>CM031240.1:994666860-995266860 GCA_018340775.1 Taxus wallichiana var. yunnanensis
TAATGAAGATAGCATACCCCGATCCTTTAAAGGATAAAAAAGGATCTGTCTTCGACAGGTTACCACGATGACTCAAGTCACAATGGGGACATCTTCGAGAAAGCCTTCAAGGAGAGGCCTATCTGCTGATTGACCGCCTTTGCGAAGCTCACAGGAAGAAGGAAGAAAGGGCATTACGGGAGCAAAATAAACATCTTCTCCACGCCTTGCAGAAAATGGGTAGTGCGCCTCCTACAACTGCTGCTGAAACTCCTGAGCCTTTGAGCCAGGATAAGATTAATGAATATGCCAAAATCAGTGAGCAGGGTATGGCAGTTTCCACCTGGAGGAACCAAATCCTCAAAGAAAGTGAGGGAGTGATCGCCAAGTTCACCGGATTATATCAGAATATCAATCGGGTGAACAAAGAGCCTCCGAGCGATAAAGCGAGGACCCATCTCCGAACAGCTGGACCATGCCAGGATGCAGCATGAGACCTTTACGAGAAAATGCTCAATCTGTTGATCCGAGAAGATCTGGTCAAGTTCGGTGTCTTTGGACACCCCAGAGCCCTCAACAAAATCCTTTCTACTCTGGATTACCAGGTCGATCAACTGGAGTTCGTCCTAGAGAAGATTGACAAGATAAAGGAGGAAGCCCTAGATGCAATGCATCAAATGGAGAAAATTGTCCTGAGAATGTCTCTGGCTTGCTCACTCCTTCTTTCGCCTTAAGAAAGGTAGAGGAAACTATTCGGATCTTCAAGGAGATCGTTTCACAAGGGCTAGGACCAGAGGTCACTTTCGACGCTGAATCCATCAATAACCTCACGCCTGTCATGACTTCATTGGGTACCTGATAGATGCGGAAAATGAATATTCCAAACTCCCAGAAAAGCTCACAGATGAGTGGGAGACTTGCGAGGCTATCAGTGATCGGCACAAGGATCCTTCTCAGGATCAACTTCAACCCATGATCAGCAAGTTCATGGAATACCGTGCCCAATTCCACATCTCGTCACCTGAGTAGCAGCAAAAGCAGGATACCCCCTTTCAGCCACGGGATGATGATGAATAATCTCTTTCTTCCCGACCTTCTCCTTGTAAATATCTAAAGTATGTTGACACAAATGATGACATCATCCATGTTGCACCATGGGATGATGTCATCCACAAAGTTGTCAAAAGTCAACAAATGACTTTGGAATCTCTTGTAAGATATTTTTGTAATTAGGTGGTTGGTTTGTTTTTGCCTTCTTTTCTTCTCTCCTTCTATATATACTTGAATACTTGTTGTATTCAAGTGTGGATATTTTTTAGATGAAAAATAGAAGTGAGAAGAAAAGGCTTTGTACTTTTTGTAATAGAAGAAAACATTAATACAAATATTAAGACTTTGTGTTGAATATGTGTGTTATGGGCATCTGATCTTTCTTATGTTAGATCTGTGTGTTTATTCTGTTGGATCTATTTCTACTTTTTTGTCATTTGTTCATCAGTATTGCTTTGTTCGTCTATGCAAGTAGGTTCGGCTCTGTATACTACCAACCCAAATCATAGACCTTCTGACCTTTCTACTTTGGAATTCATTTCTTTTCTCCCTTCAGATCTTTCCTATCTTCCCACTTCTGTTTCTTTCCCTTCTTTTACTAGCTTGGAAATACCTCTACTTGGGATGAGATCCTAACCGAAGGCGAGAATATTGTGAGACTTGCACAAGATTCCCGCTTTGGTAGAATAGCAAATAAACCGGCTTTCACTTTGCGACTCAAAGAGGGCTATGCCCTGCCTACACACTTTGTTGGCTCGTTTATCCATAGATCTTCCCATTTGATGATTTTCAAACCAACAAAACCAGACTCGACCCGCTTAAACGAAACTAAGAAAAATGCATCCACGCATTTCCCTTTTGGTTAAAGAAGAGCTTCAACGACTCCTTTTGTTTCTTTCATCTTACCATTGGCTATCCGCAATGGACTTCTAATGTCGCACTGCGCTGTCACTAAAGCGACAAGGGGACTTCGGATATGTACAAATTTCTAGGATCTTAACCTCGCTTGCCCAAAGGATGACTTCCCTACCTACAGCATTGATCAACTTGTTGATCTCACTGAGCCATGAGATGCTTTCTCTCATGGATGGTTTCTCGGGATACAATCAAATTTTAGTAGCCCGACCGATCAACATAAAACCACCTTCATTACCTCCACAGGGGACCTGTCGCTATCGTGTCATGTTGTCTGGCCTTTAGAATGCTAGTGCGACTTATCGGTGCTATGACTTACATTTTCATGACATTATGCACACTATCCTTGAAGATTATGTCGATGATCTTCTTGGAAAATCAAACATTGCAATGAACATCTCGATGTTTTAACCATTATTTTCAATCACCATTACATAATATTGTGTTCGTCTTCAACCAAAGAAATGTGTCTTTGGCATCCTTTCAGAAAACTCCTTGGCTTTATCGTCTCTTTGCATGGCATTGAGGTCGACCCGGCTAAAGTCAAGGCTATCTTAGAAATGCCCCCACCCACTAACCTAAATCAATTGTGGTTTGCAGGAAAACTCTAATCTATCTAGCGTTTCATCTCACAACTCTCGAATCGATGTCAACCTTTCCATCATATCCTTAAAAAGGACATTGTCTTTCAATGGAGCGAGGAGTGGCACCAAGCCTTTGAGGCTCCTAAGAAGCTTATCTCTTGCAACCACCCATGCTTATCCCACCTCGTGACGATCACCCTTTCTACCTTTACCTTTCACATCATGACCATCTTTGTAGGATCCATGCTCGCACATCGTGACTCTGAGCATCGAGAACAAGCAATTTATTACATAATCCGTACTCTTGTGGATTACAAAACTAGGTATACACATGTCGAAAAGTTGTGCCTAGCCCTATCATTTGTGGCCACCAAACTCCGACATTACCTCCTAAATCACAAAACTTTTGTCATCACCAACGCTGACCCCATACATTATATGTACACCAAACCTCATCTAAACCAACACATCACCCGATGGCTTATGCTCCTCGTCGACCTTGACCTTGAGTTCGTACACCAGAAATCAGTCAAAGGACAAACTATCGCAGACCAACTCACGAAGCCCCTTTACCTGGGGAACAATTTACCAATTTTACTTTCCACGATGAACTCATCGCAACTCTTTCGCTCGTGATGCGTCTTATCGATGACTCTCTTCTTCGATGGATCTAAATGCCAGCGCGGCGGAGGGGTGAGTGTTGTTCTCATTCCTCTTGAAGGTGAACCTATGCCTCTTTCATTCAAGCTTGATTTCCCCTGCACTAACAATACGCGAATACGAGGCCCTTGTTTTGGGTCTCCACGTTGCGTTACACTTAGGTGTGAAGTCTATTAACATTTTGGTGACTCTCATTGGTAGTAAATCAAGTTACTAGCATCTACCAATGTAAAAATGAGGAACTTCAAAAGTACAAACGTTAGGTAGATTCACTTTTGACCTTATTTACCCATTATACTATCCAAACCGTTTCACGCTCAACTAATAAATTGGCAGATACTATGGCTTGCTTGGCCTCACAAATTCTGCATCACCAAGTAACTCGTATATATTTTTCTTGGTCCAACAACTCTTTGCCCCATCTTACTTAGTCCCGGATGTTTGTATGGTAAATAATGTATCTCACGACTCGCGAGGATACCCGGTATCACCAATTTCGCGACTACCTTACAACCTCTTGTTCTCCCACGACCTTAATACTAATGTGCAAACGTGCTTTTCTTGAAGGTGTTTCTCATCATGTTGTCGTGGAGGGAATCCTCTATAAACGTGGATTTGATGGTATCCTCCTTTGATGTCTCACCAAGACCTGAAATCACTCATACCATCCAAAAATTCCATGACGGAATTTGTGGTGGGCACTTTAGTGGCTTTTCCATGGCCAAGTGGATCCTTCGCCTAGGATATTATTGGCTACCCTTAATAAAGACTGCTGCGAATATGTTAAGCATTGTGTTATGTCAACAAAGCATCCCAACCTTCAACATACTCCCGGCCACCCACTTTCTACAGTTGCACAAGATCTTTGGCCTTTCTCACAAAACAACACGAGAAAAACACCGAGATAATTTTTTTGACTAGCTTCGACACATAACACGACACAACATGTCGTCACAAGGTTACAACCAACTCTGGGAACCACTTGTTACGAGGATGACCACAAGGTCAGCACGGAAATGTTCACACCCAAAAGGATAATACACTTTTCTTTTGTGAGAACAACATAGAAGTCCAACCACATGACACTCACACAGCTAGGGCAAGCCACAGTAAGAAATGATTGAAGGTTATTTATTTTGATAAAACACCCTTTAACTCATGACTTATGTTTTCAGAGAGATTCAAGATATGATTCGCACGATTCATCTTACCAAACTAAATTATTTTCTTAAGCACTGTAGAGTAGTTCACTTATAGTCTTCTCATTATGACAATTATTTATTTTATTTATTTATTTGATAAAGGTGATAATTTAATTTCACAAGGCCATCTATTCACACTTACGCTACTAAATCTCATTCATACCCTTATGACAACATTGGTTCGCGTTCAACAAACTTAAGGGAGAATTACAAGGCACTTTGGATAAAGTTAAAGGAAGAAGTTCAATTGAGTTCATCCTTGAGACATCGTTAGTTATTACCAAGATTTAATTGGAGCTTGAGGTTTTATCCAGAAATATTAAAGATTTTACTTAGGCTTCATTGAAAGAGCTTTACAAAAGGAACTATTCACTTTCCAAAAAAAGCTGAGAGATAAATTTCATGGTTTCTAAATTGTTTCTTCCTACTTAATAAATCTTATTATATTCTAACAACCATTGGTTTCCCTTAAACTCGTTTAAGAAGTCACCATATAAAGATAATGTTTGCTAGCTTAGCTAGGGTTAACAAATTATAAAATTTTACTTTACAAGGATAGTTTCACCTTTGATTACTTCAGGAATCTCTTGTTCTCAAGTAAGTCATCTCTACATTAATTTATCTGAATATATATATTTAGCTAACTTCTATAAGGGTTAACCACTCCATTTAATTTTACTTATATCACATCATTACAAGGTGTCAGAGAGTTTTGACTTAACACTTTATTCTCAAAATCAAGGTTTTACAATACTTATGCCAATGTAATGATTGAATATCATTTCTCACCAAGGTAAGTTACTAGTCTAACAACAAAAGGGAAAGAACACTTCACCACGTAGTTTTCCGAACATACCAAGACAAGAGATCTTCTAAACTCCTTTGCAAGCAATGTTACAAAATTTACAACGCATTGAACTTTCTACAAAGAACTTCATAATTTGAACTGATGAAACTTTTACACTCTTTTCCTTTAATCTACTCGCATAATCCATCTGCACAAATATTTACTAGAGTCAGTTCGCTAGAACTGAGCATGATAAGATATAAACCTCACCTAATAACTTATGCCATCTAGCATTTAAATAAATGAAAGTTTGCAATACTCCCTATCAAATAATTTCTAATCATGTATTCAAATCTTAACTGCACATCTCATGATAATACATTTCATACCCATTATTGTTCACTTCCCTAAAATCTACTTACTTATGAACAAAAATTCCAAGTGGAGAGATATACAACCTTAACCTTGCATTCAATCATAATTAAATTACAGTAATAATAATAACGCTCACCTAATACCCTCAACCTACTTCACATATATAAGTATCCAACAATATTATCTTTCAATTAAATAAAAGCACCAACGACATTAAGTTTATATAATAAATACAAGTATCAATCTTATATTACTCATCGATATTACCCAAGTATCGAACCTTAATAGATAATCAATGATATGTAAGCATAATTTTGATATTTATCCACAATTTTAAGAGTATATTTACGTTAACAAAGATTTCACCAATCAGCAAGTTCATATATTATTTAGATATCCTTTTGGTTGCTTATTACCATGTCTTATATATTTCTTCTAGTAAAAGAGTCCAACTCATAAGAATGAGTTATGATCGACAATACTGTCATCTATTGGTAATATGCCAAAGATACATTTGACTAGCTAAGATATGTAAGCGTGGTCCAAGCCACTATGAATACAAGTATCAACATTATCTCAACTCCTAATGAGATGCAAGTATCAATTTTTTTAGCTAACATAATAATCATCGTAGATGCTAGAAAATATTCCACTCGTTAACCAAGTATTGAAATAACATATTTATCCTTACTGGTTACCTGATAACATAATATTTCATATTATATAATTCAACCTCCACTTGCATATCTCAATTTATGGGTATTAATTATTGTCCTATATAATGAAGTTAAATAATTTCAGGTCGACTTCTATCCTATAACATATATATGGTATGTACAGTCCCATTATGGTAGTTGTCACCTTTACTTAAGGCTGTGTATGAATCCATTTTAGGGTAGTTCTCATAACTTCCCTATTCATTTGTTTTCCTACCAAAAAGCATTTCAACAAGCTTTGAAGTCAAAGTATAGGATAAATTTATAATCTCATATTTCAAGCATTGTCTGAATTCATATGCCTGAGGGCCATCACATGTCAATCAAACTTGAAGAATGTACACATTCATGAGAGTTCGATGTATCCAATATTACTTTAACTGATTCGAAGATCTAAGTAGTGCCTCAAACTTAAGCCATATAATTATCCACACAAGCTAACGTCTTGAGTGCTTACCGTATTCAAAAAGGTCACAAAATAGAAACCCCATTAACACATGCTTCAGGAGCGTTCCAATCTAAAAATAAGCTCATAGTAATAATAATAGTAGAGGGCCTGGTGAGGGGTTTTCAATAATCCCCAAAGTAAACGATAATCAAAAGAGTCAGATGGTATCTAGAAAGACTAGTAAAACCAAGATTTGACTCTCCTTAAAATAGAAGCCTCCAATCCTAATGGGGGTTTATATTATTATCAATCCACATTAAAAGACAAACACAAATCTTCCGAGAAAAATCCCGTTTTCAAGCCATGTTCTACAAAATAAAAACAAGACAAGAAATATTCTAAATCTCATTCACACACCACAATATTTTCTACAGAAACCACTGTTCACAGGAATAATCATGGCAAAATGATAAACCAACTTTATAAGATCGATAAGCGAGAATCACTAGAGAGAGATCAGCTCATCATGCAATTATGATTTAAAAGTCATTCGAAAACCCAACTCTTTTTGGGCATCTCTTTCAAGAAAGAGTCAGCATATATATGAAAATAAATATTAAATAATATCAAGAGTCCAAACGTTATTTACTTAGTAAAAAAAACACATCAACAATCCAAAAGAAACTCACATCTACAGAATTCAAACAAAAATTGCAGAGATTGATTTATCCAAATGCTAAAGGAAATAAATCATTAAGAGAGAGGGTTAGTCTTATCATGCCTTTAATGCGCTTCCCAAGACAAGGGCACGCTGAAACAGGCCCTGCAACAACAAATTGTGCTTCATGAATATTCTGATATGAAACAGATCCACCTCTATGAGATTCTCTTCCATGAGTTACATCGTAAAACAAGTAAGGTCTCAATAGAGAATCTTTGTAATAAATTTCATCAGGTCTCCTGGTAACACTCTTACTGTCACTTAATCGATTTTGATAAAAATATCTTGAAGGAGAATCCGAATTTGAGGATGCATTCGATCATCGAATGTATAACAACATAGTTGGACAACCCGCTTGTTAGAAGTGCTCAAAAAGGCTTCCACTATATTGTAACATGCCTGTTTGCCTAGCTAATTACTTATTGCAGCCATTGTTGTGGATCCCCGACAAGAACACACCTCGCACACCAAAAAAAGTGGAGGTAACATGCCTACTTCACTAGCTGTTAGCTTCATCTATAACCACCATATCAAATCCATGGAAGAGGGAGAATAAAGTAAACCATGGAAAGAGCGGGTCATAAAACTATAGAGCAACATCCACCTTTGTGCGCCAGCCAAAAGAAAACAGCGCTCCTTTTCCCCCAAACGCATCAGAAACAACATAAAACCATGTCCATATATTGTGCTATCAGGCCCACATCTACGGGGCAGAGTAGAAGAAAATGGTACGCAAGGTAGGAATGATAGGATTCCACGTTTGGTACAGGAAAGAGAGGGGGGGAAACAGCCAAGCAAGAGATTTAGAACCAACCACGTATCTCCAGCAATTTTCCACGCCCCTCCTCAACAAGGAACCAGTCTGCAAGAGCCTAGATAAAAAAAAGAGTCCATGTGACCACACAAGGCAAAAATTCCTTCACCACACAAACTCACATGGCTAGGGCAGAATACAACAGGCACCACGAAGGACAACAGATTTGCAAATCAAAAAATTAATAAATGGAGCATGTGCGGCCACCAACAAGGAAGGTTGAACACGCCAAGAAGGATGCATTAAAATACCATAACTATTGGTAGTTCGGTGGTTGGGAGGAGTCTACCGCCATTTACTTGCAACAAGACATGCGAATGGACCTGGTCGGCCAAGGTGGCAGTGCAGGGTGGGTGAAAGAAGTTTAAAAGTTTTAAAAACTGGGCAGTCTTCACCATGACATGGCACCCCCACGAGCTCCTCCTTTTTCAAAGATACGTGATAAACAAAATCTCTACTAAGTAAGGTAAGCTCACAAAGCATACGCAAGAAGATTATATTAATACAAATGTAAAATGAGTTACAAGATTACCTGAACAGTTCTCATAAGCTAAAAGGTATAAGAATTTTTGTATGATTACTATTCAACCCAAGAAAATTAAATCACGTACACACGAGCAAGCTAGGGGAAGTAAGAATCGAATTCTCCATTACCCACAATGATTAAATAACTTGCGAACAGGCCTAAGCGACCAAGCGAAGAAAACTAGAGGTTGACATTCAAAAGCAAACACGAAGCAAGGAATGACCATGGCACCAAGATGGGTAACCCCTTCCTTAGCGCGGAACGGGGTTCAATCAGCAAAGCGACCAACCAAACAATAAAATCGCTTAACGATAATTAATAATAAAGTTGATAACAATCGACAATAAAAAATAATGAGTTATCGTCGATCGATAATTAAAATAATAATATTGTTAATATTATTTATTATTATTAATTATTATTATTATTATTATTATTACCACTTAAAATAATTATTAATCATATTAACAAAGACGTATATACCAGCTCGACAATAATGTAAAACAATAATACTATAAAATAGAGGCCAATCGATAATTAAATTAAAACAACATTGTTATCATTATATATTATAAATATAAATAATTTCTACTCACATCAATAATGACCAATGATCCAAATTTAACCATGCACAACAAGATCCTCCTTAAATAGGTTAACGCACAAGACATTACATAGTCCACATACAGAGGTGTCGATAACAACTCGAGAAAGCAAAAAGGAGAGGGAAGGTGCTAAAACATCACTGAGACATGGTCTAAGATAATGGAATTACACACGCTGACCATTTGATGCTTAGAAAATAGGGGCCATTGTGATAAGAATCGGGTATCCATCGAACGGGGCATCACATAAGGCTGTTACGAGCCCTTTGTGACAACTTTGGTATCAAACTTAGCTTTTCGTCACCCTACTTTATCCACAAGAAAATGGTCAAGCCAAATCTTCTAGCAAAACCTTAACCAAAATTCTCATGAAAGTCGTTAATGATTCTAGGCAAAATTGGCATGATCACATCCCCTTTGCCCTTTGGGCTTATCGTACCAGCATTCGTACTTCCACTAATGCCACACCATTCTCTCTCGGTGTATAGTACTTGAGGTTGTCTTGCCTCTTGAAATACAAATCCCTTCCCTCGTAATATCTCTCCGAGATATTCTCACCAATGATGAGTTCCATGCCAAGAGCGGTTAGCCCAATTGGAGATTCTTGACGCGTCATCTTACCGCTCTTGACCACCTTCAAATTTATCAAAAGTGCATCGTGTGCTTATGATAAGTGAATTCATGAGCGTACCTTTAAAATTGGTGATCTTGTCCTCAAAGAGAATCAACATGTAACCAAACTAGAAAAGAGCAAACATGAAAAATTTGCTCCTAATTGGATTGGGCCTTACATTATCACTCACACTTACGGATCGGTACTTATCATTTAGCTTAAGCTAATGGTAAACTGAGCTCAAACCCCTTAATGCCTTACATCTCTCGACCATTCTCTTTGTTGAATTTAGTGTTACATCACTGCTTATCTACCTTGCGCTCATCCTTGAGCTCATTTACCACCTCATACACCTTTTTCGTGCATCTCAAAGTAAAATCAAACCCGTGGTTTGATCATTACCTCCTCTTAAAGATGTCTTCTCCTTTTAGGATGGTCCATGACTTAAAAGTATCAAAATAACAAGTTCTCAATTATACAATTCTCGGGATATTCTTGAGTCAAACTTCTGCAAAACTAGATGCTTCATGCCAAACAAACATCTAGACCTCTAAGCTATAAACTAGACTTCTCCCTCGAAGGACTAGCTATGTGCAAAGCCACATCTACTATATAAGTAGACTGCTCCCTCGAAGGACAGCTATACTGAGTCAGCCTCTATCGAAGCTTCTTGCATTAATCGGCTTCGTGAAGACCTCAAGAACAACAAAATATATATCCCATATAGACTTCCCACATCGATCGGTCTATATCTAGAAAAATAAAAAGCGCATATTCAAAAGTACTTTTGAGTCATGGACTTGCCTATTTTGGTTTGGTTCTCTTTCGTCAGAATAATCACCTTATAATAAGTTCTCTGCGCCCCAGCTATACCATCCACCTCACCTCACCATTCTTCAAAATAACAAAACTCAAGGGATGTGCGTATATCCGATATATTGTGATTATACAACTCTTTTCACCTATCGACTTCTCACCTGCAAAGTACCTAGGGATTCAAGCTTATCCTACGATAATATGTGGTTTGTTTAGCTCTTTCCATGGGACACTTTTGCCTCTTTTACCTGAATCTAGGATTGTGTGTTGATCTTAATTAGGACACGGTTTCCTATGCTTGGGTAAGCTAACCCTCACTTCACCTATACCCACACCAACACCAACAACATTACTCTACCAACATCAAACTTTTACCAACCAACAAATTGCCTAACCACAACCAAATTACCTGAATTCACCTCTCCCTGGTCCTAAGGGAGAACTACATCGGTCTGAGGCCCCTCCTTGCTTTGTGCAATGGGCTATGTAGGCAGCACTTAGGAGACATGGGGTCTCCCAAGGTTAGCTTGACCATCCCCTACCATAACCTATCATGTGTTGTGTTTTCTTTAAAAATATAAATATTTTTACGTATTTTTATTGATAACACTCACCTTGATCCTTTATCAATCCAAACATTCAAAACACAAATATTCTTATAATTATCACAAACTCAAATCAACATACATATTCCATTTTATTTAGATGTTAAACAAATACATCTTCTCTATCATCGACGCGCAGGTCGGAATCCTTATTTATTCTTCTACCCCTATGTATGAAACTCACTTAGACCCCGCACCTCGTCCCGAACCAGGTAGTGATGGTGATCGTCGACGCCGCTCACCTGGCCTCTCCATACTCAAAGGTACCACTACTATTGGTTCCTCCCACTGATCCACCAATCTCTCCTGTAACATACGAATATGCCCTCTCGCGTGGAGGACTCTTGCCTCTAGTCTCTCCACTCGAGACTGCGATGCCTCTAACAATCCCATGGTCTCGTTCACCTGTGTTTGAAGCTGGTGAACTAAACCCTACAGGTAGTCTCTCTCCGTGGTAATCATAGCTATGTCGGGATGATCGGCCCTCTCGTGTGTACTTCATGCAGCTCTGCTACCCACCATAATCTATAAGACTCTATCGCTCCTGCATCCATTACCTACTGCGATCACCGCTATCTCTTCTGGTCCTTCTGGAAGAGTTGGCCGTGGAGGTGAGAATGGTGCCTCGGCATCAATCCTTCTGTATGGTCTATGATCCATGGGTATATCCTGAACAAATCTAAATTGTCGTCACACGCGATCTATAGGAATCCTCTCGTACTCCCCGGCTTTGTGTCCTGCGATCCACCTCACTCGCTCTACACCCTCAAATCCTCAACTATGTTTACCGTCACCATGTAGTTCCCGTAAGGCCTCCAACGGATGTCTGTCGTCATCATCTCTAACTTCTACCTATAATACTCGGCATTATCTGTCACAATCTCAGCTCTTGCCTCTTGCTCTGTCTGGACCCATCGCCTGAATCCCAACCTCTGCACTCCTGTCTCTCCTACTTGGATTGGTCGGCCTATTGGTTGCACACACATAATGTGCTCATAGGCCCAACAATGTAATAAGTATGCACAATCCAGTATAGTCCTGTGATTTTTCTGCGCATACCCATAAACCCCTATATAGCTCCACCAGATATGCGGGTGCCCATGTGAAAGTAATGCTACCTTCTATCATCTCACGAATAATACACATCAATGATTTTGGAAATCTTCCCCCATCCACTCTAGGTAATGCATAATACCCCACCACTATCATTAATACCACAGCCAACCTTGTTGCCTCAGGGTGTGCCGCAAACATTATACCATAAGAAAATGTCACGCCTCGCTGTGTCAAATCTCGTGTGGCTAGACCAAATACTACCATTATCACTACCCGCGCCGCGTTAGGCCCTGCTTGATACACTGGTCTTCCTATAATTGGAAGTCTCAAAATTCAAAACACATCTTCTAACGTCACTATCATTTCCCCTATTGGCAGATGGAAGGTATTCTTTTCTGGATTCCATCTCTCAATCAGCGCCTGCAACATAGCATGATTGCGTGTGATTCGTGAATAATAGTGGATTCCGCTTAACCCCACATAGTTTATTAATGCCCACTCCGTTGGTGTTACATCTACTCGGACCCGTGACAAAAAAGTTGGTACCCTATCATTCATCATCAACCTTGCCTCTGCCTGCACACATCAAACCAACGAACAACAAACAGCAAATGAATCCCCAAGTGTTTTTTATTAGAATCTGTAACTTTACACAGTAACCGATATCGGTTACCTAACCGATATCGGTTAGGCCTAAACCGATATCGGTCCATCACAATACTATCCATCTGTTCAAAACACCACCTATGATAACTTATTCGGTTTACCCCTCTCGTACCTACAAACATCTCTAAAATACCTAATTACCTACCCTATAACACTCACCCCATCCCAAACCCTTGCTATCACCTTTCTACCCACTTACCTTACCACATCCTATTTATAAGCATGCAAAATCTCATTCCAACCAAAACTTATACCTCTTGGGATGTAGCACTTGAGGAGGAACTATCTTCTCTCTCCTCTTTGCCCACTTTAGATGCTTCTCCTTGTTCACCATGTTCACCGGACTCTTCACTATAACTTGCCTTTACACCTTCTTAATCCAAGCCCATGATCACTTTACTTGTCTCTTTCCTCCTTATCACTCAATTATCCCATGCACCACCTGTATGGACGTCAATAGCCTCACATCCTTGTATTTAACATGTTGCATGACTCTAAAAATAATAATTTAACTCTACCTCCCAAGCTTTTCTATTTTTAGAAAAGCTCGTTTTTAACATAATCGATGTTGGTTACCTAGCTAGTATCGGTCACATAGCGACCAGACATCGGTTAGCTAATTGATATTGGTCAAACTGTCTCCTTTTGCTTATACCCTAGGCCTTTTCTTTGTTTTTTGCAAATTTTTGGCGGCACCCACCTTTTTTCCCTAGCATAACGACATCATTATCAACATCCATCATCATAATACCATCAAAATTTCAACACATATGCATATAATCAAAACATCATCAACGTCATCTATATACATCAAATTCTAATACCATCGACAAAACACATGAAACATTATAATAAATGCATCACATCAACAATTATAACACACCATGTGGATCAAATTCATCATCTATATATATATATATCGTCAAATCAATGTCAAAATATACAAATTGCCCTACACCGGGCCTCTATAATGCAAAATACAAAGTCTCAGACGCAGTGCCACCTTTGTCTCTGTCAAAATCTCGACTCGCTCGCAGCAGTCGGTCTCTCATGTCAAAAAATATACTCACTCACGGGATGGTATCAACTATACAAAATGTACTTCACATGCTGCGGGCCGGTATATACAACAACAACAATGAATACATAAATCCTATGTGGGCACACACGCCTCTATATGCACACTCGGTTCGCAGACAGTGTCTCTATCAAAAAATCAACTATCCAAAAACATCTCCACTCCTAGGGCGACTCAGCTCTCGCCCTCCATCAGCTCATCCCTCACCGGCCTGGTCTCGGATCTTGCCTCCTACTGTCACCGACCCGGCGGGCCGTGGTTGTGGCCCCTGTGACTGTGACTCGAGAAGTCTCAACTCTATGAGCTGCATATGGCTGATAATCTGCACCGGTACCATCTAGTACGTCTTGATAGTAATGGGCCTCCACTCTCGCCTCCATATACTGGGGCCCATGCCACCATGGCTGGTAGGGCTGGTCCTTGGCTCCTAATAAAGTGGGCACCGCCCGCCTGCGTACACCCTAACCCCGAACTGTACTGTGGTGGCAGTGGAGCTGCCATCGGAGCTGAATAGGGACTCGAGGATGTGCACAGTGCTCGTACTGCTAAGGCCGTGCTCGTGCCTATGCTTGTGCACATGCCTCGTACACATGCACTCACAGGCCATTTCCCCCTCAGTAACACTCCGATCTATGCCGTGTGTAGCAGTAGCCACTTGCCTCGTAGTAATCGCACTGCCGACCCAAGAGATGGTCCTTTCGCTATCACACCACCAAATCTGGTTGTGTTGGCTGTGCTCTCATGGCTGCCCTCTGCCCTGCCCACCAAACCAAAAATGAGCCTGTAACCCCGGCGTCATCCACTGTATCATCTCTCGGTCTCTCTGCTACCCAGACAGGGTCAAATGGCTGTGGTAGAGGCAGTGGTGCCTCTACATCCTCCCTCCGATACTGTGGGAAGGGAGGTGGCTCATCCTGTTGTAGTCCCAGCTGTCGTCGTACCCTCTCTAGAGGAATCCTCTCGTACTCCCTAGGTCTCCGTCCAGCTATCCAGAAGATGTACTGGATCCATCGTAGCTGTGCTCGGGCTCCTCCATAGGGCTGATGGCCTCTGTATGGCCTCCATATAATATCTAATGCAGTCAGGCCCTCTAACATATGCCTGTAATAAGTGACATCCCGCCCTACGATAACTGCTCATGGCTAGCCCACGTCCCCCAACCACCTCTGAAACCCATATCTATAGACTACCTGTGGCCCTGGCTACTGGGGAAACCCTACTGGTCGTATACACACGATATGCTCGTAGGCCCAGTAGTGTAACAAGAATGTCGAACATATACTGAATCACCTCATATGGCGCTGCCCAGCTCTCAGATAGCCGCACCGTATACACTGGTGCCCATGCGTAGCAGGTGTGCTCTTCCACCATCTCATGTAACACTCCCATCAAAGCCCATGGGAAGCAGCCTCCCTCTGAGTCAAGGAGGCGGCGAGGTGGTGATACCGATCATCATCAACACGACAAGCCGTGTCTCCCAGCCGATGAGCACGATATATATTTCCGTAGCGATGCTCGCACTATGATACGTAATCAATGGGCCGGATCCCCAAATATTTGTAGGATGCTATCCATCACTATCTCAGCATCCACCTGGAACACCTCCTCACCTATGATCGGCAGTCTCAGGATGCGATACACATCCTCTAAGGTGATTGTCATCTCTCCAGTAGGGAGATGAAAGGCATTGGTTGTTGGATCCCATCTCTCGATGAGGGCAACCATCAGGCTGTGGTCCCTATCCACAACCCTATACCTCTGGACCCCGTTGAGTCTAACCTCCCCCATAACTTCCCACTTTGCATGTGGGGCACATGTGGCTGCATCTCGGTCCAAAAGAGAGGCGACATCCGATCTCGCATGGTCAATCTGGCCGGCGTGCTGCAAAACAACCCACTCCGTCAGGCCTACCCTTCACAACACAACTACCTTAACCCTCTATACTCACTCACCCACCCAATCACAACCCAACTCTATAAACACATCTACACCCACCTATCTTACCCTATACATCTATAAATCCTTCTCCCCCCGCAACCCTATAATCTATCCTACCCACCCAATACACCACCCAACAAAACAATTTTACAACCCTACCTCCTACCCATGGTGACCGGTATCGGTCACCCTCGACCGCCATCGGTCCCCCACCATGCAGTCTATGTCCCAAATTTTATGAACCGATGTCGGTCGACACATGACCGACGCCGCCTTGAGTCTGTACCCTAATCTACACCTAAACCTATGACCGATGTCGGTCGACTAGTGACCGACATCGGTCACTGTGGATTTCGGGGCCGGACCAAAAACGGCCCCCAAATCCCCTTTTTTTCCTATTTCTACCCATTTACCCAGCACAATTGCCTAAAAACTTACCCACCCTGACGTTTTGGCCTACCTAACATATCTACCCAATCCATTTTACTGTTTACCTTCATTTATTCATTATTTTATCAAATTTTGGATTCCTACCCCAATACCCACATCCTAGCTAAATTAATCAAATTAACAAAAATAGGGGTTCATAGCTCACTGAGTGCACTACACGTCGTCATGGTGGGATAGGTGGTGGGGATCAAGCTCCTCCAACACCTCCTGCTCCTCCGTGCTATGTGTTGTCCACTCAAAATTCCCCGCTTTCGATAAGAGTAAAAATTTCAAAATTTTGAGTTTAAGTGTTTTTCTCTTAAGTGCCTAGGTCGTGAAATTGAAAAATCTGTGTTTTGGGTCATTTTGTGTGATTTTCGAACTGTCGAACTTTTTGTCCCAACTATCCCAAGTACGAAAGTGCACTTTGTTCCCGATCACCGAAATCCCCAAGCTGTCCCATTTTCGGGCCGTTGGAAAATTTTGTCCCAGTGTCCCAAAACTTTTGTGCGAGTTGTTCCCAATTTAGTAGAAACACTGAACCGCGTACTACGCACTTTCATGTCTCAAATGTCCCAAAGTTAAAAAGTGTGAGCTTTCCAATTTTAGCCGAAACTCCCGTGTCGCGTACTTCAGAGCTCCTTGTCCCAAATCGAAAAATGCAAGCTGTTTCAATTTCGCCCGAACCGGCCAAACCGCGTACTCCGGAACTTTTTGTCCCGAATGTCCCAAGTCCAAACGGGCCCACTGTTCCGTTTTCGGCCGAATCACCCGAACCGCGTACTCCGCGCATTTTCGTCCCAATCGTTCCAAAAAGCATTTGTGCATCCTCTCCCTGTTTCACCCGAATCGGCCGAGCCGCGTGTTTCGCGCATTCACGTCTCACATGTCCCAAGCGTACCAAGTGTCATTCACACTTAGTTTTTCCCGCTCACTCCGAGTATGATGCTATTCAAATTGGTGGTTGTGTATTCAATGCGCATTAAATTCATTCCTCTCTCCAAGCGGCTATATAACGAGCATTTCCCCTTTGCATTTTTCGCATTGCTTCCATGCTATCTTTGCTCGAACCCTTGCAATTTGAAAACCTGCGCAAATATCCCCTCCTTTGCAAATTCCTTCCCAAGTCTAGGTTGCGAGCTCTTGAGACTATCAATATGAAGATCAAGTTTCGTGGACGGAGCAAATTTCTCCGCTTGAGTCTACTATTAGCAATATTGGGGACAACGAAGCTCGTCATCTCGACTTCACCGATTTTTGGGCAAGAATGGCGATGTAAACCCTACACCAATAGCACAAATGATTCATGATAGCGGTTTGGCTTTTACCGGTGGTTTCCCAATCTCGGTACGGTGTGCGTCATCAGTGCTTTCATGCGAGCTCACTTCGACCCCGCTTGAGTGAATTGACAAATGTACATGGGGAACTCATTGCAGTTTGACGCTGCGCCATTAGCACTTTATCTGCGAGGATTCCGGAGTTGGACAATGCTATAGTCGTCTCCCGAGATCAAGCACAGACCCTATTCGATCAAGACAAAGTGACAAATATAAGGCGCGAGTGGCGAAATCTTGGTTGAAGAACCCTAAGAAAGGTGCTTCTCGCCAACCAAACCCTCTTCCAAGCAGTTTTCAATGAGGAATTGTCGACTTCATAATCCTGTTGGCTCGGGTTATGGGTTTTCCCTCCACCAATGAGTTTCATTTCTCGATGTGCCTGCCATCAAGGCATGGTGTGCGAGGAAACACAAAACATCAATCGGGCAGAGATCATCAGTATGAATTTGGCGGAGCAGCTATCCAACGTTCAGCAAACAAAGAAGTTCTATATGACTTCATACCTGATGTATACCCTTGCAGCATCAAGGTAGTGGTTTGGTTTCTCCTATATAGATGCACACAAAGATGATCCCGTGTATGCCTATTAACCGCGAGCTCACCACTGAGACCAAAGAATCGGAATTTCAGAAGGGTCAATGATGCTTTCACCATGTACGTGGTCAGATTGCTCGAAGGTGATACTGCTAGAAGGTTTTCAGATGAAGCCATGAACCTGATATCGCAGTATGGAGCCTATTTCATCCAATTCAGGAAATTTTCCTATATCAGGCTTGCTGGCTATGAAAGCACTCCTCTACGGCTTCCCATGTTCTGCAATGATAAAATGGCCTTGATAGAAATATGCAGGAAACTAGACAAGTTGCATAGAACTTGCAGAGACAAGAAGATTTCTGGCTTGCACTTTCCCATCTCTCTGGGAAACTACACATGCAAAACAGCTCTAGATGCTCAGAACATAGAAAGAGCCCTGGTCCCTATCACTGTTCATTTCTTCAAGCCAAGAACCTGCTTTGACTTGAAGAAGTTTATTGAACAGAACATCAAGATAATCTACCATCATAGGGTAGATACAGAAGACTACTGGGCTGACTGTGCAGATGATTTTGAAGCCAGGAGAAGGCATTGTGGCAGGTTCTCCCTGCAATTGATTCAAGAACTCGGTCTGTACCAAGTTCCTGAATGTCTCCAGGATGACAATTTTGACCTATACTCGTATGAGTATGAAAATGTGATTAAGCACACCCCTCTGGAGGACCTGGATTGGAACAGGAAAGAGAGGGATGATCTGGCTGAGATTCTTGCTCCAGTCTTAGTCAGGACTAAGGTCTGGTTCAGTAAGAAGATCCGAGAATTCAAGAGGCACTCAGGAGAATCCTCCTCCAAGGATGATTCTACACCAATAAGAGAGGCATCAGTTCCAAGGTCTGAAACACCAATGCAAACCCCTCCTGCCTCATCAACACAAGGACCTACTGAATCTACTCCCTCTTCATCTACCCAGGTATATAAGAAGAAACTCAAAGAGGTAAAGAAGGAGCCTGCAGAGAATGACCCTCCAAGAAAACAGCAGAGTTGCCTATAAGGCCGAGAACATCATTGTTCTCAGTGAAAGTGAAGAAAGTGAGATGCCAACTCCTGCAAATGTTCCTGAAGATCCAGCAGATAAGGACAAGGAGGTCCAGAGCACTGAACTTCCAGGTGCTACTGATTCTTCTACCGCTATTGCCTCCAGTGCTCTACTCACATCTCAGCTTGAGTCAACAAATGCGTTGAGACACTCGAGTGTCATGAGCTCCTGTCTCTTGGTTCCCTTGCTTCTCCCCGCAGATTCTTCTTCCTCTTTTGCTTGGGTGCAACCTTTGGTTGACAAAAGGAAGAGAAAATCCTCCTCTCAAAGCTTGGGACCAAATTTCGATGCTGTTGCAGCCTTGTTGGGCACCACTCCTTCTCGTGCCAAGAAAGCCAGAACCACTTCCAGAATAGTGTCTGATGCCCAAGGTCAGCAATTCTTGGAGATTGCTAAGCCCACAGTAGACAGATCAGAATCAGACTTGCTGGCATCTGACTTGGAGCTTTCAAGAATCCCTATGGGAGAGTCTACTCCTGAAGGTGAAATTCACAACCTCCAGGAAACAGTCACAAGAGTCATTGGAAGGGTTGAGAAAGGGCAGCAAACTATTGAACAGTTGGAAGAACAAGCCCAGATTCTCACAGGATTCATCAAGTCTCTTTTATCTAAGGATAAAGTCTTGGACCCTACCCCATTGACTACTCTTCCACCTCCTGTAATCCTAAGCCAAGATGAAGTGCAAAGTATCAAAGATATGCACAAGTATTTTGTCTATGGTAGAGCTATTGAAGCCATGGTGGATGACATGCTTGTTGCTGGATTAAACTTCATCGATGAAGCTTTCAAACTCCACGAAAAGGTGAGTAATGTGCAACCGAAGCTCTCCTCCACTATCGATTACCATGGATAAAGAACTAAAAATCTGGAGCAGTTGTATAGTAGACCTTCGCCTTATGGGACAGACAGATGAGAACATCTTACTGGCGAATAATATTTTCGATGATGCTAAGGACAATCTATCAAAATCTTGGGTCTACATTGTGGAGTGGAAGATCAGAGTTTTGGAGGAAGTTGTGGGAGAAATGAAGAACAATGGGCAAAAGGGAGAAGCTTTCAAGACACCGGGCCGTTGCTTTGCTTTCGAGGATATACATTGTCATCTTCGTGATGAAAATTTCGGTGTTTCCTCAGTCCTTGCAAGAAATCAAAGCTCAGTTCAGAGCTTTTGTCAAAGATAATCTATTCAAGGGAAAGCTCCATCTCTAAGGAAAAGATGAAGGAAATTTGTTCTCTTCATCTGCCATTGAAGAAGCAAATAAAGATTATCATACTCACGTCGAGTTTGATAAAGAGATGGAGAAGTGTCTAGGATTTTGGACTCAGTCTGCAGCCAACACGTCAGTTCCACGTGGCAGAGACATAGCTGAGGCATTGAAGAAATTCGGCGGATTACTCAAGACAAAGGGGTCCCTCCCGAGTGGCCACCTGTCTCCTTCTCCTTTCTTTTCTCTTCTTCCCATTCTTTTCGTATTCTTTGTAATTAGTTAAGGTATTGCAATCGGCGATCCTTAACTATTCTTTAGTTAAAAGAAACGGTTACGAAGAGTAACTGACTTGTAAGCTATATAATGGCCTTTCCACGCCATTTTGCAAGGAGGAAGAACTTGGATATTTGCTGAAAGTGTAAATAGATCTTAAAGAAATCAATACAAAAGGGCTTTTCATTCTTTGTCTATCTAATTCTTGTTATCTCTGTGTTTTCCTTTAATATTGTGGAGATCATTTTGTTCCTAACTCGTTAGTCTCTCTGATTGCATACTGTTCAGTTTTGCAAATACAGTGATCTTGTACAACCAAGAAGGAACTTTGTGTCCTTGATTAATAAATCTGAAGAAGGTTATTTATGGAACTTTGTGTCTTTAAATTTAATCTCATTCAGCCAACGCAAATGATCTTGTCTTAAATTCTTTGAAGCTTCGCATACACGAGGAATTATTCTGCTATCTATAATTTTGAATGTTGCTATTCTGCTCATCTTCTTATTCCCTTTCCTCAGTCCTTGTGTAATTGATGATCCTTGTGGAAAACACTTTCGTAAAATCCAAGTTTGACCATAAAACAATGTTCTGTACATTTGTAAATAAGTTCATTTCTCGAATAAGGAACCTCTCCCATTAAAGAGGAGGGACTTCTTGTCCCCTAATCTGTTGCTCTTCTAAAAAGTCCTATCGATGACCAACAGTTTTGGCGACTCACTGGGAAAATCGCATTCGATCTGCAATTTTTCGATCATCCTTTGATCTCGCGACTCGCGTTTCACTCGAGGGAGAAGGACCCTTGGTATCGAAGATTCTCGCCAGCTTTTGGAGCAACAGGTTTTCCTTTCCCTTCAAATAGAAGAACTTGTTCGACGAGCACTCCACCCGTTCAAGATAGAAGTCCCACGGGTGGTATTCCTTCGTAACTCGCTAGTCCCGATCTACGAGCTTTGATCCTGGCTGGTGTTACGGTTCCCCTCCAAGCCGTATTTCCAAGAATGGCGGCACAATTGCCATGGGGTCAACGTGTCGGGCCCCTGGCCCTTACTCAGCCTTTGCATGAGTTACCTAGAGGTAACCGAAAGAACTTCCCCAAATTTAAAGGAGATGGCAAAGTACACCCTGATGAACACATTGCAGCCTTCATAGTTGCATGTGGGGTCTTGGGAGTTGAACATGAAGACGTCTCAAAGTGAGGTCATTTCATTGAGACATTACAAGATAATGCTTCGCTTGATTGGTTCTATCACCTTCCATACCGGGTGCCATCACCAACTCGGAATACAATGAGAACTTCAGTTCGAAAGCCGTTTCAAGCCGGCAGAAGATGTGCATGCCCTGCTTGCCCAAATTTCTCAGATAAAGAAAGATCCATCAGAACCCATGAGAGAATTTGTGGCTCGATTCAACAGACTGATCAACAAAATTCCTGTAAATACTCGACCGGTTGATCAAATTCAAAAATGTTTCTTTCTAAATGCTCAAACGCCCAAAGTCAGTTATGCTCTAAGAAGGGCTAATCTCGGAACGTTAGTTCTGGATCAAGAACTGGCTGTTAGTGTCGAGGATGACTTGATCATGTCAGGGAAGTTGAAAAGAGATCCCCCCAAATCTAAATCTGCTGCTTCTTCCTCTTCCACCTCTAGACCCAACACTGATCCATTAGTCCAGAAACTTGCAAATGATCTCGTCGCTATAAAGAAACAACTAGCTCAGCATGCCCCGTATGCAGATGTTCCAAGAAGAAATTTTCAGCCCAGAAATCGTTTTCCTGCTCCTCACACAAGACTAGCACTTGAAGGACCTCCTGTTAAAGTTCCTGTGAATGCAACCTGTGAAGTTGAAGAGCCAGATGATGATGTGGATGATGAAGCTCGTGAGGAGTTCCTGGAGGAATTTGATGATGAAGCGGAAGAACTTGAAGGATCTCGGGTTAATTTCTTTACCACCGAAGGCACTGATGATGGAGATGACTATGATGAAGTGGTAGCGAGATATGAACAAAGTGAATCATTTGCTTTGTCATGACTCGAGAACGAGAGGCAAAGGCGTAAGGAGAAAGTAACACAGCCCATGAAGAAATCTAAGGAGCAGCCAGCAACTATTCCTATCATTGCCAAAAGAGGATCTCCTATCCCTACCTCATCTGCACCAAAGGTAAGTCCTGCCAATCCTACTAGCAAAGTTCCTTCTTTTTCTCCTAAAGTTGATAAGCCTAGAATTCCAAATGATGATGGTCCATCCACCTCTGGATCCTTTGATATTGTTGATCACCTAAAAAGGACCAAGGTCCAAATCTCAGAAGCTGAGTACTACCAAACTCATCCCAAGGCTTTTGCCAAGATGATCCAATTTGTTAATTCCCATTCCAAGACCACCTCTAAAGGCCTTTTGCCCACTCCTCCTTACACGCACCACAGCCCTAGTCCGTAGCCGCTTTGTCACCTCGCTTTAGTGACAAAATCAAGCCTTTTATGTAACACTTCTTATAGCTGCGGCATAGGCTCGATGAATCGTGTCATAGATTCCGGAGCCTCAGATAATGTGATGCCTGCTAAAGTAGCTCATGCTTTAGGCTTGACCCTCACTCGTACTTATGGATCTTGCTACTCCATGGAAAGTAAGGAAGTGCCTTTGGTTGGAAGGATTAAAGATGCACAAGTGGCTTTTGCTGCTTTACCTGAAAAGAAAGTCTTGGCTACCATCCTAGTAGCAGACATTCCTCCTTCTTATGGAATGTTGCTAAGTAGGAACTTCTGTAAAGATGTGGGTGGAGAGATTCAAATGGATTGGTCACATGCACTCATACCTGTCAATGGACACATGAAGAAGCTGCTGCCTGAGAAACAATCTGAGTATATTGTGCAGAAAACGGATGATCCTAAGGCACAAATACTCTATGAAGACATAGGTCATGGTAATTACATGATTCTGTCCCCTGATGAAATCCAACCCTCCAAAGTATCACCCAAAGATCCCAATGGTGTTTGGATTTTAGAATTTGATGGAAGTTGTTCCTCGGCTGGTTCTGGAGCTGGTGTCCTGCTAGTGTCACCTGAAGGATGCCTACACCCTTTTTCATTTAAGTTGCAGTTCGAAAACACTAACAATACAGCAGAGTATGAGGCTCTCATTCTTGGGCTGCAAGTGGCCAAAGAACGAGGTGTAAAAAATCTTCTGGCTCGTGGTGATGCAGAGCTGATTGTGAAACAAGTCAGAAGCATTTTTCAGGTAAAAAATGGGAGGCTGAAGCATTACCAGAATCAGGTTTGGGATTCAATTGAATTCCTTGATGCTTTCTCCATTGAGGCAATACCTAGAGAAAAGAACAGCAGGGCTGATTCACTGGCTGTCTCAGGATCACTACTGATTCCCCATCCTGAATTCTCTCAGGATAAGTTCACTATTGAAATGGTCCACCGGCCTAGTGTACCTGACAATACCAATAACTGGCAAGTTTTCAACGATGACCAGCATTTGCTTTCCTTCCTGGAACTCAAGGGTAATTTCAAACAACTGTATTTTGAGGGAAGTGACAACCTGCCTCGTGAGAGTGTGTCCTCTGACCATCCTGTCACCCAAGGAGAAGAAACAGATCAGGAAGGGTGCATTAAACTCAAAGGAAACAAGATTCCCAAAGGTTTGGTGAGTTTGGAGGAGTTGTTTGATAAACATGACAGATATGTGAAATCCAAAGCTTCTACTGGACCTCAGCAATCAGCTGAGTATGATAAGATTGATATAGGGAGTTCTACTGACCCCAAGCTAGTAAATATTGGAAAATGTTGCACAACCGACGAGAGGAGAAAAGCAATTGATCTTCTAAGGAGGTATAAGGATGTTCTTGCTTATTCTTATGAAGATCTAAAAGCCTTCAAGCCAAAAGATATGCAGCATTCTATTCCTCTCAAACCAGGAATTAAGCCTTTCAAGCGAGAAGCGGGCGACAACCCAAAAATAGCGACACCATCTTTCGGAGATCCGTGGTTGTTGAAGGCTAAAATTATTTTTCCCATTCACCATTCGACATGGATCGCAAATATAGTGCCTGTTAGGAAGAAAAATGGTGAGATCCGCATCTGTGTTGATTTCAGGAACCTGAATCAGGCTTCTCTGAAAGATAACTACCCTTTGCCTATGATGGATCAAATATTGCAAGCAGTAACAGGATCTGAAATGTTATCTATGCTTGATGGATTCTCGGGATACAATCAGGTAGAGGTTGATACTGCAGATCAACACAAGACAGCCTTCACCACTCCTTGGGGTACCTTTGCCTACAAGAGAATGCCTTTTGGGCTGATTAATGCTGGTGCCACTTTCCAGAGAGCTATGGATCTGGCTTTTGGAAGCTTGAAAGGGAAATGTATTGTCATATACCTTGATGACCTGACAGTGTTTTCAAAGACAAGAGCGGATCACTTCGACCACCTGGAAACGGTTCTGCTGAGATGCCGAGAGCATGGGATTTCTTTAAATCCTAAAAAATCTGTCTTCTGTGTTACAGAAGGAAAACTATTAGGGCACATCATCTCCAAGGATGGTATTAAGATTGATCCTGAACGAGTTCAAGCCATCCAGCAGATTCCTCTCCCAACCAGTAAAAAAGGCGTGCATTCCTTCTTCGGTAAGATCAATTTTTTAAGAAGATTCATCCCTGATTTTGCTGAATTAACTTTGAATATTTCTCAGATGATGAAAGGGAAGCAAACATTTGGTTGGTCTTCTGAAGGAAAGGAATCCTTTGAGGGTATCAAGAAAGCTATTGCTAAAACTCTAGTTTTGCACTCTATCCCCGATTTCAAAAAGATTTCATCATCTATTGCTATCTACTGTATAATACCTTAGTCTGCTTGTCTTAACCCAAGAAGACTCGATAAACATGAGCTACCAATTGCCTTCATGAGCTATATCTCGAAGAATCATGAGCTAAAATACACCATGATGGAGAAGCATGCTTTTGCGGTAGTCAAGGTCTTGTCAGCGATTCCGTTTCTATATCCTCAACTCTCACTCTATGGTGCTTTGGTTCCGAATCTGACTATTAAGTCAATTCTTACAATGAAGAATTTGGGTCCAAGAGAGAAAACTGGGTGGCTAAAGTCCAAGAGTATGACATTGATATCAAACCAACCAAGCTGGTTCGTGGAAAAGGTCTTTGTGAGCTCATTGTTTGAAGGAGCCAAACATGAGTTCTTTGGAGGAGAAAAGTGACATTCCTACTGTTCTATTCCTTAGTTCAGTCGATGAATGGTATTCTGACATCGCCCATTTTCTCACCTATGGGGAATGCCCCTCTCATTTAACTACCAAGGAAAAGAGGACTGTTAAATTGAGATCACCGCAATATGTACTGCGTGGGAAAATGCCTTGTTCAAGCGTGGTTTAGATGGGAGATTTCTGAAGTGTGTGGACAAGGAACAACAGAGAAAGTTGCTCTCAGCTTTTCATGATCAGACATGTGGAGGGCACTATTCATCAACAGTCACAGCTCACAAGATACTCCGGGGAGGATATTACTGGCCTTCCTTGTTCAGAGATGCATCCAAGTGGGTGGATAAATGCGAGGCTTGTCAGACCTTTGTGGGAAGACCTAAATTGGCCTCTTTGCTGTCCAAGCCGCCAGATTGAGGAACCATTTCAACAGTGGGGTCTGGACTTCATTGGTGCACTCAACCCTGTTTCTAGTGCTGGTCACACTCATGTGCTAACCGCCACTGACTACTTCACCAAATGGGTGGAAGCTATTCCAGTCAAGAGCACTACTTCTGAAGTGGTATGCAACTTCATCAAAGAGAACATCTTGGTAAGGTATGGTGTACCTAACAAGATTGTAATGATAATGCTTGAACTTCTCCTCAACGAGATAATGGATTTCCATGGTGTATGGCATCTCTCTGGCTCATTCTTCAGATTATTATCCCCAGGGAAATGGACAAGCAGAATCCACCAACAAAAATCTGGTGACTATCATAAGGAAGTTGGTCAATGAATCTCAGCGAAACTGGCATAAGAAGCTTTATGATGCTCTTTGGGCAGACAGGGTCACACCCAAAAGAGCCATTGGAATGTCTCCTTTTCAAGTGGTGTATGGAGTAGAAGCTCAATTGCCAGTGACAGTGGAACTGCCAGCCTTGCACCTGATGAAGGCCATTGAGGATACTAGTTTCAGTGATGCTCTGGATAAAAGAATCATGTACCTGCACAAGCTGAACGAGGACAGATTGGAGGTTGCTGATAGGATATCTGCTCACCAGCAGAAGGTAAAGGTTCTGTTTGACAAGAAAGCTAGGTTCAGAGAGTTCCAAGTTGGAGATACTGTGCTGTTATGGGACAAAAGACATGAACCTCGTGGCAGCCATGGAAAATTTGATTCCCTGTGGCTCGGACCTTTCAAGATAAGACACTTTGCTGGTAAGAACTCTTTCTATCTTGATTACATGGATGGTTCTCCCCTCCCACTTCCTTATAGTGGGCAGTATTTGAAGTTGTTCAAGTCATAGGTGACTAGGGAGTCCCTTTGTATATTCTGTACAGTGTTTTTGCTTTTCTGCTTTTGGTGTGTTTTCCTTCTGTTGTTGTGTGTGTTGCCCTCTGTATTGGTTTGTTTTTGACTCCTTTGCCCAATGGATAAGGCACTGGTCTGCTTCACCGAGTTTGTCTAAGTTCTTGCCTTGTCTCATTCCGAGAATTTATACCAAGTCATCCCCAGAAGGAGCCAGCTGTTGTCCACTCAAAATTCCCCGCTCTGATAAGAGTAAAATTTCAAAATTTTGAGTTTAAGTGTTTTTCTCTGAAGTGCCTAAGTCGTGAAATTGAAAAAATCTGTGTTTTGGGTCATTTTGTGTGATTTTCGGGCCTGTCGGAACTTTTTGTCCCAACTGTCCCAAGTACGAAAGTGCACTCTGTTCCCCCGATCAAAATTTGAAATCCCAGAAACTGTCCCATTTTCGGGCCGTTGGAAAATTTTGTCCCAAGTGTCCCAAAACTTTTTGTGCGAGTTGTTCCAATTTCGGCCGAAACACTCGAACCGCGTACTACGCACTTTCATGTCTCAAATGTCCCAAAGTTAAAAAGTGCGAGCTTTCCAATTTTCGGCCGAAACTCCGTGTCGCGTGCTTGAGCTCCTTGTCCCAAATCGAAAAATGCAAGTTGTTTCTATTTCACCCGAACCGGCCAAACCGCGTACTCCGGAACTTTTTGTCCCGAATGTCCCAAGTCCAACGGGCCCACTGTTCCGTTTTCGGCCGAATCACCCGAACCGCGTACTCCACGCATTTTCGTCCCAATCGTTCCAAAAAGCATTTGTGCATCCTCTCCCTGTTTCACCCGAATCGGCCGAGCCGCGTGTTTCGCGCATTCGCGTCTCACATGTTCCAAGCGTACCAAGTGTCATTCACACTTAGTTTTTCCCGCTCGCTCCGAGTATGATGCTATTCAAATTGGTGGTTGTGTATTCAATGCGCATTAAATTCATTCCTCTCTCCAAGCGGCTATATAACGAGCATTTCCCCTTTGCATTTTTCGCATTGCTTCCATGCTATCTTTGCTCGAACCCTTGCAATTTGAAAACCTGCGCAAATATCCCCTCCCTTTGCAAATTCCTTCCCAAGTCTAGGTTGCGAGCTCAGAGACTATCAATATGAAGATCAAGTTTCGAGGACAGGGAGCAAATTTCTCCGCTTGAGTCTGCTGTTAGCAATATTGGGGACAGCGAAGCTCGTCATCTCGACTTCGGTGATTTTTGGGCAAGAATGGCAGATGCAAACCCTACACCAATAGCACAAACGATTCATGATAGCGGTTTGGCTTTTGCCGGTGGTTTCCCAATCTCGGTACGGTGTCGTGACATTATCATGTGCTTTCATGCGGAGCTCACTTCGACCCCGCTTCGAGTGAATTGACAAATGTACATGGGGAACTCATTGCCAAGCTGGACGCTGCCGCCATTGGCGCTGCTCTGAGGATTCCGGAGTTGGACAATGCTATAGTCATCTCCCGGGATCAAGCACAGACCCTATTCGATCAAGACAGTGACAAATATAAGGCGCGAGTGGCGAAGTCTTGGTTGAAGAACCCTAAGAAAGGTGCTTCTCACCTAACCAAAACCCTCTTCCGAGCAGATTTCAATGAGGAATTGTCAGACTTCATAATCCTGCTGGCTCGGGTTATGGGTTTGCCCTCCACCAATGAGTTTCATTTCTGGATGTGCCTGCTCATCAGCATGGTGTGCGAGGGAACACAAAACATCAACTGGGCAGAGATCATCAGTATGAATTTGGCGGAGCAGCTATCCAACGTTCAACGAAACAAAGAAGTTCTATATGACTTCATACCTGATGTATACCCTAGCAGCATCAAGGCAGTGGTTTGGTTTCTCTATATAGATGCACACAAAGATGATCCTGTGTATGCCTGCTTAACCGCAGCTTCACCACGGAGACCAGGAATCGGAATTTCGTAGAAGAAGTCGATGATGCTTTCACCATGTACGTGGTCGATTGCTCAAGGTGATACTTTGCTAGAAGGTTTTCGGATGAAGCCATGAACCCGATATCGCAGATGGGAGCCTATTTCATCCAATTCAGAAATTTTCCTATATCGGAGCTTCACTGGTATGAAAGCACTCCTCTACGGCTTCCCATGTTCTGCAATGATAAAATGTCTTTGATAGAAATATGCAGTAACTAGACAAGTTGCCTGAGAACTTGCAGAGACAAGAAGATTTACGGCTTGCACTTTCCCATCTCTCGGGAAACTACACATGTAAAACAGCTCTGATGCTCGAGAACATAGAAAGAGCCCGGTCCCTATCATTGTTCATTTCTTCAAGCCAAGAACTGCTTTGACTTGAAGAAGTTTATTGAAACAGAACATCAAGATAATCTACCATCATAGGGTAGATCTGAGAAGACTACCGGGCCGAACATGCGGATGATGATTTGAAGCCGGGAGAACGCATTGTGGCGAGGTTCTCCTCGCACCGATTCAAGAACTCGAGTGCATGCAAGTTCCCAATGTCTCGAGGATGACAATTTTGACCTATACTCGTATGAGTATGAAAATGTGATTAAGCAAACCCCTCGGAGGACCTTGGATTGGAACAGAAAGAGAGGGATGATCTCGGCCGAGATTCTTGCTCCAGAGTCTTAGTCGGGACTAAGGTCAGTTCGATGAAGATCCGAGAATTCAAGAGGCACTCAGGGAGAATCCTCCTCCAAGGATGATTCTACACCAATAAGAGAGGCATCGGTTCAGTCTCAAACACCAATGCAAACCCTCCTGCCTCATCAAAGACAAGGACCTCATCGAATCTACTCCCTCTCCATCTACCTGTATATAAGAAGAAACTCAAAGAGGTAAAGAAGGAGCTGCAGAGAATGACCCTCCAAGAAAACAGCGAGTTGCCTACAAGGCCGAGAGAACATCATTGTTCTCGGTGAAAGTGAAGAAAGTGAGATGCCAACTCCTGCAAATGTTCCTGAAGATCCAGCAGATAAGGACAAGGAGGTCCAGAGCACTGAACTTCCAGGTGCTACTGATTCTTCTACCGCTATTGCCTCCAGTGCTCTACTCACATCTCAGCTTGAGTCAACAGCTGCGCAGACCCTGAGTGTCATGAGCTCCCTGTCTCTTGGTCCCCTTGCTTCTCCTACAGATTCTTCTTCCTCTTTTGCTTGGGTGCAACCTTTGGTTGACAAAAGGAAGAGAAAATCCTCCTCTCAAAGCTTGGGACCAAATTTCGATGCTGTTGCAGCCTTGTTGGGCACCACTCCTTCTCGTGCCAAGAAAGCCAGAACCACTTCCAGAATAGTGTCTGATGCCCAAGGTCAGCAATTCTTGGAGATTGCTAAGCCCACAGGATGACGGTCAGAATCGACTTGCTTGGCATCTGACTTGGAGCTTTCAAGAATCCCTATGGGAGAGTCTACTCTGAAGGTGAAATTCACAACCTCCAGAAACGATCCACAAGAGTCATTGGAAGGGTTGAGAAAGGGCGAAAACTATTGAGCAGTTGGAAGAACAAGCCCGATTCTCACGAGGATTCATCAAGTCTCTTTTATCTAAGGATAAAGTCTTGGACCCTACCCCATTGACTACTCTTCCACCTCCTGTAATCCTAAGCCAAGATGAAGTGCAAAGTATCAAAGATATGCACAAGTATTCTGTCATGGCGAGCTATTGAAGCCATGGTGGATGACATGCTTGTTCTTTGGATTAAACTTCATCGATGAAGCTTTCAAACTCCACGAAAAGGTGAGTAGTGTGCAACTGAAGCTCTCCTCCACTATCAATACCATGGATAAAGAACTAAAAATCTGGAGCAGTTGTATAGTAGACCTTCGCCTTATGGGACAGACAGATGAGAACATCTTACTGGCGAATAAGATTTTCGATGATGCTAAGGACAATCTATCAAAATCCTGGGTCTACAGTGTGGAGTGGAAGATCAGAGTTTTGGAGGAAGCTGTGGGAGAAATGAAGAACAGCTGGCAGAAGGGAGAAGCTTTCAAGACACTGGCTGTTGCTGCTTTCAAGGATATACATTGTCATCTTCAGGATGAAAATTCTGGTGTTTCCCTGTCCTTGCAAGAAATCAAAGCTCAGTTCAGAGCTTTTGTCAAAGATAATCTATTCAAGGAAAGCTCCATCTCTAAGGAAAAGATGAAGGAAATTTGTTCTCTTCAATCTGCCATTGAAGAAGCAAATAAAGATTATCATACTCACGTCGAGTTTGATAAAGAGATGGAGAAGTGTCTGGGATTTTGGACTCAGTCTGCAGCCAACACGTCAGTTCCACGTGGCAGAGACATAGCTGAGGCATTGAAGAAATTCAGGCAGCGGATTCTGAAGACAGTGGGTCCCTCCCAGTAGCTGGCCACCTGTCTCCTTCTCCTTTCTTTTCTCTTCTTCCCATTCTTTTCATATTCTTTGTAATTAGTTAAGGTATTGCAATCGGCGATCCTTAACTATTCTTTAGTTAAAAGAAACGGTTACGAAGAGTAACTGACTTGTAAGCTATATAATGGCCTTTCCACGCCATTTTGCAAGGAGGAAGAACTTGGATATTTGCTGAAAGTGTAAATAGATCTTAAAGAAATCAATACAAAAGGGCTTTCCATTCTTTTGTCTATCTAATTCTTGTTATCTCTCGTGTTTTCCTTTAATATTGTGGAGATCATTTTGTTCCTAACTCGTTAGTCTCTCGATTGCATCTTTGTTCAGCCAAGCAAATACAAAGTGATCTTGTACAACCAAGAAGTAACTTTGTGTCCTTGATTAATAAATCAAGAAGGTTATTTATGGAACTTTGTGTCTTTAAATTTAATCTCATTCAGCCAACGCAAATGATCTTGTCTTAAATTCTTTGAAGCTTCGCATACACGAAGAATTATTCTGCTATCTATAATTCTGAATGTTGCTATTCTGCTCATCTTCTTATTCCCTTTCCTCAGTCCTTGTGTAATTGATGATCCTTGTGGAAAACACTTTCGTAAAATCCAAGTTTGACCATAAAACAATGTTCTGTACATTTGTAAATAAGTTCGTTTCTGAATAAGGGAACCTCTCCCATTAAAGAGGAGGGACTTCTTGTCCCCTGACTGTTGCTCTTCTAAAAGTCTTATCTCGACGACCAACACTATGCCATAGCTCCAAATCTCCTCAACAGGGTCCTCAACCAATCAAACTCTACCTCCCGATCTCTGGGGCCTACCAATAACTCACTCCCCCACTCAACTAGTGCCAACTCAGCCCAAATACACGACCCAATCACTTCAAAACTCAAACAAGAAAAAGTTGGCACTCAACTTCAAAATGTGAAAATGACATGCCGTATTTTTTCTTTTTATAGGTTTTGACCTCTAACCGATATCGGTTAGGTCGTGCCCTAGAAGACCGATATCGGTCTCCTAACCGATACCGGTCACCACTAACCGATATCGGTTACCTGCCTAGTTTAACCTAACTCCTGCCCTTATCCACCAATCTCCATTTTTCACCACATCACCTACCCCCGCTTTTGCTAAATATCCTTATTTTGAATTCATTGGCCCAACCCAAGGCCGCAACCAACCAATCGGCCCGACCCAAGGCCGCAACCAACCAATCGGCCCAACCCAAGGCCGCAACTTACCAATCGGCCCGACCCAAGGCCACAACCAACCAATCAGCCCCACCCAAGGTCGCACCAATTACGATTCTATCCACCCATCATGTAGCTGTTTGTTCAATCAAGCTCACTGTTCATGTTTTAGCATGACTAGGATACTTGATTTGGTCGGTCTACCATTTTTCCTAGACCAAGACCGTGACGTTTATCTCAACCAAACCAACCATTTGGTACTGCCAAACATGCCTAAACATTCGGTACCTTACCCATTATATCCCCTGGAGCTACTTCCTATGCCTTGGATACGGGATTATATCAACCTTGTTTGGATAAACTATCGACCTTTGCCTATGAATTTCTTGTTTGCTCTTCAAATCATGTACCCTGGTCGCACTACTGCATTTCAACGTGCATCGGCTTCCTTGAACTTACCCCACCATCTTACCCTCATCTCATCATCATTCACCCTTTATCAACCCTATCCCCGATTTCATGTCGCCTTAATCATGATAGATTTGAGGGGGATTACCTATACCGTTAAATTGGGTAACCACTTTTATTATTGTCGGTGCTGACTTTTTACAAGACAAGCTACAAGACAACAAGGGGCAAATGTAGACACCAAATTTGGGTCTTTCGATGCCCCATACCCGTATCTCATCCCACAACCTAACCCTACCTCACCACCTAAACCTTACACACTTGAATTATTTATTAATTACCTTATGATTAATAAATCCACATCTCTAACCCCGCCACCTCACCTCACCACCTCACTTATGACCTTGTCCTAAACCTAAACTAACCTAATTAAGACCTATGACTTGGTCCAGACCCACACCCATGACTCATCACCCCTCACCCGCATCAAAATGAACCTAATAATGACTTGACCAAGCCCATAATCGATCCCTCGAGAGAAAGGAGGAAAGTTGGCTATTTTACTACTGAATAGCCAACTTTGACCTAACCGACATCGGTCCCACTACTCGGCCGGCGTCGGTTACGTAACCGCCATCGGTTCCCTATAAATGACCTCCCCAACCAAAACCAAAGGATCGGATTTCATTTTGGAAGGATCCCGAATTCATTTGCAAGAGAGAGACAAGTGAAGGAGGGAGAAGAGTTTGCAGGAGGAGTAGTGATCCCAGGCTGGGCTGAGCAACTAGAGCATTGTCACACTCATCCAAACATTGGGAGAGTCGGAGGATAGCTTCATCATATTACTTCCAATTCTTGGATCATCCCAACTGAGCCTTGCCTTCACCACTGCATTCTTTGGACCTACATCCACATCAAAAACTAGTAAGTAGTCTCTTTTATCACCTTGTATGCTTCTAGACACTACTTTGTGAACTTTTAATTCATAGGGATTATAAGCTCACTCCTGGATCTACTACCCAGTAACAACCTGCACCTAACCTTCGGTCATCCATCTCTATATTGCCCCAAAGACAACTCTCTCACTCTCTGAGTCTTCTTTATCACCCTACTACTCCCCTCAACCATCTACCAACCTTCCAAACCTCATAACCACCTTACACCAACCTCCATTTAAAATCCTTAAATCACGCCCCTACCGATACTGGTTATTCCCTACATGGTACCCGTTTTATAACCGGGGATCGGTTATCCAGTGACTGGCATCGGTCACTGTGACTTATACCAAAACCAACCTTTCACCTATTCACTTCAAAAAATCTCATGGCCACTTTGGTCTATCCTCAGTAACTTGATCTCGAACATATCAATAACCAATGACCAAATAAACAAAGATGACATTCTATTATTGGTAGTTTAGTCTCTATTGCTTTTAATGTAGATACCTAAATCATGAGTTCAATAGCTTCTTTATTATCATTTGCATCAATTTGTATTAAAAGGAACTGACCACCTTCGAAAGGAAGTCTAATATTTCTGGGCCCAGGCGGTTCCCTCACTTATTATCTAACTAAAATCTAGTGGTCTTGCATTCTTATTTACAAGTAGTCCTTCCCGGATAAAAGGAGGTCTTCACAATCGGTCCCCTGATCTCTCTACGGTGACGCGCACACCTTCCCAACACTCAACGGTATTCCTCCTAACCCTAACCCCTATCTCTGTTTCTCAAGAGAATGAAAGGATAAAATTAACTCTATTCGGAACAAAATTCTATGTGAAACACTTGCATATCTCAATTTATGGGTATTAATTATTATTCTATATAATGAAGTTAAATAATTTTCAGGCCGACTTATATCCTTACTATCATACATGGTATGCACAGTCCCATTATGGTAGTTGTCACCTTCCTTTAAGGTTGTGTATGAATCCATTTTAGGGTAGTTCCCTTAACTTCATTATTCATCTGTTTACCTGCCAAAAAGTATTTCAACAAGCTTTGAAGTCAAAGTATAGGATAAATTTATAATTTCCTATTTCAAGCTTTTCTGAATTCATATGCTGAGGGCCATCACATGTCAATCAAACTCGATGAATGTACACATTCATGAGAGTTCGGTGTATCCAATATTTCTTTAACTGATTCGAAGATCCAAGTAGTGCCTCAAACTTAAGCCATATAATTATCCACACAAGCTAACGTCTTGAGTGCTTACCGTATTCGAAAAGGTCACAAAAACCCCATTAACACATGCTTCATGAGCGTTCTCATCTAAAATAAGCTCATAGTAATAAAAATAATAGAGGGCCTGGAGAGAGAGCTACTAGTTTGTTGCCTTACACAAGATTAGTATGCCAATTTGTATAAACTCTTACATGGCCACACAAATACGAGACTTCCCATACATGTGTTGTAGGTATGGCTTAGAATACCAAGTCGACCCCCAAATGGGTATGTACAAGTTCAACTCCGCTAACCAAGGAACCTCCATGGGAACCCTTGTTTTTGATGACTATCATAAAGCAAAAACCAATGATGCAGCAAACATTGACACGCTGACCCGCACCCTCAATATTTCACTGAGAGCTATACGATTAAATCCCAAACTGTATAAACTCGACTGAATCATCCCAGACCTAACCATACCCAAAAACCCATAAGGCAGTATTATTTTATTCTAATTGTATTAAATATTCGAATAAAAACAGGGCCACCAATAGATTAGAAAAGCCCAAGCACATATTTAAATACAAAAGTCCGTGATATTCCAACTTGCAGCACAATAAAATCACCAAAATAAATCTTATAGTTCACTTGCCCAATTTGATTTAGAAGGATATATATATACCGTACTCAAGATTACCCAAAAAAATGGTAATGCACTGTATAAATATATATACACAAAAACAAACAAAACTACCACAAACAGTGCACACGCATGCCCAAACATGAATGAGTTATGATAGTTCAAGCAAATATGATTATAAGTCATTCGAAACCCACATCTACAGAATTCAAACAAAAATTACAGAGATTGATTTACCCAAATGCTAAAGGGGATAAACCATTAAGAGAGAGGGTTAGGCTTATCATGCCTTTAATGTGCTTCCCAAGACAAGGACACACTAAAACAGGGCCTGCAACAGCAACCCAAGCCTAATTCCATTTTCTTCAAGCTTGTTGGACGCCCAAACATCGATCATCTCCACGTTGGCATAGGTAGGAGTTCACGGCCAGGGTAGGTGGTCTAAAATACTTGCCAACATCCTCCCAACGCGTGTCCAAAGGGAAAGTTAGAGCGGAACATGGACATCCATCCAGCACAATGAAAAATTGAATTTTTGTTTTGTCTGGTGTGGAAGCACCCATGAGGAAAGCAAACTGTTTGACAAACGCCTCAAAGAGATGTGGTCTCAATGCATTTCCACGTAGCAGGGTAAGAAGGGAAGGATCTCCAACAAGGAACCAACAGGTGTCGAAGTTGATCAGTTCACCTAACCCAACATTCACGCAGTCAAGAAAGAGGCAGAGAAAACGTGCCAACAAAAAGAATTACCCATACGCCTAGCAAAAAGAGGAATAAATGGAAACCACGGTGAAGGAAAAGCAGGATTTCCACCCACCCCCAAACTCCCTCACGTAAGGCAGAAAACATTAATGGCCATTACGGTTTGCAGGTCGGTGGTTGGGTGAATTCACGCTTCCATCAACATGAATTAAAGCCTGCGTGGATGCCAGAAAAGGCTTAGCAAATTCAAATAAATAAATTTATTATGTAAGTCCAAATGTCTATAAAAAAATTATAATCGATACTCATATCTCCACGCCAAGCGGAGAGAGAAAAAAATGACCAAACAAATTCACAAGTCTGGATGAGGAACGTGGCCTGACAAGGCTTTATTAATTCAACATAAAATTTTATAATTTATTTACACAATAAAAATATCATTGATACGGATTCATTTATTAACTATTTTTATTATGCTTTAAAACGTTCTATCACCACAATGAGGTTTGAAAAAAAGAATTCTTTACGAACTAATCAATAGCGCCAAAACAAAAGAAATCACTTACCCGAGAGCTCGAGCGCAAGAACGATCATTAAAAATAAATAAAGTAAAATAGTTTGCGGTAATTACTAACAATATTAATAAAATAAATGACACTAACCCAAATAATCGTCAATCGACAAAATAAATTAAAATGTTATTTTTAATCATTATTTTTATGATTTTTATGAAAAAAATAAAATTAGTAATCATATTACCAGCGACCAACAGGAAAGCTTGACAGGGCGAAGACACTAATGTTTCAACGGAAACGCAACAGCGTTCAACCCTTAGAAGCATGGTCATCGCGGAATAAAAGAGCAATGATGAACGGGGCATTACATTTCCATATTCTACCTAACTCTCAATGCTCTTGAGTCAATTGATACATCATCTCTAGCGACATCCTGAAAAAAAAACTTGAAAAGAGGTCCCGACAATAGAACCAAAATGTATTATGTTTATTTCCACTTAATTACCTAGGTGGCACTTCATCCGAGATATATTTGAATGCTCACCAAAGCACGCTAAGCTACTAGGTCCCTCCTTTATATTGGCTTATCAAGATGTTAGCATGCATGTTCATGATTACCATTATTAAGGCATACAATCAGATGTAGATCATTACAAACATCACAAAAAACACATGTAATAAGGAAACATAACAGATCAAACCATTACTAGAATTAATTGCACTATGTGGTCACCATACTCAGATATATCAATTACTAGAATCCATCCATAATTATCCATTCATAACATAAAGATTACATCACATAAGCTAAATATATAACCATAGTCATAGAAAGTCATGCGCGCTAGAACATTAGGGCAACATAACTCTATTACATCACACGATCTCTAATACATGGTCTATGGTCTCAAAACAATATAGAAAAATATATATTTATAGGGGTGGGGACTTTCCCTTCACTACCCATGCATCTCAAAATAGACTGCATGCTAAAAATAGCCATGCGTCAATAGTTGCATGATTTTACAAGAAGTCTAGTAATAGATTAATCCATAAATAAACTCTACTTTAATCTTATTATTAGCATGGTATATGCATGACCTTTGATGTTCCATTTTGTTCCCAAAATAGATCTTACTTAGCCATGAAAGTCTTCTTTATTGTATCTTTACTTGAGCCGTACTCCAACCGCTTTTCCTACTTTTATCCTGTGTCATGCAAAATCAGCTAAGTCCTAGTGATCTTCTTGTGCGCGTGCCTCTTTAACCTTCTCTTGTGCACACTTCTACACCCCACTTGTGCGCTTCAAATCGCCACATGCTCTCTAAATACTTAGTCAATTCTTATCAACCAAACACTTTATGTTCTACTTTTGGTCTTGCACCTTTATTGGCCCAATCTATCTTTTCATATTACAATTTTACCTTTTACGGACTAGAGTGCCCGATCAAAGGCGCCCGCATTCCCTATAGGCATCCATATCCTCTTTACACTTTACTCTCACTTTTTGGTTCCTTTCTAGTCATTTGAGCATCTTATCCTTTTGGTATTCGGCATTTTCAGGGTTAATTACAAAATTCAAGCGAAGGAACCATATAAATATAAAGTTATGTGATCATAATATGGTACCAAACACTAAACACTTGTTATCCCCACCGAAATTTACATCCATCAAGGCTTCTATTGCTCCATTTGCATCTATCTAGCTCCATCACAAGGGACAAAGGTTGGTTTTCTACATCACACTTCATAGGAGGGGAGTTTATTCTATTCCATGCACATATTATCTACATTTTACGTCTAATTATTGCTCACTAATCACAAAGTGCGACACAAACAAGAGCACCTAGGCACATTCCACACGCACACACACACACACACACACACACAACTACATTGGGTTTGAGATGTAGTGCGGTGCTTAGTGATAAGTCCACCATTATGTCACCGAGACACCGGTCGACCCCTTCATATGCATCTTTCTTTTTAGGGTTTTGATGCTTTGTTTGGGGTTTTATAGGTGATTTATTTATTGCGGGTCTACAATAACATTGGTGATCATACAACAACATACACGTGACTAAATACGAACAAAAGAAAAATCTAGTGACACCTCGGAGGGTTTATAAAGCTTTTTGTAGACCAGGGGCACCCAAATTATAGACCAGGTGCCCTAGGTGCCCCAATCCCTTTTCCAGAGCCCCAGGTCCTAACTGCATGACTTGGATCTACATTTTCTCAAGCTCATGTGCAACTGTTTTCTCCTCTTTTTCAACTAGTCTCTAATGTGACATAGTCTCATGACATCTACGAATCATTTAAGACTATTCCAACCCTATTTGCACATTAGGGTTTCATATTTTTATTGTTTAGTTTGCTTGGGTGTATTTTAGTTATTTTACTACTCATTTATTTACTTTGCAAAATCATATTAGATTAGGCTAGAAAATATTCCATTTTAGTTTGATCAAGAACCGATTTGGAAATCCTCTTTTCAATGTTTGAGGTGAGTTATCTCTTGTTATAATGCTCGGAGAATGTATGTTTGAGTGTTTGTAGATGAGATGGGCCGACTCCTTGACATAATAAGAAGCTTCAAACCTGTAATAGATTGTTTCATTAATTAATGTAGATGTGCTATTATGGAATTTAAGGAGCATTTGGTGTCTTTTGCAAGTGTTGGAAGTGAGTGTATCAATGTAGTGATCTAGATAGTGACCCGGTGGTAATAAAAGTGGACCAACTTCCGAAAACCATAACTTCTACACGGCTCCAGGTTGACTCCATTTAAAATGCAACCGAAATATTGGAATGTGTAGAACATGATGAAAGGGTGTAGAACTTTGTTCGGAAAAGTTTGACCCCTAAAATCTGCATCTAAAGGCCTAAAACTATAATTTTTATAGTGTTTTCTAAAAATAGTAAATTGCTAAAAATAGTAAATTCACGAAATTGATGCCTATGTAGCTCACAGAAGATGAACCACCTCATCTCTCTCAAGATTGGTGACCTTCCACATTCTTCTAGGTGTCTTTTCGTATTTCTAAAACTAGTATATTAATATATGTAACCCGAAAGGGAAAATGAGACATCTCCTCACGTAGGTAGCCATTATAATTACAGTCTTTGAGCAATATTACATCTCTTCTCGAGAGATATCTTTTCCTATTTTCATCCGGCACAATTGTTATCTATCCTTTCAATTCTGAAACCCCCTTGAGTTTTGAATCGGTGGTATCGGAGAGAAATCATCTTGGGAGTGTATAATTCCCAGAACGAGGTCGGGATATAAGAAGCTTGGGTGGTTTACATAAGATCCCTTAGAATACTTGGTTTTTATTGCAGAGACCTGAAATTACAAACAACATCGGGACAAATTATCCTCTCGAAGATAGTGGATGAAGCTCTCTTGGAGAAAAAGGAGCAGATGTTACAAAAATTCACCTAGATTATTCAACAACTACATATGGAAAATGTGGCATCCTCCTCTACAATTCACCCGTTTAGTTCCCGACACTCTTCAAGGTTCAAGTAAATTTTGATATTCCTATTTTTGAGGGTAAAATAGATTATGATGTAGTAGAAAATTGGTTGGACTAATTAACCTCCTATTTTCTTTCAATAAATTCACTGATAAAGAGAAGATAACATTTTCCCTCCTGAAATCATCACTTCCTATCAAAAATTGGTGGGGGTGTACAAGAACAAGTTCAATGGGGGATGAACTGGGCATTATAGAGGAACTCACATGGGATGATTTTATGGATGCCATAAAGGAGGAATATTATCCTCGTTGGAGCTATGGCGATCTTTATATACGATGGAAGTAACTCCGACAAGGTAAGAACCATAATGGTTCAAGATTATATTGCTACTTTCCATTCTCTTTCTACAAGATTGGGAATTCAAGATACAAGAACAACACAAGATCCTCAAATATCGCATTGGCCTACAATGGTACATATGGGAGGATATGGACCTCTTTAAATTCCACTCTTGGTGAGGCATACAAGTTTGCATAGTCAAAATTAAACAAAATAATCAAAATAAAACTATAAAGAACCATCCTATGCAAGGGAAAAGTGATGAAGAAGTCCAAACATGAGGTCAAGCTCAAAGACAAAAGGATAAGATAGGAAAGTGATGCAATCTCCACAAGACTAATCAACATTCCAAGGAAGAATGTCAAGCCATAAATTATTTTCTCATTGATTCATCATCTCCAACACCCACCTTGCTCTTTGTCGCGATAGACCTCGAGGTCGAAATAAAGAAAATGAAATCATAGATGTTGAACCAGATGTGATTGTTAACACCACACAAGTCAATAAGGTGGATGAGAAGGAGATGCTATTTCACTCTAAGCTCAGGGTAAAGGGTAATCCTCTACATTTTATCCTGAATAGTGGAAGACAAAATAATTTAATTTCTACTGATATTGTGAAAAGTTTGAACCTTCCTGTAAAGCCACATCCCCATCCATATAGTGTCGGGTGGTTGAACCCGGAGAAGATCTCCATGTCACACAACAATGCCTCCTCCCATATGCAATCAAACCCTTCCAGGATGAAGTATTATGTGATGTTGTTTAACTGGATGTTTATGATGTGCTCCTTGGCCAACCATTCATGTGGGATAGACACGACATATATGAATCACGACCTCACGGTCACTTTGTTACCATTGGGAATCGACACTATCGGATACCCGAGGCCATTCCCTCCAACTTTGTTTCCATCCTTAGTGTCAAGCAATGTAAGGAGATAAAGAAGGAAACAAATAAGTCCCTTCTTTTGATGATCAGGCCAAAAACTACCCATGAATTTTTTTAGCCACCTCGGACACATGTTCGGTCAATATAAAAGTAGTGGAAAAACCTAATCATAACTGAGTATGATTATTCACCTCACTCACTCAAAGAACAGTCCATGATATTCTACATAAAGTCGAGTGAAAAACACAAACAATGTTATGATCAATGCAAGTTATAGATAGAGAAATAATTTTGACACTTCAAGGACCACTTGGTGCATAGGGAACATTGCTTTTGGAGGGAGGAATGATCTGGAGAAACAGACCAGTGGCAATAAAAGTGGAGCAACTTCTAAAAATCCGTAACTTCTACACGTGGATCCAATTGACTCCATTCAAAATGCAATGGAAAGCATGGAACATGTAGAACATGATGAAAGGGTGCAAAAAAATTTGACAAATTTTGACCCCCAAAATCTGCATCTTACGGCCTAAAACTATAATTTCTATAATTTTTCTAAAAATAGTAAATTGCTAAAAAAGTAAATTCACAAAATTGGCACCTATGTAACTCATGGAAGATGAACCACCTCATCTCCCTCGAGATTGGTGACCTTCCACATTCTTCTAGGTGTATTTTCATATTTCTAAAAATAGTATATAAATATATGTAACCCAAAAGGGAAAATGAGACATCTCCTCACAGAGGTAGCCATTGTAATTATAGTATTTGAGCAATATTACATCTCTTCTTAGAAATATCTTTTCCTATTTTCATCTGGCATAATTGTTATCTGTCCTTTCAATTCTGAAACCCCCTTGAGTTTTGGATCAGTGGTATCAAAGAAAAATTGTCTTGAGAGTGTATGATTCCCAGAACGAGGTTGGGATATAAGAATCTTGAGTGGTCCACATAAGATCCCTCAGAATACTTGATTGTTCGTTATAGGAGACCTCAAATGGCAGACAACACTAGGAAAATGATCCTCTCAAGAAGATGGTGGATGAATCTTTCATGGAGAAAAAAGAGCAGATGTTTCAACAATTCTCTCGAAAATCTTCAGCAGCTACATATGGGAAATTTGACATCCTCCTCTGCAATCCAAATTCTTGATTGCCCGACACTCTTGAGGTTCAAGTAAATTTTGATATTCCTATTTTTTAGGGTAAAATAAATTTTGATGTAGTAGAAAATTGGTTGGACCAATTAACCTCCTATTTTTGTCAATAAATTCACTGATAAAGAGAAGATAAAATTTTGCCTCTTGAAATCATCACTTCGTGTCAAAAATTGGTGGGGAGTGTACAAGAACAAGTTCAATGGGGGACGAAATGGGCATTATTGAGGAACCCACATGGGATGATTTTGTGGATGTCATAAAGGAGGAATATTATCTGTTGGAGCCTACACTAATCTGTATATACAGTGGCAACAACTCCGCCAAGGTAAGGACTAGTCGGTTCAAGATTATCCTGCTACTTTCATTCTCTTTCTGTAAGATTGGGAATTCAAGATACAGAACAACACAAGATCCTTAAATATCATAGTGGTTTGCAATGGTATATATGGGAGGACATATACCTCTTTTAATTCCATACTCTCGTGAGGCATACAAGTTTGCAGTAAAAATTGAACATAAGCATCGAAAGAAAAATACAAAGAACCAACCTATGCGGGGAAAAGTGATGAAGAAGGCCAGACACGAGGTCAAGCTCAGAGATAGAAGGAGAAGATAGGAAAGTGGTGCAATCTCCATAAGACTAATCGACATTCTAAGGAAGAATGTTGAGCCATAAAGTCTTTGCTCGTTGAGTCATCATCTCCAACACCCACTGCTCCGTCGACGACACACCTCGAGGTCAGAAATGAAGAAGATGAAATCATAGATGTTGAACCATATGTGTTTGTTGGCACCACACAAGTCAAGAAGGTGGATGAGAAGGAAATGCTATTTCACTCTAAGCTCTAGGTAAAGGGTAAGCCTCTACATTTTATCCTTGATAGTGGAAGCTAAAAGAATTTAATTTCTGTTGATATTGTGAAAAGTTTGAACCTTCCTATAAAGCCACATCCTCATGCATATAGTGTTGGGTGGTTGAACCCGGAAGAGATCTCCCTGTCACACAACAGTGCCTCCTCCCATATGCAATCAAACCCTTCTGGGATGAAGTCCTATGTGATGTTGTTCCACTGGATGTTTGCGATGTGCTCCTTAGCCAACCATTCATGTGGGATAAACACAACATATATGAGTCACGACCTCAAGGGTCACTATTACCATTGGGAATTGGCGTTATCGGATACCCGAGGTCATTCCCTCTAACTCTGTTTCCTTCCTTAGTGTCAAGAAATGTAAGGAGATAAAGAAGAAAACAAAGTAGTCCCTCCTTCTGATGATCAGGCCAAAAACTACCCAGGAAGTTGTTGCAGCCACCTTAAACACATGTTTAGTGCAACAAAAGTAGTGGAAAAACCTAATCACAACTAAGTATTATTATTCACCTCAGCACACTCAGCAACATGTCCATGATATTCTACATAAAGTCAGTGAAAAGCACAAACAATGCCATGATCAATATGAGTCACAGATACGAAACAATTTCCACACTTCAAGGGGACCACTTGGTGTAATGGGGACCATTGCTTCTGAAGGAGGGAGGAATGATCCATACGGTGACTAGATGTCGATAAAAAGTGGAACAACTTCCGAAAACCATAACTTCTGCATCGTGGGTCCAATTGACTCCATTCAAAATGCAACGAAAGCTTGGAACATGTAGAACATGATGAAAGGGTGGGGAATTTTTTTTGGCAAAGTTTGACCCCTAAATCTGCATCTAAAGGCCTAAAATTGTAATTTCTATAATGTTGTCTAAAAATAGTAAATTCACGAAATTGGCGCCTATGTAGCTCACGAAAGACAAATCACCTCGTCTCCCTCGAGATTGGTGATATTCCACATTCTTCTAGGTGTCTTTTTATATTTCTAAAACTAGTATATAAATATATGTAACCCGAAAGGGAAAATGAGACATCTCCTCACGGAGGTAGCCATTGTAATTACAATCTTGAAGCAATATTACATCTCTTCTCATAGATATATTTTGTTGTTTTTATCTGGCACAATTGTTATTTGTCCTTTCAATTCTGAACCCCCCTTGAGTTTTGGATCATGTAGTGCCATAAGATTTCCAATTTAGCAAAAGAGATAGTTATTACTTTCCTATTTAGGGTTACATAGGTGATTTATCTAAGAAATATTGACCTAGAGGGATTACAAGACTTAACAGAGGATATGAAATTGAAAGCAAAGTTGGAAAACATGTCGGTGTAAGACCATACAAATCGACCAAGACTAGATATAAGATCCCGACCAAACGATGGGAAACATGCAATATGAAATTCACAACTTGTCAATTAATGATTATCTATGGATTTTATACATTGTACTCTCACAAATTGACAACATGTCAGTGTGTAAGAATAAACAAGCTAGACAAGAGACTTTGAAATGTGCTAAGTGGGAATGAAAAGGTTGTGTTTATTTTAGCAAGAGTACATTGTCAAAAATAGTCGTGTTAAAGAATAAATTCCTAAATTTGAGTGTCTACACTAACATTGATGACAAGAGATCCACTTTTGGCTTCATATCCTCATTGGGATCTAGACAAATATCATGGGGGAGTAAGAAGCAAAGTGTTATTTCATGCTCTTCAACTGAAGAAAAATATTGCCATGCAGGAAGAGTTGTTTATGAAGTGATAGTGTTATGCCACATAATCGAGGGGTTACGAGTACCATAGAAGCAACCAACCACCTTGTATGTTGACAATGATGTTGTTCCCAAACTTGTTTGCAATCTAGTTTTCATGAAGACAAAGCACATTGAGATACAAATACATTTTATATGTGAACATGTTCTACAACACAATATCCAACTTGAATTATACCTAATAGAAAAATAATGTACATATGTCTTCACTAAACCACTTGCATGGGAAAAATTTAGGCATTCAAAGAATCTCTCTTTTGTTCACATGAGATCGTGCTAAATTAAAGGGGAGAATGTTAGGTTTAGTTTTAGTATGTTAATTCATCATTTGAAATAATGTAATGTAAGTAGTTGATATTACTTACTTAAGTCAATAGTTTATTAGAGCATAGTTGTGATATAGTTTTGGGACTAGTGTTCTTCCTATTTTTAGTACTTATGTTAGATGTTCAATATCTATAAATATTGCAACCATGTTGTTTATTTGATAATGAATAAAATCGATCATTTTTAGTAGATTATATGTAAATTCTATGAGCTCATCACTAGCTAGGTAGCTTTGTATTTACTATTTTTTTAAAGTTCACTTCGCCTCACAATCGAATCTTGTGTTGTATTGTTTATTTCATATGGTTATTTTTGCGATTGCGACCAACTAAATATCAGTCTTAAATTTAATCTTGCCCATTATTTACAATTTCTTTATATTTTTAAAATGCTAAAATATTCCTTTACATAATTCAATTTAAACGTGAATTTCATTAAACATAGTTAATTATAATACATTGTTTCTTTCTTTCTCTCTTTTTTTATTATTGATTTGGTAACTTGGAGGGGCACATGGAGAGTCATGCCATGACTCAAACTTGGGCTATCTATTTAGTAGGCCCCAAGCCCTGCTGCACCCAATCCTCATGTCTATAATACATTGTTTCTTTTTAATTCAAAATAATTATAATACATTATTAATGTAAAACCTCTTTCTATTATTCAATTAAATATAAGTATAGAAAAACAATCCCCTTTTCATAAATATGTATCTCCTTTAGTACAATAACATTAAACATTTCTTTATTTCATCTTACAGGGACATATATATATATATATAGGGGCCATACAAGAAATGGGAATCAATTGCTTTGAGCACTTTTGGTATTATTTTGTAAACCACTTAGCTAATTGTAAACCAAATTTTATATTTATTAGTTGCAAACTTTGGAAAATATATTTACGAATGTTCCTATTAAATATTCATAATATTTTTAAATACACCCAAAAAAATTAATGTAAATTTAATTTTCCAATATTTCAAATTTAAAAAGAAATCAATTGAAAAATCTTATTATTTTATATTTTTCGTATTACATGCATTATTTCCATTATTCAAATTTTAAAAATCAAATTGAAAAATCTTATTCTTTTAGATTTTTCGTAAAAGATAAAATTGGATGTTATTTCCATTATAAATATTCTTATATGCCATAAGAACAAAATCTCTAATCTTTTTATTTTTCCCGTACAAATTGGCATCGTCTGCATATGAATTATGAACTTTTATCCAATCGACAGGCGCGCGAATTTGTTTTTAGAAAAAGTTGGCCGTCAAAACTTGACAGAATCTGACATGGACTGACTGCTACGTTGTCTTCTTACAGAAATAAATTACACGAACACGGCTACGGTAATGAATGCCGTCACTGTCACTGTCAGTGCCCTCTTTTTATAAACCTCTGCCAATTCTGCCGTCACATGACAGATTTTGATCCTTTCAATAAAGCAAAAGCGATCCGCATTTATTTCCGTTACGATTTCCTCCCTATTTTAATAATATTAAACCGTCTAATCTGACCGGTAAAAGGCTGCAGATTAGCAAAAACGTCAACCCGAGTTAAGCTTAAGTTTATAACTGCGGCTTTTAAGGTTTAAGTTGTAACCATGGTTTTGAGTTCTAAGGTGGGCCCGCACTGTCGGTAGAGGGGACCACCAGGGACCACGGCCCCACGTGTTGTGATTGAACGCGATAATAGAAAACCTTGAGCCTTGAGGTGCGCGGTAAATTCTGTGGAAGATGAAAAGTTTTGTAAAGTAAAAGGTAAAAGTTCGGTTGGGTAGGCTGAAGCCTCCTTTTTAACTTTTGTTTAATGCGACCGGCTATCAGAGGTGGGGCCAGTACGGTGAGGTGCCCCGTGCAAGTGTCGGCCTCCAGATGTCGGTCGGCAGCTTTATTTCTAGCTTTTGCGGTTCCGGAATATTTTGACGTGATACTTTTGTCGATCAAAGGTTCACGAGGCGGGCAGGCGGTCCCATGGAGCGTGCGGCTAGGCGGCTCCTTGATTTGAAACCATATTTATCATATATATGCCATGATTTGAATCCTGTACTGAACACTTGCTGCATGGTTTTTAAAAATAATTTTTAAATAATCTTATTTTGAGAATGCATAGTTTTAATAACAATTTTATTTAAAAGCTACTGAATAATTTTATTTTAAGAAAACAAATTGAATACTAAAATTACCATCCAAGAATCATGGGAAGAGTTTAGAACGTGGTCGAGTTGGTCTAAAGATTATAAAGGAACATCTAGTGCAAAGATTTTTCAATGGTTAAGGTATTTAGGATTATATATGAAAAATATAAAATGACAACTATGATAAATATGAGTTAGGATTAGTTGAGTTGGTTGGTGTTGTGTTTTAGATTTGGTTTGTAATTCTCATTTTTGAATAAGTTATAATTGTAGTTCGAGTCAAAAGTGTTTATCTCTAATCAAAATAAACATGATGATATCATGGTGTCTTAATAGGAGTGAAAGAGGGAATAAGGGCTAATATTTTTTAGCTAATTGCCAACTAGATAAATGTGTTTTTAAGTTTTTTTGGATAGAAAATGTGCACGCCCAAACATTAAGACATATGAAAGTCAACATAGAAAAGTAATACTCACTTCTAATTAGTTGAAAACATGACCTAGTAGTAAGTAGTTAACCAAATTGAAATGTTTAGTTAGGCAAGGACTAATAAAGACCACTAATAACTCTACTTTGCATAAGGGTTCAAAGCAAAAAGAGAGAGATATTGTCTACATATTTCATTGGATTACACAAACCAATTTCATCTCGAAGGTGTTAGCAAATGGATTTGCACGCATGCAAATGACATGCAATAATTAGGGGACAAAGTCCCTCCTCAATGAAGGTGAGGTTGCCTTTATTGAAAACCAAAACTATATTTACATCTATACATTCAAAATTGTATGTGGGGGTGTTTTGGGACATCAAATGGAAAGAAATGTGAATGAGGGAAATGGAATGGAATGAAGGAAAGAAATGGAAAGGAATGGATGGAAGGAGAATACAATAGTTAGGTAAAAACAGAGCCTAATATTGCATAGAGAAGAAGAAGAACAATGAACAACTAACTCAAATAAAACGGAGTTTGAATCAACTAAACAAGAATAAATGAAAGGAACACACATGAGTAAGTAGATATTAGAGCTTAATCATTGTGAACAATAACAACATATTACTAATGTTGATAATGAGATCAAAGATAGTATTCACATGCAAGATTTAAACACTAACATCAAATGAACATAAGAACATCAAACGCTATAAGAGATAATGAATGGGACACAAAGTTCATATTTCACTAACTCTTCAAATTGTCTTCATAAAAGAACACAAAGTTTCTTTCTGAAACAAAGCTTGCACACAAAAGTATTTTCTTCTCCTCTCTCAAAGCCACCCTTACAAATGAGCCCCTAACTTCCTTTTATAACCCAAAAGTTGGCTATGAGGTAATTAGGGTTTACATGAACATTAATTTAGGGCACCTTAAGTGACTTTGACTTTTCAACTAACTTTTAAAAAGTAACTTGAAATTAGAAATCACTCAAGTGAATAAAAGTCTACTAAAAATGAGTTTAACAATAACATCACTTTAAAATATCATTTTGAAACATAAAACAAGACTTAGTGCCTTATCCATTAAAGTAGGGTCCACATATCTCAATCATATGAGAAATGGACTCTCCCACTTCGTTAGATACCAGAATGCTATCTCCTCATCCCATTGGTGAAATTAGGATCTGTCGCCTTTGCCAATTGAAAATATTTGAACCTTTCCAATGTCTCGAACATCTTCTCTTCTTCAAGAGGTTCACTCGGTTGAAGCACAACCTCGCAGAACACCTGCAATTCCAAAATCCTACCTGGCATATTATTTAGGTTGATCATTTTTGATTGAGCATCCTCAAACAAGTTCCTCAATTTGATACAACGTTCCATTGAAGTAGAGGAGAAATTGATGGCAGGAATGTACATGTCCTTAAACAATTGTGAGAATTGTTCCTCAACATGTTCTGATGAATGCCTCTTGATTATGCTCGTCCACAAAATCACAAGGGATTTCAGCTATGAACTCATGAATTGAGGCAAGTGAAGTGAAATCTTCATTGCATATTCTTTCGTAATGAATCATGGAATCATCGAGAAGCATCTTCCATGACTTGAGATGTAGAAACCAAAAAAAGTGTGTCCCTCGACATTCAAATTCAAGGATCCCTTCAATGGCTAGAATTGTAGATTCCATGTTTGTCATCTCTTGTAGACTAGGTAATATCTCATCCAAATTTGATATACTAGAAGTAAAAGATTCCTTAAAAGAAAGGATTAGATCTAGGTATTGTTATTGTATCGTTGCTCGCAGTTTGATTCAATTACAATAGACTCTTCCAAAGGTAATAAGTATGTTACTTTTTTGTCTTTTCGGAAAGCCAAGTATAAAATCCCACCCAAATAGGCTATCATGGTTGCAAATCCTAGAATTCCTATGAATACTACTCCCACTTTAGGAAGGTTGTTGTGAATCAACCATTTCACAAAACTAGTTGTAAGAAATTGTATATTGATAATCATGATGGTTAAGCCAAGCACCCAAGTTATTATTGCAACTGGAAGTGAGTTTGCATATAGACCCATCTTCGTCTTACTGCTAGTAAACTTGAGGAGAGGAATAAGTGCAAATGGTAACTCAAATGACAATATCATTGATCTTATAATGATCAACTCGCCGGCACCATAAAAGCCTCCAATGATAGCAACAATTAAACTTGGGATGATTGCGAGACATCGAGTTAAAATATTACGATGCCATGGTTTGAATCTGCTAGTGTCCGACATATGTTCCTTATTTTACTGCGTGGATAGTTTGTTGATGGATCTACTTGGATTTTGTTTGACTGTGCTTACGTGTTGTTCCCTTGAATTATGTGGCCTACCAAGGTGAATGCGTGGGATGCTTTGACCTGCGTTGCCTCCTCCAGCGTGGACAGCTGATAGATCCTAGGCACGTGGGCTCTTGCTTTGACTATGTGGGCTTTTAATTTGCATGTTTGAGCTCGTGTTTGTCCTCTACTATGTGAACAAAAATGTTTTACCTATCACTTATGTGGGACAATGCATTCCCTTCACTCTTTGCATGGGCGTGCGTTTGGCTTGTCTTCCTTCTCTTAATGTGGTTGTTTTGACAATTTTATGGAAAATAATCTCGACTTACGTGATGGGCCAATCTTTGGCCTGATCTCGTTGATCTTTCCTTCTCCCTTACACTTAAAAAACATGTGTTTCCTTACTCTTTGATAGTTGATGCGTGTTTAATCTCCTTAGTGTGATGGATGAGTTATTTTCCTTAACATCATAGAGCTTATATAGCTTCAAAAAAATTTCCGTAGAGTTATTGGAGAGAGGTTATGAATATCCTAGAAGCTTTCTTGATTTGTAACTATTTCTTCCTTCTTCCCGTTAATAACCATTTCCCAATTTCTTCGGGTAGTGGGCATTAATTTCTAGGAGAATAGAGGAGAATTTAACCGTTTTCCCATGACAATGGCAAAGTTGGCTAGCAATTCCCCTCCATTTCTCCACATGGGAAAATGGGAGATATTTTGCCATATTATATCTATTTTTGTTGGCAAATAGCAAGGAAATTTCCCACAAGTGGGGGAAAATGAAAGATTTTCCAGAAAAGGAAAAACAGAAGCGGAGAGCCAATTTGGCATTCATGGCAACATCCATGAAGCTTTTTCTTCTTCCCAATTTCTCAAATGATGGAAGTGTTAGGAAATTAATATTTACATGGGTATAATATATTATTGTTTGCTACGGTTATTTTATATTGTTGTAACAAATAATATATTCTATTGTTTGTTTATACCCACAAATTATATAAATGGGTAAGTTGTTGATTGACTTCCTATTTTATAGGAAGTAATTTATCTAATATTGTGGCTATATAATAGCCTATGAATGTAATTCATTATAAGCAGAATAGAATATCTTTCTGATTATTTTTCTCTGTGTTGATTTGATTCTCATGTTGTGATAATTCGACTCTGACCAAATTTAATATTTGGTATTAGAGCGAGATGGGCTTGTGAGAATTGATAAGGGGGAAAATTTGTTGTTTGTTATGGTTGCCCCAACTGATGAATTCTATTTCTAATCTTCAAAGCTTTAGGTATTTGTAGAGAGTAGTTGTAGCCATTAACTCATACTGTAGCATTTTATCACTTTCATTTTATGTCTGACCAGACCTATGAAACAGTCATACATTCATTGACTTCATCAAGTGCCTACGTGATTCCTTGAGGATTATTATTTTCAGATCAAAAGGAGGAATAAGAGAAAATACCAGTCTGTACTTCCTGTGCATGCGGATTACCATTTTGACAAAGGCCAGATCTATATGCGAGTAAGGTGGAAAAGAAATTGGCGTTCAAGTTTTGCAACAAAAGCGTTGTGATACCGTTTTGTGTTTCCCGCTCTCCATATGTGATTAAATAATGTATCACTCCTCCAGGTGGTGGATTGATCATCTCAATGCAATTTTAGTACAATCCTTGCAGACAAAATTGGCTTCTACAAATCTGCGTAAAAAGTTTGTGTTGGTATTTTTTATTCCCAATCGTTGTATACACATTCACATTTGCATATCGCCGTGGAGTTATCAACACAATTGTTGAGTCCACATGGTGGTCCACTATGAGTCTAGCATAGAGAAGTGAATATCAGACTTGTCTCCTCCTTCACTTCTACGATGTTGCCAACAACACCACTCAATCGTTAAACCCATCTATTGGATGATTTCGTTTCACTGGTAAAACATATCTTTCACCGTTAACATGCATTTGAAATGGACAAGTCATGTTTAAGTCTGTTGCATATCGTTTTCGGTCACATAAATGTCAAGAAGATTATTCCAAGTAGAAGTCATGCACATTTAAAAGTATTCAATTGGATGTCAGTTTTTTCAATGTGTAATTTTATTAGAAATATTTTTTCTTTGAAAAGTCAATAAGGATTATTATCCATGGGTAAGGATTATACTCAATTTAAATGGTCCAAATAGTGATAAGTTTAGGTATTGTATTGAAGTGTATATTCAATTTTTTTAGTGGTCAAAATCCATCCTTAGAAATCACATTTGTATGTTGTATTTTGGTGAGTCTAGAAAGTAAGGTCAATAATTATGTCATATAATATTAGTGTGATTTAAATTGTGTCAGTCATTCTTTTAAGCCAAAGTCATAATACTTATTTTGTGTCATTTTGTTCAATTATCATTATTGTTGTCATATAGTCTAAAGCATGAAAGTCAAGTATCGTCCAGTTAAATTTGAGTCATTATCGTCTTAACGTATCATTGTCAAAAGAGTCAAAATATGGTAAAAAAAAATTACCTCACGGATGCATTTTCGGTGTTACCCGATGTCCGAAAAATAAAGTGTTTCACATTGCGGGGAAGTTATACAAATAAACCCAATGTCAAAAAATTTGAGCTTCAACGTCCAATTTGCTAAGTGAGCAACATGATATTGGAGGATGGAGGCAACGAAGGTTGGAGGACAATCATCGACCTCTCGTCAAGTCACCAACGATGAGGTCGCTTCACTGATTTGGTGGCACGTGTGTGAGTATTTTAGCATGCAGTGTGTTTGATTTCACATTTTCATTGTGGTGTGAAAAATAAGAACATATGTATATTCCTGTTCACTGGTATATGTGGCTATTCCTACATTATTCCCTGATGCAATAACATAGTGAAGAAAAAATAACACAATGAAATGCAACATCATGAGTCTTGAAGAGGTTGAATAGTCAGATGTGTTCCTATTCATACCTAGGTTTTGGTTAGCCTCTAGAAAACCATTGAAGGTTGTTCAGATGTGTTCTTGCTTGAGTTCCCACACTGTTAGGTCAAATGTGTTCCCTAGAGTGACTAGTTGATAAACAATTATTCTTGAGTGTTTTCCCATCCTCGTTAGTTAGATGTGTTCCCAACATTGCATGGTTGATAATAAGTTGATGTGTTCCTTCTTCTACCTTCATTTCGAGTGTTGTACCAAGATCATGAGCAAGCAGGTGGCAAGCTGTAGAGGAAGTGTGAAAGTTCTTTTGCTACCATGTAAACATTAAGGGGGGGAATGTTAGGAAATTAATATTTACATGGGTATTTACGAGATAGTAAATTATTGTTTGCTACGGTTATTTTATATTGTTGTAACAAACAATATATTCTATTGTTTGTTTATACCCGCAAATTATATAAACGAGTAAGTTATTGATTGAATTCCTATTTTATAGGAAGTAGTTTATCTAATATTGTGGCTATATAATAGCTTGTGAATGTAATTCATTACAAGTGGAATACAATATCTTTATGATTATTTTTCTCTATGTTGATTTGATTCTCTTGATGTGATAGTTCGACTTTGACCAAATTTAATAGTAAGCAAAATTGTAATTGCCCATGGAAATTGGAAGTGGAATTATAATTGCCTGACAATTGCTCCACGACAATTGGGGAAAATGAGAAAAGTTCTTCCAAATTTGTCGAACAACTTTTATGAGGATTAAATTAATATTTATTAATTAAACACCCTAAAATTTAATAAAATTAATTTTATTAAATAAAAAGGTAAAATATTAATTAATTAATTAAAACACGGTTTGCGACATAGTGGGAGAAGTACTTATCTGAAATGGACAAAACGAAGGCCAAAACGATCAGGAGAATAAAACGATCACGATGAAGGTGATAAATCATGAGAAAGGACACTTATGATTTTTTTTAAATTTTCACGTTATAATTTTGTGAAGTCAAAATTAGCCGATGACAACAAAAGGATATTAAGATCATAATCATCATCAAGAATAACTCTTATAATATATTACATACATAAAATTGTTAGAAATTAAATTGCATTGAAACTTTAACAAACCTTATACATATAATGTATATATATAAACAATGATATTAAAGATAATCAGATTTACATTTGACGCGACCATGTATGTCTATCAAACAAAATTTCAATGATGACAATTTATTAGTATTGATATTCAAATTATGTATATTATATACACCTTATGTTGTATTGTAGGACCATTGATGCATTAATCTCCTGGAGAGCGGGCGCTTTATGGATTCATCAATATTAGAGGTGGCTAGAAACAATCCCGTGTGTTGACAATAATACCTTTAAGAGATGGTGTTATAATCCATGATACCTTAGTTACCTAAGTGTATCCTTGATACCTCTTTGTTACTCCTTTACACCCCTTTTTGTCCACCTCTTACCTCTATGACACCATTTACAACACTTTCAAACCCTTTAGATCACCTTCTAGTAGTTTCTAATCCTTCAAACACATCTAGAGCCTCCCTTTGGGGTCCTATGATCTATCATCATTCACAATGATAGTCTTTGCCATGGTCCAAACCATCTGGGTTGACTTTTCACATTGTTAAAGGCATCAACCATGATTGATATCGTTGCTATAAAGAACCCCAATGATACATCATCGACCCTATATATACTCATAGCCTTCTTGCATTTCCTATTGTAGACAACCTAAAATCCACTTTCGCAGTTTTATTGCTAAAAGTGCACTAACTACCCTCATTCTTACCATTTCCATTATAATTAGTGATTTCCACTAATTAACTAATGTTTCCCTCTATTTTGGTTAATTAACGACACTTTGTTGATTAACTAACCTCTATCACATTTCGGATGCCAATTGATGATACATTGTTAGTTATAATCCTCTTAAAAAAAATTAGTGATTATTAGCTAATTAATCTTATTGACCCTTGTTTTGATAAATAAACTTTATTATTGGTTAATACCCTCTTTAAACCATTCAAAATCACTCCATTTCCCTCCAAGACATCTCAAAAGGCTTTAAAAGCTTATCCTAGCCTCTTAATTGACCCTAATTGGTTAATTAAGGCTTCTCTCGTGTTAATCACTTGTTAATATCACTAATCAAGATTAACAATCCTTAATCAACTTTATCCTTTTTAATCCCACATGCACCAAGATGCAAGCTTTCCCCAAATAGAAAGCTATAAAAAGGACCAAGCTCCTACCTTGAAACTTTACACCATGCTTTGAATAACATTAATCATATAATACATATGATCAAGGGCCTTACTTCCATTGATGGAATAACTTGCTCAAATTTTGCATCCAATATTTGTTGAGTTGTGGAGCTCAATTACTTCAGTTTAGCATGCAATGGAAACTTTCTAGAAAATGTAGTAATTGGCATCGGTTAAGGGGGAACTGACATTGGTCACCCAGATCGAACGATAGTGTTAGATATGACCAACATCGGTCAAATAAGGAAGGAACCAACAATGATTAGGGATAACCGACATCGGTTACCTGTGCGAAGAGGATGTTTTAATTAACTCTCGAGAATTAGATCTATTTTTAGCATTAAAGTATTTCTATTGATTGTAATTGCATGGCTAAGTGCCCTAAGTCTATAAATGACTATATAAACATAAAAGCTAGGGTTTAGAAGTAAGAAAGGAGATGATTAACAAGAATTAGAAATAACTTGCAAAAGTTAGTGAGAGAGAGAATTCTTGGTGATGAAGTAAAAATCTTGAGAGAAAGAAAGTATTGTACATCTGAGAGGTGTGGAAGATTGTAAATCTTCATTGTATATCTTGTCAAAGCTTTGGATAATAGATTGGCTTGTTTCTTGGTGGACGTATCCCACACTGGGTGAACCACGTTAAATCTGGTGTTGATTTATGTCTCTTGTTTTGTATATTTCTTTTGGTAGAATATCCGCTTTTATTTACATGTATGCTTAGATTTGATATATTATCTGTACAACCGGTGTGCTAACCCCAACAACTGGTATCAGAGCTTTGTTTGAGGGTTTTGTGTTGATAGATTTACTCACAGAGGGTTTTCTGATTGAGTGGGAGCTACAATAATGGCAGAAGAAAACAAATACAAGGTAGAGAAATTTGACGGCCAAAATTATCAATTATGGAAGATGCAGATTGAGGATTATCTGTATCAAAGAGATTTGTATTTATCGTTGGATGAGAATTCTAGACCTACAAAGATGACTGATGAAGAATGGAAGATTCTTGATAGAAAGGATTTGGATCTATAATATTGAGTCTAGACAACATCCGTGGCTTCCAATATTATAGAAGCGGCTTCTACGGTAGAGTTAATGAAATCTCTTGCTAATTTATATGAAAAACCTAGTGCTTCAAATAAAGTTTATTTGATGAAGAAACTATTTAGTTCTAAGATGCATGAAGGTGGATTTGCATCTAGTCATTTGAATGATTTCCGATCTATTGTAAATCAGTTAAAATTAGGTTTATACCATTTGATGATGAAGTAAAAGCACTTTTATTCTTATGTTCTTTGCCTGATAGTTGGGATAACTTGGTAATGGTGTTAGTAATACAACATCTACTAATAATATTTTGAAGTTTGATGATGTGGTTAGTATAATCTTGAATGAAGAAATTTGTAGGAAGAGTACAGAGGAATCATCATCTAGAAATGATTTGAATGTAGAAAGTAGGGGCAAGTAGAAGGAGAGATCCAAGAGTAAGAGTAATGGGAAATCAAAGTCAAGGGATAACATATCTAAATCCAAAAGTAAGGGAATTACTTGTTGGAAATGTGGAAAGAAAGGACATGCAAAGAAAGATTGTTGGTCAAAGGATAAAGAGAACCAACAACCAAATAAAGGTAAAGAAGCAAATCTTGTTGCATCAGAGGTAATGCAAGATGCTCTTATTCTTTCTTTAGATAGTAGAATTGAATCATGGGTTTTAGATTCAGAGCTTCTTTCCATGCAACCCCTAATAAGGGTTATTTTAGAAATTATGTCCAGGGCAATTTTGGGCATGTTTATTTGGGTGATGATGAACCTTGAATTATTACTGGTAAAGGGAAGTTCATCTAAAATTGCAGAATGGAAATACATGGGTATTAAAAGATGTGAGGCATGTGCCAAGCCTCAAGAGGAATCTTATTTCGTAGGGGAAACTAGGTGAATCTGGTTGCATGGTTACTTTTACAGAGACTCTTGGAAAGTCACCAAGGGTGCTTTTGTTGTGGCAAGAGGTAAGAAGGTAGGAACATTATATTTATCTACTTGTATTATTGATTCTTTTTGCATTATCTACTTCAGATTCAGATGCATGCATGTGGCATAACCGGTTGGGTCATATGAGTCAAAAAGGAATGCAAATCTTAAAGGCTAAGGGTAAGTTATCAGATTTGAAAGATTTAGATCTTGATTTCTGTGAGCATTGTATCTTTGGAAAGAAAAGAGAGTGAGATTTCTCAAAGTTGGGGCAACTAAGAAGGAGCAAAAATTAGAGCTTGTACACTCAGATGTGTGGGGACCAGCTCAGGTAGCTTCTCATGGAGGATCCCAATATTATGTTACTTTCATTGATGATGCTACAAGAAAGGTATGGGTTTATTGTATTAAACGTAAATATGATGTTTTTGAGACTTTTAAAAGATGGAAATCCCTTATTGAGAATGAATCAAATTCTAAGTTAAAGTGCCTTAGATCTGATAATGGTGGTGAATATTGTAGCAAGGCTTTCAATGATTATTGTTCAATGAATGAGATATGTAGAGAAAGAATGGTTCCAAGAACACCACAAGAGAATGGTGTTGCAGAAAGAATGAATAGAAAATCATGGAATGTGCTAGAAGTATGAGGATACATTCTGGATTTCCTTGTAGTTTTGGGCGTAGAAGAAGTTGATACAATGGTTTATTTGATTAACCATGGGCCTTCAAGTTCACTAGATGGAGGAATACCAGAGGAAGCTTGGACCGAAAAGAGGTAGATATTTATTTTCTTAAAGTTTTTGGTTTAGAAGCTTTTATGCATGTTGATAAGGAAAATAGGAAAAGTTGGATGCAAAATCCAAGAGATGCACTTTCATTGGTTATGGATCTAGTGATTTCGGTTTCCATTTTTGGGATTTAGAGAATTCTAAAATTATTAGGAGTCATGATGTTGAATGGAATGAAAAGAGAATGTACAGGATCAAATTTTGGTACCCAAGGATGAACCGATTGAGAAGATTGTGAATGAAAATGAACTCTCATATTTAAACAAATTACCGACAGGGTTACACAAGAAACCAAAGTGGTTGACCCTGACTGACGATCGAACTCGACAGTCGATGAACTAGTATCGGTTACGAGAGGATCCAAATTGGAATCGGTTAATAGAAACCGACGTTGGTTAGAGGTGACCGGCGCGGTCACTGCGATTTGGATAGGAATGTCCAAGAGGCTCATATTGAGTCTTCAATACCCCAAACTCTTGTGAGAAGGTCACAAAGGATAAGTAAACTTCTAAAAATATTTACACCTTCTATATTTTATTTATTATTGATGATAGTGGTGAACCCGAGAGCTTTTTAAGAAGCCATGCAGATAAGACTCATGTTCAAAGTGGGAGCATGGCATGGATGAGGAGATGGACTCCTTGGAACAAAACCAGACTTGGGATTTGGTTAAGTTACCATAGGTAAGAGAACATTACAGAACAAGTGGGTTTACAGGATTAAAGAAGAAGAGGGTGGACAGAAAAGGTACAAGGAAAGGTTTGTAGTAAAGGGATTTGCACACAAAAAGTAGGTATTGAATTTGGTGAAATATTTTCTCCTATTGTTAAGATGACTTCTATTCATACTGTATTGAGTTTAGTTACAATAGAAGATTTACATTTAGAGAAACTAGATGTGAAGACAGATTTCCTTCATGGTGATTTGGATGAAGAGATTTATATGCAACAACCACTTGGGTATGAAGTCAAGGGTAAGGAGAAACTAGTGTGCAAGTTGAAAAAGAGCCTATATGGGCTCAAGCAAGCTCCAAGGAAATGGTATATGAGGTTTGATAGTTTTATGCAAGAGCATGGTTACTTGAGATGTGAATCTGACCATTGTTTTTATTTCAAGAATCTTGAAAATGGGAGCTATATTATTTTGTTACTATATGTGGATGATATGCTTATTGTAGGATCTAGTATGCAGGACATTGGTGAGCTTAAGAGAAAGCTAGCTCACACATTTTCTATGAAGGATTTAGGAGCTGTAAAAAGAATCCTTGGCATGCAAATACATAGAGACAAGAAAAACAAGAAATTGTATTTGTCTCAGGAGGATTATATCTACAAGGTGTTAGAAAGGTTCAACATGCAAAATGTAAAACTTGTTAGCACACCTATGGCTGGACACTTCAAATTGAGAAAAGATCAGTGTCCTTCATCACATGAGGAGGTCAAATACATGACACAAGTGCTATATGCTTCAAAGATTGGAAGTCTCATGTATGTTATGGTTTGTACTGAGACCAAACATTGCACAAGCGTGGGAGTTGAGTAGAGTAGATATATGGCTAATCCAGGTAAAGAGCATTGGAAAGCAGTCCAATGGATACTCAAGTATTTGAAAGGGACATCTAGCATGTAGTTATGCTATGGAGGTTCAGATATTTCATTACATGGCTATGTTGATTTGGATATGGCTGGAGATCTGGATGGTAGGAGGAGCACTACTAGATATATTTTCACAGTAGGTGGAATGACAATTAGCTAGATTTCAAGATTGCATAAGGTTGTGGCTTTGTCTACTACAGAGGCAGAGTATGTTGCAGCTACAGAGGCTAGCAAGGAGATGATATGGATGAGTAGGTTCATGGAAGAGTTGGGAAAGGAGAAAAGTGATTATAAAATGTTCAGTGATAGTCATAGTGTAATTCATTTGGCAAAGAACTCAAGTTTTATTCGAGAATGAAACACATTCAATTGAGGTATCACTTCATACGACAAGTATTGAAGGATGGACAAGTTGAATTTGGAAAAGATTCATACGAGAAAGAACCCTGCGGATATGCTAACGAAGCCATTAAAAAGGAGAAGTTGGAGCTACACTCCACTTTTGTTGGTCTTCGAGTTTGAGACTTGAAGAGGAAGAAACAAAGCTAAGGAAGAATCCAAGAATGACGCTGTACATGTATGGTGCAGTAATTAATCTCCAAGTGGGAGATTGTTGAGTTGTGGAGCTCAATTACTTCAGTTTAGCATGCAATGGAAACTTGCTGGAAAATACAGTAACCTCAACATCGGTTAAGGGGGAACCGACATCGGTCACCCAGGACCGGTATCGGTCAGTATGACCGACATCGGTCAAGCAAGGAAGGAACCAGAAGCGGTTAGGGATAACCGGTGTCGGTTACTGTGCGAGGATGTTTTAATTAACTCTCGGGAATTAGATCTATTTTTAGCATTAAAGTATTTCTATTGATTGTAATTGCATGGCTAAGTTCCCTAAGTCTATAAATGACTATATAAGCATAAAATCTAGGGTTTAGAAGTAAGAAAGGAGATGATTAACAAGAATTAGAAAGAACTTGCAAAAGTTGGTGAGAGAGAGAATTCTTGGTGATGAAGAAAAAAGCTTGAGGGAAAGAAAGTACTGTACATCTGAGAGGTGTGGAAGATTGTATATCTTGTCAAAGCTTTGAATAATAGATTGACTTGTTTCGTGGTGGACGTATCCCACATCGGGTGAACCACGTTAAATCCGGTGTTGATTTATGTATCTTGCTTTGTATATTTCTTCTGGTAGAATATCCACTTTTATTTGCATGTATGCTTAGATCTGATATATTGTCTATACAACCGGTGTGCTAACCCCAACAATCTTCATGTTTGGTTAATAGATGAATATCTATTATGGCCTTATAAAATGCATTGTTATAAGATATCCTTTCACCATTGTGAAGTAGCAACAACCCAATGTGATTTGCTAGTGGTCTTCATAGGTCCATCTTAACTATAAATTCACACTAGTAGGCATGTTAGTTCCCTTAAGCATTCCAAAAAGCTAAGATCTTGATGTTACTATTGTAGATTTATAGCTTTTCTAATAGACTATGTGGTGTTAGTCTAGTTATTTAACCTTGCAATAGTTTTGGTAGTGTAGTGTACATTTGGCACGCTTTGGTGGGACATATTTCTATTGTCCTTTGTATTAGTTTTCAAGTTTTCTAGAATATGTTTCAATATTTTTAGATTAATTTCAAGTTTTTGGTTTACTAATGCTCTCTTGCTTTAATTTTGATAGATTTGAGGTTTCTTAGATAGATTAGGTGTAGTTGATTTGTGATATCCAAAATGAACCCCCTGCTTATTTTGGCTAACTTGCCTTCATTATTTCCTTCCTTGTGCTTCAACTTAAATTTTCACACATTTCAAGCACTCAAAAGATTCTAGAAATGGCTTCATCAGATAGGATTTTTCTTCCCCTTTCCATAAAGGTAAAGAAGTCCTCCTAACTCGTATTTTTTGAGTTATGGCTCGGCGGAGTTTGGAGGGAAAATTTGCCAAGGCAGACCCACAGGAAATTTTTGGCACTTAGCCTTTTGGCTAAAAAACTCAAAGGTAAAATCTCGGCCCGAAATCCTGCAGAGGAAAATATATTGTTTGAGGCCCGTGCCTAGTCAGGATGCGCCACGTGTCAAGTCGGAGCGGCGAGGGCGGAAGAACTTCAAGTTTTTTGGTGTTTGGTCAAAATGTGTCAAAGAAAAAAATAGAAACACATCCCCACCGAGCAATAAAATGATGCCACGTGTCCAATCAGCAGTAGGAGTCGGGGTGTCGGGAGGATTTTGGAAATTTTGCCAAAGTGGTGAAAACACAAAAGGCAAAAGTTGAACCGCATCTCCACATTGAATCAAAAGCTATCACGTGTCATCGGAGGAGCGGGAGCAGAGAGAATTTTGGGAAATTTTCCCAATTTGAAAAAAGAGGGAAAATTTTCAAATTTCGGCCCGTGAACCTGAATTTTGCCCTAATTTCACCATTTTTTCCTAAATCTTCAAAGGGGCATATCTTTTGCACTAGAGCTCAAATTTTCGCGATTTTGGTATCATTGGAAAGCTATTGGAATTCTCCACACGATGGATGGTTCAATTTTGATTTTTGATGGATTTTTGTGGGAGAAAATTGGGAAAATGTCTCTGGCATGGAAAAATTGTAGAAAACAACCCCAACCACCAAAATTAATGAAGTATGGGCCTCTTTCTCGCTCTACGAAGCAATGTACTTCGAAGTATGGGATTTTTCATGGAAACCCATCATTTTGTAGGCCAATTAAATGGATATTATTAGTGGTTGAAGTTTCAAATCAAATTTTCCCGTGTTTTCTCATTTCTTTCATTCTGTTCGAGTGATAAAAGCCAGTTTTGGCTCATTTGTAAAAATTGTCCTCTTACCCGTGAAATGATGATTCTGTGCAAACTTCTAGAGCAATAAAAAACATGTTTTGTGATGCATTTGTCCATCCTTGCTCATTTTTTGGTTGTTTTCTTCTTGCCTCTCTTCATTGTAGGTATTTGTGCATGTTTGGATGTTCATTATAGGTTTTGGAGCTGTGTTCATGGAGTTTTGGAACATTTTTTTGTGTGAAATCCATCTTTGGTCTATGATGCACTTGTCCATCCTTCCATTGCTCACCTCTCTTTGTTTCCATGGTAGTTTTGATAGATGATCAACATTTTCCTTCTCTGGTGTATCACCGTTTTAGTGTAGGCTCTATTTTTTCCAGTTTTCTTTCTCTCCCTGTCTCCTTAGAAGTTAGATTAGGATTAGATTAGCTTTCTTGCACTGGAATAGCTTGTGGCAGGTAGTTTAGGAAGAGGAACCAACCTTCTCTGGAGAGCTTTCCCCATTTGCAAAGGTCCCACACTTTGGGAAAGCTCAATGTTGTGCAATCACACCAAATGACTTTTCCTTAGAAAAGTAGATCCATAACTCATTTAGGGGTGCTATGAATTTGCACTAATAGTTTTGGCATGCCCGATGGGACCTTAGAGGTCTTCCACTTCATTTTTTGTAGGTTGGTGTGTTCTTGTGAAGATTTCAACCTTTAGAGGTAATTGCAAACACATATGGCAACTCCATCTGATTAACAACCCATCTCTAAAGTTACAAACCTTCTTTTCATTCATTTTCATTCCTTTTTCATTAATTCTTCTCTCCATCTCTTTCACTCTTTTCTATTCCATGAAGTTGTGAAATCATGATTTCATTTCCATCATGGAATTCACATCTATACCAAAGTAGTAGTAGATTCCACCTCCAACATGTTTTACAACTCCTTCAAATCAGCATTTTGATCAAATTCAAAATCAGTATGCATATCCATATGAGCAATGCCAAAATCAGTTTGGTTATGAAACATATCAAGAGCAAGGGTACACATGCAATGATAACAATCAAATGCAAGATGTTGGTCTATTGGAGAAGATCCAAAAAATGGAGATTGGCATGGTGCAATCCAGGGCTCAAGCACAAATGAAGGCATTTCAGATTGGTTTGAGCACTGTCCATGGGCGGGGCCTTTTCCAAGAAACTACAGCCCCTCAGGAGAAGTTGGACTTCATGATTGAGATGCTGCCCCAACTTGCACAATGGACAGTGGAGATAGAGGCCTATGAACTTGGTGCCAGAAGCCTTGTCAATGGGTAAATCCTACACCATTATCTAGTAATTTTCTCTCTACTCCTCAAGCAGCACCATCTCAATTTGGGCTTCAATTTCCAAGCTTCCCATTGAATGCTGCCCCAAGTGTTGATTCCATTTCTCCATCCCCTAGTCTTCCACCTCATCTCAATTCTTCTGTCCTTTTCCCTTCCAAACAGTCATTCCCTCCAAAGAAACAAGAGGTTCTACCTCCTCCACCACCACAAAAAATTGCAAAACTAGTTGAGTCACAACCCACCCCTCCTCTTGCATTCCCAAATCCATGTTGGGAAGATAAAAATCAGAAAACCAGTCAAGGACAACAAGAAGAGGAACCCAAGAGAAAAGAAATGACAGAAAATCTGAAGAGTTGGGCTACCAAATTCAGGATTACAAAGATCCCCTTGCTGGTCAAGCCTACAGAGGAGGTAAATGTTGAAGAAAAATGGTGGATAGGAGTAATTTTGTTGCAGCAAAAGAAGAAAAGAAGAAGAAGAAGCAACAACAATCAGTTTGTTCGAATGTAGTGTCTATGTTGGCACTCTACTTGGAAGAAAATGCTGGTCCAATCCAAGCTGCACAACCAATCAACAAGGAGGAAGAACAATCAGCTCCAAATCCAAAAGAAGGGAGCACATTCCAGCTGTGGAGGAGAAAAATGCAGATCCAAAAGCTTTGAGCACAAAATAGGCTATAGAAGAACCTTCAGTTCTTCCTTCTACTTCATTCTCTTCAAGCTCCAACATTGAAGAAGAGTTTGATATTTCAAAATTCATGTTTGAGGATGAGGAGAACCATGGTGATCAAGTTGTAGATCAAGAGAACACCATGGAGGAGGTTGAACATTTGCAGCTAGGACAACAAGGAGGTAGTTTATTTGTCAGATTTGGAGGACTGTTTTGATGGAGAGGAACCAATTGAAATCACATTGTTTTCTCCTTCATCATCCACCTTCCAAGCACAAGAACCTGCTGCCATGAAGGAGAACTTTCAATTACGCAGTAGCCTCGCACTTTATAACATCTCTTTGGAATCAAGGTTGGAAGATATTAATCTTCCATGTTCTTCACTGGAAGAGGAAGGGAAAGAGTAGAAGAGTTCCACCATTCCTTCCACAACATCCATTCAAGAAGATCTGCAAGAAAAATCCATTCTTAGAGTTGAATTTTAGAGCTATGGGCATATCAAATGGATCAGACCTTTCCCAATCAGGTATTTGGCTTCATTGGAGCCAAAGGAGAAGCCACAACTAGTCATGCTTGCCTCTAAGCATGAGGATGATATGCAAAGTGCCAAGGATTAGCTGCAATACCTCTTCAATCAAAATCCAGAGCAACTAAAAGAGGTATTTGATTTGCTTTCAACTGACACTTTGCTAATTTGGGTAGAATACCATCTTCTTGTTGATTTTCCACTCATCCTAACAACCATGATCAGTTCCAAATCATTTGCATGGCTGCCAATTTTGAGGAAAGGAAGCTATTTTGCACAACTAGTTGCAGGGTTTGTTTGAGATCCCTTTGCTCTTGGTTAGAGTAGAGTAGGTAGGTTTGCTTTCAGTAGAAGAAGTGATTTTACACACTCTATAAGTTCCATTTAAAGCATGTATGATTTTTAGTCTTGTACATAGTTGTTTGGTGTTGTTTTGGTTGCTCTTGCACAGTTCATTTCATTGGCATTTTGGTGAGGGTCAACTCCAAATTTCAGTGAGTTTCCAAGTGGCTCAGAGGTCATATTTTCATAGTTAAGATCAAAATCAGTTTATTAGGATTGACTCCATGCCCAATGGATGCAACAAAGGCCACTAATCATTCATCTAGCAGGCAGATGACCCCTCTGAGTCGCCAAAATTGTTATCCAAAATGAGCCCTGCTTATTTTGGATAACTTACCTTCCTTCTTTCCTTCCTTGTGCTTCAAATTAAATTTTCACACATTTCAATTACTTATAATATTTTAGAAATGGCTTCATCAGATAGGATTTTTCTTCCCCTTTCCAGAAAGGTAAAGAAGTCCTCCTAACTCCTTGTATTTTTGAGTTATGGCTCGACGGAGTTTGGAGGGAAAATTTGCCAAGGCGGACCCGCGGGAAAATTTTTGGCACTTAGCCTTTTGGCTAAAAACTCAAAGGTAAAATCTTGGCCCGAAATCCCACAGAGGAAAATATATTATTTGAAGCCCGCGCCTAGTCAGGATGTGCCACATGTCAAGTCGGAGCGGCGGGACGAAGGACTTCAAGTTTTTTGGCGTTTGGTCAAAATGTGTCAAAGGCAAAAATAGAAGCGCATCCCTGCCGAGCAATAAAATGATGCCATGTGTCCAGATGGTAGCAGGAGTTGGGGTGTCTAGGAGGATTTTGGAAATTTTGCCAAAGTGGTGAAAACACAAAAGGCAAAAGTTGAACCGTATCTCCACATAGAATCAAAAGCTGCCACATGTCATCGGAGGAGCGGGGCATGGAGATTTTTTTGGGAAATTTTCCCAAATTGAAAAAAGAGGGAAAAAGTTCAAATTTCAGCCCATGAACCCGATTTTTGCCCTAATTTCCCCATTTTGCCCTAAATCTTCAGAGGGGCATATCTTTCGTACCAGAGCTCGGATTTTCACAATTTTGGTATCATTGGAAAGCTATTGAAATTCTCCACACGATGGATGGTTCAATTTTGATTTTTGATGGAGTTTGGTGGGAGAAAATTGGTAAAACGTGTTTGGTAAGGAAAAATTACAGAAAATGACCCCAACCACCAAAATTAATGAAGTATGGGCCTCTTTCTCGCTCTGCGAAGCAATGTACTTCAGAGTATGGGATTTTTCATGGAAACCCATCATTTTGCAGCCAATTAAATGGATCTTGTTGGTGGTTGAAGTTTCAAATCAAATTTGTCCATGTTTTCTCATTTCTTTCATTTTGTTTGAGCGATAAAAGCCAGTTTTGGCTCATTTGTAAAAAGTTGTTCATTCTTTCTACTCTACCCTCCCTTCTTTTCTTCCCCAGGGTTGAAAATGGAGTTTGAACCTCCTCCCCTGCTCTGTAATGGCATTTTTTCCTCTTACCCATGAAATGATGATTATGTGCAAATTTCTGGAGCAATAAAAAATGTGTTTTGTGATGCATTTGTCCATCCTTGCTCATTTTTGGGTTGTTTTCTTCTTGCCTCTCTTCATTGCAGGTATTTGTGCATGTTTGGATGTTCATTATAGGTTTTGGAGCTGTGTTCATGGATTTTGGAACATTTTTTTGTGTGAAATCCATCTTTGGTCTGTGATGCACTTGTCCATCCTTCCATTTCTCACCTCTCTTTGTTTCCATGGTAGTTTTGATAGATGTTCAACATTTTCCTTCTCTAGTGTATCACCATTTTAGTGTAGACTCTTTTTTTCAGTTTTCTTTCTCTCCCTATTTCCTTGGAATTTAGATTAGGATTAGATTAGCTTGCTTGCACTGGAATATCTTATGGTAGATATTTTAGGAAGAGGAACCAACCTTCTCTGGAGAGCTTTCCCCATTTGCAAAGGTCCCACACTTTGGGAAAGCTCAATGTTGTGCAATCACACCAAATGATTTTGCCTTAGAAAAGCAGATCCATAACTCATTTGGGGGTGCTGTGAATTTGCACTAACAATTTTTTTATATTCTTTGCAGGATAAAAGGAGGTGAGGTGTTGTCAAATTTGATTCAAGTTGACAAAGTTTGGAGCTTTTTGAGAATTTTGTCAAAAATTCCCATGTTTGACGAGCTACAAGAAAGCCTCGCGATCTTTGCTAAATTTGTCATGATGCTTTGCTTCAAGGTTTACACATCTCCTTATAGGTTTGTGCATATGCTCTCTGGATCATGCATACGCTTCTCTCTGGATGTACATATGCAACATTTTATTTTCGGCTTATAACTAGACTTTGTAACTTTCTTTGTAATGAGGCTCGCACTACCACTCAAAGACATCACGCTATCGCCTCTTAGGTCACACTACCGCAACACCGACTATGTTTTTGACATAGATTCATGCATATGAGTTAACCTTCATGCATACACTATCGGCTCACGCATACACTTTCTCTTCATGCTAGTGCATTATGTGCTAGTTTTTGGCACTCATTTCAAAGTTTGAGTCACTAATTTTTGTTTGTCGTTGGTTGCAAGTTATTCTAATTGTTGTCTCTGCAGTTTTTAACATTTCTAATCAGATTTATTATAATTTTTCTTAAGTTTTAATGAATGCTTTTATTTCCATGCTTTGTATGAATTTTGGATAAATCTCGTGTATGCTCTTCTCTTGCACCTTTGTGTGATCTTGAGAATCAAAAGAAACTTTAAATCTTCTTCTAAAATTAGAGTAAGTGGGAAATTTATTTATTCATTTTTATGCTTAAGGAATGAAATTTTCATATGGCATTTGTATGATCCTTTAGTTTAAGATATTTTCATTTGATAAACAACTAAAGCTAAAGCTTGTGTATGCTCTTCTCTTGCACCATTGTGTGATCTTGAGAATAAAAACAACTTTAGTTTTTCACTAAAAAACACTTGAATTAATTGGGAATGAACCTTGATTTACAAAGCATTATGGTGGTTATTTGATTTACAAGTTTTTCATTGTTATCTAGTTGGGTTTCTTGTTGTGTATGCTCTTCTCTTGCATCCTTGGACGATCTTGAGAACCAAAATCAACATTTAATCCTCTTTTATGATATTGTAGATCTTTTTGGATAACTACTAACTATTTGTGTGTAGGACCTAATGATTTCTAAAGAAAGGAGAATCTAAACAAAACTCTAACTACACGTGTGTTACAAGTTTCCAATGGTGGTCTAAACCAAATTTCTTAATCCAAAAGATAAAAAACACCACATTATTCAACACACTGTACTTGCAGGTTTCGGTTAAGAGCTATGGCTCATTCACTTTAAACTAGGAGAAGTGCCTTGGAATAAATCGTAATACCCATGAGGATGCTCCCAGGAACCCCAAAGTATTCCATGTAAGAGGGAACCTTGTAGATGAAATGGGAAAGTGCTCCACTACCCAATTGATTAGTACGCCTTGGAGAGATTAGAGTCAAAATTATCTTCATGTGACCCTAGTGAGATATAATTGAACACAATTTATTTCTCATTGTATCGAAGGGGGTAAATTAAAGTTGGGATACTCTAAGATTTAGTTAGTGCGACTTTCTTGGAAAATCACACTTACAGAGATAGTTTGTGACACCTAGAGAGTGAACACTAGGAAGCTTGTGGCTTGGAGCCAACTTGAATTTATCTATTGTGTTCCAAAGAGCTCTCACAATGTAACAACTTTTTTGGATTCAAAACCTTATTATTCGAACAAGGGGAGAGTCCATTAAAGTTGAAATAACGTGTTATTTCATCACAAAATTTACTGAAGTGTTACTTTTTCCTAGTTTTCACTTGTCCTAAGACAAGGTGAAAATCTTCCAAAGTTACACCAAGTACTTTTCATCACCACTTGGTCTACTCCTTTGTTTTCTTGTTGTCCCATTTGGGAAAATAAAACATATCTACATAGTGCTATTGATTTATTGTGTCCACAACTTTTTCACCATTTACATTCGTCCTTGCTTGAGACTGGATGTAAATGTTGAAAGTGTGTTGGTACGTCTTTTATATCTTAGTAGCCATCGTCTCGATACCCATAATCAAGATTTCATATTGTAGCTAGGTTGTCTCATCATTGACTTCCTTTGAGTTGTTACGTTGCCCAAATTATAGCCATACAATTGTGATACTTACATCTTGTTTCCATTGTGAAATTTGATCTAAGTCTCTAAATTGTATTGTTACATTGCTCACATACATAACAACTTCTTGATATACTTAGGCTTAGTTTTTATCCTAATATTGCCTTGAGTTTTTGAGAGTGTTGATGTTATGTTTTTGCATCGCGATAACATCATTTTGATACTAAAATATTTCTTTCTTGCAAAAATCTTGATTAACGTGTCCAAATAGTGTTGTTATGTTGCTCATTTGTAACTTCCATTTTCAAAGACTTGGACTTTGTTTGTGTCTAAAACTAGTTTTAGTATACCTTGTTGGGAGATCGCGTCTCACACTTTCTTAGTATTTAGGTCTTGTTTATTTTAAACTTGACCTAAGTGGTGATATTGTGTTATCACTATTTTCTCTAAACCTATCTTGGAAAAACATAGGGAGTAAACTATTTTTGTGATTGGATTTTAGTCTTGTACTTAATTGTCTTGTCCTAGATACTTCTTTTATATATATTACCTTGTTAGTGTGTCATTATTTATTCTTTGGTGTCCTTGGGTTCATATTGATCCTTTGGATTCATGACCATTTATTATTCCACATTCTTTGTGACGACTTGTCATTATTACATTGTGTAAATTTACCTAGGGTCCATTTTAGTCAACCTTAGTGAAATATTTCATGTTATGCCTCCTACTACAAGAATGGGGCACCAAAAATTAGAACAAGTCCCTTTAGAAATGACAACCCACTTTTTGATGACAAAATGTCATGGTTGATCACAGTGGTGGTGAGGAGAATTCTCCTTGTGCAAACTTTGAGTTTAATCCCACCCACATCGATAATTTCTTATTCCAAAATAAACATGAGGTTCTTATGCATGTCGTAGAGCTAGGAGATAAGTTACCCTCTATAGTTGATCCTTCTCTCATTGCCGGTATGGTTCATGGAGAAGAAGAAGTAGAGCATCCTCTTCATAATATTAATGACATCTTAAACTAGGTCATGCCTCTACTTCTATGATGTAAATGATGAGGAGATACCTTTCCAAAATGATGGAGAATATCACATACCTATTGTCAGAGTTCATTGTGAGGACCATGAAGAGCATGATCATCATGAACAACCTCCTCCTCATGAAAGTCGTAAAGAGGTACCCACTCAAGAGGTAACTTTAGAATGAACAAGTGTAAGCTCTTACTTGCCAATTGGCAAGTTTGGCTTCACATATAAACAAGGAACAAACAAAGCCTTCTAAACAAGCTAAACCAAAATCTTCATACCACAAATTCCATACCAACACTCCTCATCATTAGAGGCACATGTAAAGAGTCTTATGAGGAATTTTATACAAATAATAAAGGTGGGGATACAACTAGACTTAACCATTTGTATAGGCCAATGCCACCCACACAGACCAACTCTTTAACCAAGAGTGGTCAACCATGAAAAATGCCCTTATAGCTTTACAAGAAGGCAATACAGAAATAGAAAAAAGTACCAATTCGAGGAGTTATGCCCATATCCCTTTGATAGGGCTATGTTATGTAATAACTTTCCCACATCATTTTGATTGTCCAAAGTTTGAAAAATACAAGGGAAAAGGTGACCCCAGAGACCATATTAAGGACTTTTATATGGCATGTCAAGAGGTCGTGTATAGTGATAACTATCTCATTTTCCTCTTCCCATAAAGTTTAGGAGGTCAAGCATTGGAATGGTTTTTACACATCCCTAAGGGATCTATCTCTACATGGCCAGAACTAGCCAAAAACTTTGTATGTCACTTCTCATTTAATATAGAAAGTGATGTCACCATGTTAGATTTATGTAACACAAACAACAAAATAATGAGAACTTCACTAGTTTCTTACAATGATGGCGAGGGTTAGCTAGCTACTTCCCTTGCTCTATACTAGAGAAACAACTGATCAATATATTTGTACCCAACTTACACCCTGAAATTACATTCCACTTGCAAATGCATTGTGGAAACATGTTTGAAGAGGTGATAGAAAAGGGTAGTCAAATAGAGAAAGTGTTGTTAGCCAAAGGGACTTAAAAACCTTCTTGCGTGATCATAATGATTCAAAACCTAGTGAAAAATCAAATTTTTTTCCCAATAAGAACAAAAATGTCATAGGTGATGGAATAACTAACTCTAAATGAGTGCAAGTGGTTCAAAACCATGCTCCCTTGAAACTTGCAAAGGGAACTCTTGGCGAAATAAAAACGTGTTCCTTCACCCTCTATCTTGACTCTATGTCATCATATTAAAATAATTAGAGGTAGTTAACATGGTCAAGTATCCTGAAACTACACCTTATGGGGATGACGCACCTAAGCCATCATGGTTTAGGGAAAATGAATATTGTGGATTTCATCATGTCAAGGGTCATAAAACCGATAAGTGTTTGAAATTGAAGCACTATATTCAAGACTTAATCAATAGTGGTGATGTGGAAATGGATTCCACCACCCTAAAAATCTCCCAACATAAACATGGGAATCTATAAAGAACCTTTCCTAAGCATAATAAAGGAAAGGAAAATTTGGATCAAGGATAGTCATCCCAAGCCAAGAATGCTAATTACATTTCAAAGATAGACCATTTTGATTCCTAATAGGTTGTGTCAATCCACCTATTGAGAATATCAACACAATAAAGATTAAATCAAGGGAGTGCACCATGGAAACACAACGATGCTCACCTTTTTATTTTAGAACCTCCTCCCTCTACTCCTCAAGACAATCATTATGACATGTTAGAGAAATTAGAGAAAACTACATGGCTAAGATTTCGATCTTAGACCTTCTTAAAATATCTAACATTCATAAATACATCCTTTGTAAGACATTACAGGGTCAGGAGTGTCCATTGATATCAAACCAACATGCTTCTAAGCAATGGTAGTGCAAATTTCTCCTACAAAGCATATAACCTTTAGTCCAAAAGAGATCCCAAAAGAAAATCCTTCTCATAACTTACCCTTACATATTGAAGTCATAATCAAACGTAAGAAGGTAAAAAGAGTGCTTGTGGATGGCAGATCGGGTTTAAACATTTGTACTCTAAAGTTAGTTTGGAAACTAGGATGTACTGAAGATGATTTAGAAATAAAGGTCATCACCATCAAGGCGTATGACAACAAAGAGTGGAAATCAGCCGGTATGATAACTTTCTCACTAGAAGTAGGTCCTATCAATCATGATACGAAGTTCCATGTTTTAGACTTGGAGCTCCCCTATAACATATTGCTTGGCCACCCATGGATTCATGCCATGCAGGTTGTACCTTCCATGTATCATCAATGCTTAAAGTTACATCATGAAGGGTAGACCCTCACTATTCAGGAGATCCCCAACCTTTTGCTCATTATAGAGCATTGTTGGGTTATTTCCCACCATTTATGAATTCCCTTCTACAGAGATAGTTGTTCCAATTCAATCAAAGGTGCTCACTTCATGAGTGGATCCAGATACCTTATCTCCCAATGATAATGGTGCTTCTACATCAAACTCTCCCTTTGCTACATGGGAGATGAAGGTTATTGTGAATGGTTGTAGAGAATATGATCTCAACAGGCTCTTTTATTTTTGATCTCCCCTATCACCCAAAGTGTGTGGTAGGCCATGTTACAAGTATCAACACTCTAGGGAAAACTGTAGTATCAACACTTTCACTCTTGGTGGATTATTAGTAGATGAAAATATTCTCAACAATATTGTATCTCATCCTTTAGATGATGAAATGGATCCATTATCAATCACCCCAAATAGTTTTTATCCCCAATAAAATGATGTATGCTATGGATACAAAGGACATGGATGTGGTATCAATGAACAAGGTATGTTGGAAGCTCTTCTGGTACCTCATCGTAAGGTTTGTAGATATGGTATAGGCATTCGGCCGTATGGGTCTCATCCCCCAGAGGTCGAGGCTTCCTCTTCTGAGCGTGAGGATAGTTCTTCCGAATGTGAAAGAGAAACAAATTCCCGATGTAGTCTTTACGAAGACCTTTCCTCCATGAACCTATTTTCCAACATGGCTATCCTAACTATAACCCCTGTCATATCCCTTACCACTCTAAAACTAAACCTTATTTACCCATCACTTATGAATTGGGACCAACAACAACATGTACCAATTGATGTTTTTCAAAATGATGAAGCTATTGGCGAGTTCCTGGGTATTCATGACAACATTCCAATAGGTGATCATAAGAAAGGCTTCTCCATCCAGCTTAATGCATGCATGTATTTCAAGGAGGAGGCTAGTTATGTAGTCATCTAAGAAAAAAATAAGCAAGGGAAAAGTTCCATATAAAATCCTTGCAAAAATAATAAGTCCAAGTCCTATAGTGAAAACATCTTTGAGGCGCTTGCATGAAAAACAAAAAAAAAAAAGGATGAAATAGTTGACCAACCCAAAGGTGAAAATGACATTAAGATGCATTTTAGAAGAAGAATATCTCAATCTCCCCCTATCCTACATGCATGGAGATCGAATCCAAGTTACTAGTGGAGGAGACAATAGATGTTAATTTTGGCATGGAGGAATTGCTCAGAATAGTCAAGTTGGGAGCTTCGCTCTCGGCTTAAGAACATAAATTTTTTGTGTTACTTTTGAGAGAATTCATGGATATCTTTACTTGGTCCTACATGGACATGTCGTGATAGATTCAAATTAGTGGTGCACAACCTAGGTTTACACAAAGAGGAAAAACCCATTAAACAAAAGCTTCAAAAGATGCATCCTCATGTTGCCTTGTTGGTCAAAGCAAGAGATAGAATATTATTATTGGTAGTAGGCTTCATCAGGCCTATTGACTATTTAGAGTGGATTTCCAATGTAGTCCCAGTCAAAAGAAACTTGTTGGTATTTGAGTTTGTACCGATTTGAAAGACATAAATAAAGCTTTTCCTAAGGATGAATTTCCTCTTCCCAACATCGACATGATTATTCGATTCAACAACTTGGTTATGAGATGTTATCACTCATGGATGGATTTTCAGGATATAACTAGATAAAAATTGTTGAGAAGGACCAACATAAGACAACTTTTACAACCCCATGGGGGACATTCTGTTATCAAGTCATGCCCTTGGCCTCAAAAATGTAGGTGTAACCTATCAATGGGAAATGACTGTAATATTTCATGACATGATCAGTGACATCATGGAAGATTATGTGGATGACATATTGGAAAAATACAAGACTCAAGAAGATCACCCAAAGATATCTTGTGACACATCTTTCATCGCATCTAAGGGACTACAAGGTCCCGATTCAACCCGAAGAAGTGTGTCTTCAATGTACTATCTAGAAAACTATTAGGATTCATTATTTCATGGAGAGGAATAGAAGTAGATCCTATAAAGGTTATTGCTATAACAGAAATGCCTCCTCTGATGAATATCAGACAACTACGAAGCTTACAAGGAAAGATCCAAACAATTATAAGATTCATCTCTCAGCTTGTAGACAAGTGTCACACATTCACACATCTTCTGAAGAAAGATGTCTAGTTTTCACTAGGGTCTAGAACAACAACAAGAATTTGCTTTTCTCAAAGAATATTTGGCTAAACCCCTATTCTAATGCCACCCATGGCAGGTGAACCATTACTACTCTATATTTTTTCCACACACTTTACAATTGGGGCATTGTTGGCCCAATATGATAAGGAGAAGAAAGAAAAAGTTGTGTATTACCTAAGTCATACGTTGATTTCTTACGAGCTCAACTACCCATAGATAGAGAAGGCTTGCTTGGCCGTAGTTTTTATTTTTAGAAACTACATCATTATCTACTAAATAATAAGGTCAAGCTAATATCAAAAGTTGATCCATTAAAGTACTTGTTGTCAAATCCTCGCACTCATAGAAAGATGGCCAATTGGATCATCTTACTCAACGAGTTTGACATCGAGTATGTTCACCAGAAATTAGTGAAAGGGAAGGTTTTGGTGGATCAACTAGCTAAAGCCCCTTTTCTAGGTACTGAACCTTTGAGTCTAGAACTTCCAGATGCATCTACATTATACCTTGAGGAATCTATTATATGGCAACTATACTTTGATGGCTCCTTTACCTTTCATGGTTTAGGTGCCAAAGTTGTGTTGATCACTCCTTTAAGAGACTTGATCCCTTAGGAATTTCGACTTGGTTCCCATGTACAAACAATATAGTAAAATATGAATCCCTTATTGTAGGGATGAAAGTTGGCTATTAAGTGGGACATCAAACAAGTGAATGTGATCGGTGATTCTATGCTGATTATAAACAAATAACAAATGAGTATAAAGTTAAGGATGAAAAAATTCTTCCTTACAAGAAAATGGTTGATTCTCTGAAGGATTTCTTTGAGCAATTACATTTTAATAGATCCCAAGAGGACAAAACCAAACAATGAATGTTATGGCCATAGTGGGGTTTATGTTATGTATCCCACCTGGGAATAACAATATGCCATTCTTTGTGGAACATATGCAAATACCAATATATGACATGCTAGAATCCTGTTTGGTATGTGAAGTTATTGGTCCCTTTTCCCTTGGTATAGTGACATCTTTAACTATCTTCATGATGGAACCTTTCCCACAAAAATTCCCGTGCTAATAAAAAAAACTTATCCAGCGTATAGCCCATTATACCTTTCTTGGTGGTAATCTCTATCCATCGAGGCTATGACAGGAATCTATTACGCTGTCTCAATTCAGATGAATCCATCCTAGTGGTTAAGGAGGTGCATGAAGGCATCTACGGGGCCCATATGAACAAGATCGTATTAGAAAAGAAGATACTAAAAGTAGGCTATTATTGGCCTACCATGGAGAATGATTGCTGAAAATATGTAAAGAAATGTTTGCAATGTCATAAGTACAAAAATTTGATACATGCGCTGGTGTAATCATTACAACATATTACAATACCTTAGCCTTTTTCAAAGTGGGGACTCAATCTTATAGGTAAGCTTCACCCTACATCCTTTGATGGCCACTTGTTCATTATCACTACCACAAGTATTTCACAAAGTGGGTAGAGGATATTCCTCTTACCTATGTTAAAGGTGTATAGATATCCAAGTTTATAATGAACCATATAATTTGCTGATATGGTATCCCCTCTGCCATTGTTGGTGAAAATGGAAAGTCATTTAAAAAAACCATGAAGGCGTTGTTGTGTCAACGCTTTTCAAATCACTCTCAAGTATTCAACCCCATATTACCCTCAAGGTAATGGGCAAGCCAAGGCTTCCAATAAAACCCTTGTCCATATTATGGATAAGATGGTGAATAAAACAGTCATAAAGACATTTACAGATTTACCCCACCTCCGGGAATATAAAATATCTATCCGCACTCCTACGGGTGCTACTCCATATTCCCTAGTATTTAGCATGGAAGAATCCATACTACCTCTTGATATTGAGCTCCCCTCTTTGCGTATAGAGCTAAGATATTACCTAGATGAAGAGGAGGACTATAGAGTGGTTTGGTGACAGATTTGGAGCTATTAGATGAGAAATGAATTCATGCCCTTGATCACCTAAAATTGTATCAGAATCGAGTGTGGTGAAGTTATAAAAAAGAGTGATACCTCGTCAATTTGAGGTAGGAGACTTGGTGCTAAAAGAAAATCAGTTCAACACCACCAAGGACCGGGAAAAGAAAGGCAAGTTTGAGCCTAACTAGTTAGGGCCATATGTTGTGGTCACTAAGTTTGGTTCAGATGCCTATAAGCTTGCTTATTCAAATGGTCAGGAACTTTGGGAACCCATGTATGCAATGCATCTTAAGTGTTTCTATGCTTAAGTGTGGGGTCCCTTAAAATCTCATAAAAACAACAAAAAGGTATTAAAAAAAAGAGAAATAAATACGTCCAAGAGTGAAAACCATGCAATTGTGGCACTTTGGACAAGTCCTTTGATGAAAACCAGTTTCCGACGCCATTGGAGGGTCTATTGTTCACAAGAATTTCAGATCTAGGATTATGATAACTTTATACTCGCTTATTCTTTACTTGCATCCGAGCTACTTTTGAGCCTAAACCTCTTGGCCTTGATCTAGACCGATCCTACTTATGTGTGCAAATTTACTTTATATATTCCCATCTAATCATTTGGGAAAACTTTACATAGTCACTTCTTACACATAATGCATGGCATTATGCCCTTGTACATCCCATCTATCATTAAGGGCATCCACGTTTCTTTGTTTCCTTGCACATAGCTTTGGAAAAATTCTTAGAAAATCACAAAAACATTCATATAAATTTTTGAAAATCCCAAAACATTCAGATATGTTAGTTGAGAAAATCAAAACATCCAAATACATTTTGTAGAAAACTCAAAAACAATATAACATTGTCTCGAGATAATACCAAAAACAATGAAAAATGTTTCAAAATTGTCCCACAAAAACAAAGTAGTAGTTTGCTTACTTTAGTTGTTGGTTTGTATATAGTTTCAGTGCTTTAATTTTTCATGTTGTGTGTTTAAATTGGATTCATTTTCTTAACTTAGATTGAGTGTTACTTTAATCTATTGTGCATTGCATTGAGTTCATTTTATCTTGCATACATGTGTTTCTTTGATTAGATTTGATTTACTTGTGCTTGTTGTTTGCTTGTACATTTTGTTGTCATCTCATCATCATATCATCTATCATCACATCTATACATGATATATAAATAAATTCTAAGCTACATCATCATGAAACTAAAAATTAAACATGTATGTTAAGCTAACATCATATGATATCACCAAGAGGGGCAAGAGGGATCACCTTTTATCCCCCTCAAACATAGAGCATAATAAGGGGCCCACATGCAATGAAATGGAAAATTCTTGCATCATGATTCTAAAGCACACTCCCAAGATATCTCCTAATTTTTGCATTACACCCGAGGAATCCCAAATTTCCATTAATGATCCGAAAATAATCAGATTATTACGACCTGATCTCGACCCTTATAGGCTTTAATTATTTGCCGATAATTTACTCCTTTTAAGTAATCAATTTAAAATAATGCAAGACAATAACGACAATTGCACACAAATTGATTACGGAGTTCGAAATTACCTACGTCTCCGGGTTCGTGATCGAACTGTTCCACTAGTCAAAACTTGTAAGTTACAATAGTACTTTCACAAGAAAACCTAATGGAATTTTACTTGCCTACCAAGACACATTCCTATTCTTCGATGACGACAAGGGTGAAAAATAGCACCCGACCTCCACCTTCCTGGCGTACAATCTCCTTCGGCTGTGATCGGCCTTCCCGACGCAAACAATGCGAAGCTAGCACTCCGATCGACAATCCAGGATTTACAAGTACATGGTGTGGCGCTATGGGCCTATTGGGTAGTTTATTTTCACTCCCAATCACAAATATTCCATCTAATATTGCCTAAAATAATAGGCCAATAGAAATACACACCGACACATCCCGAAATAAGCTTAACAAATAATAAGCTCGGATCGGTGTCTCCGTTGCACCGGTGTGTCTTGTGTTACACCCGTGTGTTTTTTTTACAATGCAATGGGTCCCTATTTATACATTTTTAGGGCCCAAAATATGCATTGTATATTATCCATAGGCTAATATTAGCCTAGCCTTACCCGAACATAACAAATGGGATTAAATCCCTATGTGGGCGGATATATATATTTAAATGGGATTAAATCCCCATTGGAGCGGCTTTTGGTTTGAAATGGGTTAAAACCCAAATTTGGCGCGGCATGATAAGGTTTTAGGCTTTATTAAGCCTATACATGCGCATGAAGTGGTCAAAGACCACCTTAGGATATAAACCGCCCCCTTACCACCGCTTCAAACCTCCTTCGCCCACGTGGAACAGCCTCTACGCATGGGTCTAACCCTCTTACCACCGCTTCACCACTTTCCACGTGGTAAAACATGGTTTAATATTAATGTATTAAACATTAATATTTATATATGTGGCATTGGAAATATATGGTGCCATTTGGGCGACGTGGACTTACCAATAATAATATTATTTCGACCCATATAATGTGGCCTAGAATAATCCTGTAGTCCACTTGTCGCCTCCCGATAGGAAAATCGAGCTTAATCCGACGAGTGTTGGCAAGCCACATGTCACAAAGCGATTCGGTCCAATATTGACCAGCTTGACCATAATTGACTTTCCCATTGACGAACTTTGACCGAACATATCTAGAGCTCCCGATGTCCGTTTGTCGCGCGTTCTCACAATCATTGGAAAGCTCTCGAGATGATCTTCTACACTGACACCATTTAGATATGTTTAGGGAACTTTCAGAAATGATACCCCGATCAATTAAATGCCTAGAGGGGATATAACCTCGCAAAGGAAAGCTTTCAACTCTTTAATAGCCACCTAGATATTTCTTTAAGAGATCGAGCCATCTATATATTGGCTGAGCCAATTGAGTATAGGAAAGTTATTTGAATTATGCATCAAAATCTAGGAGCAACCGAGTCAAGGGGAGGATCCATGGCAAGTTTTAGGAATGTATTCAATGCGGGTGAGTTACAAAGGATTGATCTATTCTTTGTGGCCCGAGTTGGTACAGTGTAAAACAAGATTCTAGGAGCAACTAGACCACTATTAGCTCAGCTTTGGGCTTGTAATGTCTTTTGAGATGGTGTTGTAATCAACAGAGAAAGTTGCGGAAGTTGAACGACTCCAAAAAGTTAAGGAGTGATAGGTAGATACAAACATTTAAGGCCGAGTCAGCTCACCAGGGATTACGCTTGGTGGCGGAGCATATCGAGAGAGGCCAAGGACTTCATCAACTTAAGGGGTGCAAAGGTTCAATTGGCTCTCGAGCCAACTCGGCCGAGCTGATGAGCTAAGTTGGAGGTGAGGAACATAGGGTCACCACATGTCCTCGTGGCATAACTCCAAGGAGGAAATGAAAGTTCGAGCCCAAGGGACGTGTGGTACCTCCACATGGGGAGCATGTCACCGTGAACACATCGTGGATCAAAGTCACAAGAGGTCAAAGGATGGGCCCAATGTGAATGGAAGCACAACACGTGGAGCTTGACAAAGGGTGGGGACAAATCGGCGTACCCAAGGGTGAGCCTAGCCCATGAGGTCATGTTGTTGAACGTAGAAGTATGGAAAGTTATGCAAGGAGACTTGGTGGGCCAACGTATTAGCAAGAGATCTCGCATAACATGTGGAGCTCATCATCCAAGAGGCGAGCCGACGAATGAGAGAGGTGGGTTGGTGGGATTAACACGAGTCATGGAGGTTGGTGAGGAAGTGAGTGGTAGAAAATGGAGAGATAGGAGCTTGATGCATAAAAATGCATTTGAACTTGATTGGCTTGATCGAAGACAAAGAAGGATCCCGACATTGGTCGGAAAAACAAATAAATAGCCAACTTCAAAAGCTAGCCAAGATGGCTTTAAAGTGTTTTAAAATATTAAAATCACCCCTCCCAATACAATCAATGGAGAGTGTAGGATGGGCCCCACTACTCTAAATGCCCAGATCTTTTAAAGATATGAAAAACATTAGGAAGGAGAGAAATTTATGAAATTGACTTTTCCAGCTAAGGGATTTAATTCTCAGTCCCATGGAGATGAAGGAATGTCTTGCAAAATCAAATCACCTACCCACACTCAGAGGATCATAACTTGAGAATTTCTTAATGAAATTGCAAAAAATGGTGTCGTTGGAATCATGGCTCCAAGCCCGACACACAAACAACCAAGAAATTTAGATATTGATGAAGATTTGAGGGTTTAAATCTTAGAAAATGAACCTAGTTCGTAGAGGTAGTTGGAAAGTAATTGGGAGTGTAATTAATGAGTATGGCCATCAATATCTCCATCATTTCACCTCATTTATTACATCTTGCAAGTGTTTGGAAAATAATTTTTTAATTCACACTCTTCTCTCTTTCTCATTCTATAAAATGTAATTTGGGGCTCATTCTTAAAGGAGTTAGTCATTTTTCCTTTCGGCCCCTCTTTCTTCTCTACTAGGGTTTGAATATGGAGCTCAAGCCTCCTTTCCAAGCTTTGTAATGGAATTTTCCTTTCCTTTTTCCTATTGATGTTGTACTATGCATAATTTTGGAGCAATATAATATGTCTTGTGATGCATTTTGTCCATCATTTGCATGTTTTTATTGTCTCTACTTGCCTTTATTCACTTTGCAGGGTATACTATGCATATTCCTAATGTTCACTACAAGTTTTGGAAGTTGTGCTTAATGGGTTTGAAGTGGTGTTCTATGTGAATCTACCTTTGGATTATGGTGCATTTTGTCCACCCTTTTCATTACTCACCTTTCTCCATTTTAGGCAATTGGATTCTTGATTAACATCCTCCTTTTTGGTGTATCACCGCTGTTAGTGTAGGCTTTATTTTATACAATCTCTCCCCGACCTATTGGATTGTTAGGATATGATTAGTTTACTTGTCCTGCACTAAGAATAGCTTATGGCAGGTAATTTAGGAGTAGGAGATAGCCTTCTCTAGATGGTTATCTCAAGTCCTGCAAGTCCCATAACTTGAGAGATAACCCAATGTTTCCCAAAAGGTAGGGATCCATAACCAAAAATCCCGGGTGCTACTTTTTGGCTACAATAGTTTTGGCATGCTCGGTGGGACAGTTTGAAGTACCTTACCAATTCATTCATCAAGTTGGTGTGTTCTTGGTGAGATTCAACCTTTGGAGGCACATGCAAAGCACATCTAATGACTCTGTCTGGTTAACAACCCATTCTCTAAAATTACGTAGACATTTCTTCCATCCATTTCCATTCATCTTTCTTTCCATATCTCTCATTTTATTTCATTCTATGAAGTTGTGTAACCATGGCTTCATTCCCACAATGGAATTCACACTTTCAATAGTACAATCAACCTCTAATGAGCTTCATAACTCCTCCAAATTAGCATTATAACTAGATTCAAAACCACTATGCTTACCCATATGAGTAATGCCCATGCAACCTATTAAGAACATGGGTATGCATATGATGACAACAAATCGAAAGGGAGAAGTTGATTGAGAGAATCCAAAAATGGAATCTAAAATTGTTCAAACTCGAGCTACAACAAAAATGAAGGCATCCAATATTGGTTGTAGGGAACCCTATCCACGGGAAGGCCCTTTTCCAAGAAAATATAGCCCACAGAAAATTTATATTTCATGGATGAAATGTTACCCCAAATTACATAGTGGATTAAGGGTATTGAAACATATGAGCAAAGTGCAATATAACCTTGTCAATGGGTAAGTCAGCCACCAGCTCCTTGCTTTTCTTTTTCCCTTCCACAAACTCTATCATCTCAACATTATCATGAGTCAATCCCATCGTATGTTATCCCAAGTGTGGATTCCCATTCTCCATCCTCTAATCTTCCATTTCATCTTAACTCTTCTCCCCTTTCCTTCCCAAATGGTCACTCCCTCCATACAAACAGGAAGTTCCATCCCTCCTACCACTACAAACAATTGCATCACTTGAATCTCAACCCACCCCTCCTATTGCAATCCCAAATCCATTTTGGGAAGAACAAGATCATAAAATTAGGCAAGGAGGGAAACAAATTGAAGAGCCTAGCAAGGAAGAACTTGCAAGAAACTTGAAAGAGTGGGCTACAAGGTTCAATATTAAGAAGATACCATTGATCACTAGGCCTTCACAAAAGGTGGAGGATGATTCATCTTAGCCCACAGAAGAGGAAGAATAATCAGCTCCAAGTTTAGATGAAGAGGAGCACATAGAGGTGAGTGAAATAAATTCAGAGGAATTGAATCATGAGTCAGTTGTACAAAATATTAAAGATATATATCCCATTCAATCTCTCCAGAATCTAATTTTTTTGGAAGAGTTTGAGCTCATGAAATTCATGTTTGAAGATGAAGCTATACATGATGAGAAATTATTAGATTAAGAGATCATCATGCAAGAGGGAGAGACCTTGGCACAACAGGAAAATGATGAGATTGATTTCTTATCTGACTTGGAGGAGTGTTTTAATGGAGAAGATCCCATGGAAATCACAAAATTTACTACTCCATCATTAATTCTCCAACAACAAGAGCCTACTTCCATGGAAGAGAACATTCAAGAACAACTTGTTGCTCATAACAGTCCTTCTTTTGAATCAAATTCAGAAGCTCTTGATGAAGATGCAATCATTGAAGGCTTTTTGTTTTTAGTCGAGGAGTCTAGTCTTGCTAATGAATCTACCATGGAGAAGAAGGAAAAAGAGGAAAAGGATGACACCACTTCTACATGCATTACTTAAAACAGAGGATCAACTATTGGAAGATGCACAAGAAAGTCAAAATCAGCATTCCAACAACTCCATTCAAGAAAGTTTGCAAGATATCCCTATTCATGGGGATGAGCTTCAACAAATTGGAAAAACCAAAAGGATCAACCCATTGGTTCCCAAGGCTCCATGCCCAATAAATTATTTGGCTTCATTGGAACTAAGGGAGGAGCCAACACCGGTCATGCTCATTTCGGAGCGTGCGAATGATCTTCAATACACCAAGGATCAGCTACAACACCTCCAACCAAAGGATGAACATATTGAGGAGGTATTTATTTTTTTGTTGATACCTTGGGTGGAAGAGTGGAAGGTAATTTTTCACTCTTGTTACATGACATGTCCATTTCTAAATTAATTACATGGCCACACTTTGTAAAGAAGGGAAGCTATTTCTCCCTGCTTGTTGCAGGCTTTGTTTAGTGTTTCCTTGTTTTGGTTAGTATAGGAATATGAGGTAGATTTGCTTTCAGCAGAAGAAGTGCTTTTGCACATTCTACATGTCTTATTTGAGGCATGTATGATTTGTCTTTGTGCATAGATTTTGTTCACATTGCTCTAGGAAGTACAATACATCGACCCTTCAATTGTTATAGTAAGGAAACTCATAGTTACATGTAACAATTACAAATTCTAAATCAAACAAATACAGAGCAACTAAAATCAGCTAAGGAAGAATCCTATTAGTTCTCTCCAAGAATAGCTGCAACAAGCCTCTACACCCATGTAAGCAATCAAAGAGTAGCCGATAGCCCAATTTGGAATCAGCTCCATCATTCAGCCTTGAAGATTGCAGCTGCGGGAATGAGTGAAATTCAAGTTTGAAGACAATTTTCCACTCTCACAAAACAAATTTCAATATTTTCTTATGAGAGTTGGAAAGTACAAGCGATGAAGGGCAGTTCCAAAACAAGAAATGAAATTTCAAATGCTCCAAGATCAAATTTCAGATCAGTTCATGATGATATGCAAACTCTATGCCCAATGAAATGATATAAGTAGTTGGTCATGTTTTATTTAGCGAGCTAATAACCTTGTGAGTCACAAAGCTGTTATCTAATTTTACTACCTCAATGAAATTTGATAACTAGAAAGCTTATTGTGATAGTTAGCGAAGGGGCCCACATGCAATGAAATGGAAAATTCGCATCATGATTCTAAAGCACACTCCCAATATCTCCTAATTGGTGCATTACACCCGAGGAATCCCAAAATTTCCATAAAATGCCTAGAGGAGATATAATCATGTAAAGGAAAGTTTTCACTTTTTAATAGCCACCGAGCTATTTCTTTAAGAGATCGAGCCATCTATATATTGGCTGAACCACTTGAGTATAGGCGAGCTATTTGAATTATGCATCGAACTCTATGAGAAACTAAGTCAAGCAAGGAGGATCCATGACAAGTTTTGTAATGCCCGTTTAAACAACCACTTGAGACCTAAGAAATAACCTAGGGTTAGCTAGAAAATTATGGAATAATTTTTTTTTGAAAAGAAGTATCTACATTCAGGTTGCCAAACATCAGTTTTCACTAATAGGTTTTGGAACAAATCCTATTTACCAAAACACAATTTTCCTTTATTAACTTATATCAAGTTCACAGGGTTCAAATTTTAGGGTTACATGTTTTAGTCAAGTTCAGGGAGTAATTTACCCCCATGCTTGCTCTCTAACAGGCTCAAAGTTTCAACTAGATTTTTCTCTTACTTAATGCTTCCAAAATTTCCCTAAACCATTCCCAATGGATAGGAAATTTTCTCACCTTCCGGTGATATAAGGAAGTCCTCCTAACTCCTTGTAGAACTCAAGATATGAGTGGGTAGAGTTTCTAGGGAAAATTTTCCCTTAGGGGACACATGGCAAGAGGAGGGGGAATGTGCCTTAGGTAGTTTGGTGGGTTGTGGGGCGGCATAAGGAAATTTTCCCATCGCAAACTCAAAGGCACAAAGTATTCCGTGGCCAATGGGTCCCCGGTGGACACGTGTTGAGCCCTGACGCACGGCGGAGAAGGGGTGAGGAGTTTGGCAGAGTAGTGGGGTATTTTGGCGCATTGTGCCCAACAGGAAGAAAGGGAAGAAGAGAGCACGGGGTCCGCGCACCCGCAGATGGGGACAAGGTCCGAGGGGAGGCGGAGATGTAGGCCGTGGGAGAAATTTTGAACATTTTCCCAAGGGCCAAAAACTAAAGAACAAAAGGGGGCTTTGTCTACCCACTGTCACTCCCAAAGTGCCACATGACACCTTCTCATTGGCTGCGGGTTGCGGGGCCAAAATGAAATTTTTCCCAAAATTTTTCAAAAGGATAAAAAGTCAAAACGAACCGCGCCTCCACCTCAGCCCCTAGAGGACACGTGTCGCCCTCTCGATTGGATGTAGTCATGGAGGAAAAATGAAAATTTTTCCCAAGATTTTTTTCAAAAACATAAGTTTCAATTTTAGAAAAGAGTCCGCCCTTCCATCGTGCCACGTGGCAGCATGTGATTGGCTACGGGCTGGTGGGTTTGTGGGGTAAAATGGGAAAATTTTCCCAAGCAAATTTTTTTCAAAGGGATAAGTTTAAAATTAGTCCGCCCCTCCTAGGGTGCCACGTGGTAGGCCCCGATTGGTTGTGGGATGGCGGGGCCATGAGACCTTTTCCGGAAATTTTTTTCCAAAGTTAAAATTTAAATTTTTCTATAGTTAGATTAAATCTTATTATTATTATTATTATTTGAATGCCAAATTGAAGTAAAACTTCAAATGGCCATAACTTGAGCTAGAAAGCTCAATTTTGGGCAAATGAGGACTTTTCAGAAAGTCCTCGATGCCCTCTTTGTATTGAAATCATAAATTTTGGAAATTGATGAAGTTTAAGTGGTCAATTTTGAGAAAGAAATCTGTAGGGTTTTAATTTGTGAACTGACTTTTTCAAATTCTCAATTTGGTTAAATTAGAACTCCTCCTTCACTCAACATGTCAATAGAAATGGAGGATTAGTCTAGGGAGGGTTTAGAGTGTTTTAGGGAAGTCAATTTGTCCAATTGATTTCAAATTTTATTTTTCCGACAATAGATGTAATAACGATTGTCTGAAGTTCCAAATTGGATTTTTTATAAGTTTGAAAGTTCTTTCTTAACTGTTATGGTAAATTTGAGTTCCTTAGGACTTACCAAGTCTGAATTTTAATGTTTCTTATCTTATTGTTTGGTATAAGTTCGAACTGTTCATTTTTATTAAAATGTGAATTGCCAGAATGAAGTTTATGACAGTGAACTGTTTCTTTTAAATTGGTATTACAATTTTGGTCATTTGAATATGCATATAATTCCTAAACTAGTCCAATCCATTTACTTGATTAAACAACCATTCATTTCTAAGTTAGATTACAGTTTAGATTCCAATTCAAATATGCATTTTAAAAAGGAATATAACATTGTCTTGTCCTCACACGCATTCTTCTTTTTCAATCAGAATTTCCAATGTTTGACAGTAATTCCAAATCCAATGCACAATACAATTTTGAGAAAAGAATGTAATTCTTCATTGATTATCAAATACAATTTTACAACTTCCCATTTTCATTTGGTTTCCAAAATACAGTTTACAAGATATATAATACAATGCATGTAACTTCATTTACATTTCTTTTCCAAAACAGAGAACAATTTATGAATCTCCTTTGCATTTCACAATTTAAGTTTGATTTCAATCTTCCATTACAACACAATAACTTCACATTACAAAATTTATACACTCATCCACTCAAAGTGGGAAGGGATTACAATGAACTTTCTCAAAGAAACAGGACTGTCAAAACTATATATCTTCTTGCTCCAAACAACAACATGCTAGTTTTCTCCATCTTTTCATCTTTGATCACAACAAGGAAGGGGGAAAGGCAACGCTCTCCTCCCAACCAAGACATCCAATGAGAAGGGAGAAGCCATCCTTCCTCATTGGCCCCCGAGCCCCAACCATATTGAAATAGAGCATGAAAATCAACACATGGCAACAAGGCTTCCACAACAAACATAGTATTCTTCACATGCATACAATAATAAGAAATACAGTCCAAGTAAAGACAACAATTCACAACTACATTTGAAATCATTCACACAACACATAGGCTTGATCAAGCAAGCCAACAAGAGCAAGAACTATGGGGAACTACTTATGCCTCCCTATTTGGAATTGGGCATCCACCTAAATCATACCGCCAATAAACATATCAATTCCCATAAAACTTATATCTCCCAACCCCTCTTTATGCCCCCTCAAAGTTTCTCCCTTATGCCCCCAAGAGTAAGAAATGCAAGTAGTTTCTTTTCCAAGGTGGATCCCAATCCAAAACTCTTTCACAATAAAACTAGTGCCATTGGCAATCCCTTATGCCCCCATTGGAAATGCCCATAGCCTTCTCCTACACAATATCCTAAACAGTCTACCCAACCAACCAAGAACACAACATAATCACCATTTCAAACATACATGCAAGAGAAAGAAAACATTTAAATCCTACCGTCCATACTTGGATTTTGTTCCAAGCTCACAAGATTTCCAATGTCAAAGTGCTGTCTAAAACCATCAATGTTCAAGCATGTAAAAGACTCCAAACCTCCTCCACAACAAGCTCCAAAACAGCAAAAAAATGCGCCCCCAAGAGGAATGGACAAAGTTTCAACAACCATAAATAAGCAAGGAGTTTTAATTTTATAGGAGAGGGAAGGGAAGAGGATGATGTGGATCCATGTGGGATGCCACATCATTCTTCCTCAACCCCAAGAGGAAGTCAACATCATTCACCAAATCACAATAAATAAGAATGACAAAATAACTTACACACTCCAAAATGACCCATACTAAAAAAGGACTGAATTTAAAATATGTAAGAGAAGTGCAATTAAAACTTACAAATTGTCATTCCAAAATGCAATAAAAATGCCTACATTTAACCTCCAAACCATAGGTATGGTTGGTGAATCATTTTAAGAGGTGTGGGACAAGTTTAACTTGTCCCACAAGTCTCCAATTTTGGCCTCCAAGGACAAATTCGAATTCCTAAGGAGATGAAGTGTCTTACACTCCAAAAATCTATCTTACATAACTCTTACATATCTCTTACACCTTCTTACACATTTCTTACACACTCTTCCAACATTAATATTTAAAATCAACAACTTCATTAATTACATTCCATGTCCCCAATTTAATTTAATTAAAGTTTAACTATATGATCTCTCACATTAATCTACCACATTTAAATTAATTACAAGAAGGAACACATTACTAATAAAATACATACAACAATAATTATAAAATAAAACATTAATAAAATACATATCCCATGGTCACATATAATGGAAATCCCCCCCATGGGAATTCCTAGCATAACTCAACACACAAACACACACAACACAGTTGCCATGGTGACCTTGTTGAATTCACCGAATTTCAATATGGTTAGTCTCCAGTCCCCCAACATTGTTGTGATTTTTAACCTATAAAAATGCAAATACCTCCTTCAGCCTCGTGGTCATATCAGAACATCCAAAATGATATAAACAACATCTCAAGATCATCTAAACATATGAATCACAACAATATCAAGAATTCAACATTATCATTTTTAATTTAATAAATCAACTATATCATCATCAATGATCTATCATACTAGGTCTACCCAAAATATCCAATGTCATAAGTCCAAATCAACATCTATAATATGTCCATGTCAAAAAATATATCATTATCCACATCCAAGAAATGTCTCTAGTAGCCATCATGCATAATAACTGAATCCAGATCAATAATAATCCATGGTCTAACATCTAACCATCATACTAAAATAAAACATAATAGTGTTCATAATATGATCAATAGTATCAAAATCGGTATCTAAAAGCGTCAAAGGGAATGGTATTGGTGTAAAATAAGCTTCTAGGAGAAACCGAGTCACTATTAGCTCAACTTTGGACTTGTAAGGTCTTTTTGGCATGACATTGTAATCAACAGAGCAAGTCACGGGAAGTAGAACGAATCGGTCAAGGTCAAGGAATGATAGGTAGATACAAACATTAAAGGCCGAGTCGGTTTATCAAGATTGTAGTTGGTGGTGGAGAATATTGGGTGAGGTTGAGGACTTTGTCAACTTGAGGGATGTAAAGGTTAGAGAGGCTCGACGAGATGATGAAATAGGTTAGAGGCAAGGAGTGTAGGGTCACCATGTGTCCTTGTGGCACAACTCCAAGGAGAAAAAGGTGGGACTCCCGTGGACCCGTGGTTCCTCCATGTGGAGCATGCCACTTTGTGAACACATCGCAGATCAAATTCATGAATGGTTAAAGGATGGACCCAATGCAAAGGGAAGCACAACACATGGAGCTCAATAAAGGGTGGGGACAACTTAGTGTACCCAAGGGTGAGCCCGGTACATGAGGTCATGTTATTGAATGTAGAATTCTAGGTGAGTTATGCAAGGGGACTTGGCCAAGCCTCTATATTAGTAGGAGATCGACACAACACATGGAGCTCGCCATCCAAGAGGTGAGATGATGAATGAGAGAGGCGGTTCAATGGGATTAACACGAGTTGTGGAGGTTGGTGAAGAAGTGGGCGATGGAAAATGGAGTGATAGGAGCTCGATGCATAAAAATGCATTCAAACTTGATTGGTTTGATCAAAAGACACAGAAGGAGACCAACATTGGCCGGAAAAACAAAGAAATAGCCAGCTCAGATGAGCTAGCTTTGAAGTGTTTTAAAATATTAAAATCACCCCAATGCAAACAATGAAGAGTGTAGGATGGGCCCCACTACTCTAAATGCCCAGATCTTTTAAAGATATGTAAAACATTGGGAAGGAGAGAAATTTATGAAATTGAATTTTCTAGCCAAGGGATTTAATTCTTAGTCCCATGGAGATGAAGGAATTTCTTGCAAACTCAAATCACCTACCCACACTCAAGAGGACCATAACTTGAGCATTTCTTAACAAAATTGCACAAAATTGGTGTCGTTGGAATCATGGTTCCGATATCAACACTCAAAGTGACCAAGAAATTTAGATATTGATGAATATTTGAGGGTGTATTTCTTAGAAAATGAGCCAAGTTCAGAGAGGCAGTTGGAAAGTGGTTGGGAGTGCAATTAATGAGTATGGCCATCATTCTTTCACTGTTGCAGGTCATGGGACAACATGGGGAGATTTTACAAATCTATTTCCATAATTTCACCTCATTTATTGCATCTTGAAAGTGGTTGGAAAAGCAATTTTGAATTCACACTCTTCTCTCTTTCTCATTCTATAAAATGTAATATGGGGCTCATTCTTAAAGGAGTTAGTCATTTTTCCTTTCTACCCCTCTTTCTTCTTCTGCTAGGGTTTGAATATGGAGCTCAAGCCTCCTTTCTAAGCTTTGTAATGGAATTTTCCTTGCCTTTTTCCTACTGATGTTGTACTTGTGCATAATTTTGGAGTAATATAATATGTCTGTGATGCATTTTGTCCATCCTTTGCATGTTTTTATTGTCTCTACTTGCCTTTATTCACTGCAGGTATACTATGCATATTCCTAATATTCACTATAGGTTTTGGAAGTGTGCTTAATGGGTTTGAAGTGGTTTTTTGTGTGAATCTACCTTTGGAATGTGGTGCATTTTTCCACCCTTTTCACTACCCACCTTTCTCCATTTTAGGCAGTTGGATTCTTGATTAACATACTCCTTTTCTATTGTATCACCGTTGTTAGTGTAGGCTTTATTTTTATACACTCTCTCCCTAACTTGTTGGATAGTTAGGATAGGATTAGTTTACTTTTCCTACACTAAGAATAGCTTGTGGAAGATAGTTTAAGAGTAGGATCCAACCTTCTATGGAGGGTTATCTCAAGTCCACAAGTCCCACAGCTTGAGAGATAACCCAATGCTTCCCAAAAGGTAGGGATCCATAACCAAAATCCTAGGGTGGTACTTAAGAAAGGAAAGTGGGAGCCCTAGGGATGAGCAAGACATCCAAGTGAAGCGTGCCACTTTGTGAACACGTCGCAGATCAAAGTCACAAGAAGCCAAAGGATGGGTCTCGACAAAAGGGAAGTACAACACGTGGAGCTCGGGGAAAGGGTGGGGACAACCCAGGTGTACCCAAGGGTGAGCCCGCGCATGAGGTCATGTTGTTGAATGTATAAGTCTAGCGAGTTATGCAAGGGAACTTGGCCAACCTGGTGTATTAGTAGGATCTCTACACAACACGTGGATCTCACCATCTAAGATGTGAGATGACGAATGAGAGAGGTGGTTTGGTGGGATTAAGTTGAGTTGTGGAGGTTTGTGAGGAAGTTGGCATGTGACAAATGGAGTGATACGAGCTCATTTGCATAACAATGCATTTGAACTTGATTGGATTGATTAGAAGAAAAGGAAGGAGATTGGCATTGGCTGATAAAACAAAGAAATAGCCGGCCGGCCAAGTTTGGTCAAGTTGTCTTTGAAGCGTTTTAAAATATTAAAAGCACCACCCCCTAATGCAAAAATGAAGAGTGTAGTATAGGTCACACTACTCTAAATGCCCACATATTTTAAGGATATGAAAAACATTGGGAAGGAGAGAAATTTCTAAAATTGAATTTTCCATCCAAGGGATTTAATTCTTAGTCCCGTGGAGATGAAGGAATGTCTTGCAAACTCATTACCTACATGCACTCAGAGGACCATAACTTGAGAATTTCTTAACAAAATTGCACAAAATTGGTGTCGTTAAAATTGTGGTTTCAATCCTGATGTAAAAAAATCAATAAATTTATAGATTGATGAAGATTTGAGGGTGTATTTCTCAGAAAATGAGCCCAATTCAAAGAGGTAGTTGGAAAGTGGTTGGGAGTGCAATTAATGAGTATGGCCATCATTCTTTCACATTGCAGCAGTCATGGGACAACATGGAGAGATTTTGAAAATCTATTTCCATCATTTTAACACATTTATTTCATCTTGTAAGTGGTTGGAAAAACAATTTTGAATTCAAACTCTTCTCTCTTTCTCATTCTATAAAATGTAATCCAGGGTTCATTCTTAAAGGAGTTAGTCATTTTTCCTTTCTGCCCTCTTTCTTCTCTGCTAGGGTTTGAATATGGAGCTCAAGCCTCCTTTCCAAGATTTGTAATGGCATTTTCCTTTCCTTTTTCCTGTTGATGTTGTACTGTGCATAATTTTGGAGCAATATAATATGTCCTGTGATGCATTTTGTCCATCCTTTTCATGTTTTTATTGTCTCTACTTGACTTTATTCACTGCAGGTATATTGTGCATATTCCTAATGTTCACTACAGGTTTTAGAAGTTGTACTTAATGGGTTTGAAGTGGTGTTATGTGTGAATCTACCTTTGTACTATGGTGCATTTTTTCCACCCTTTTCACTGCTCACCTTTCTCCATTTCAGGTAGTTGGATTCTTGATTAACATCCTCCTTTTTTGGTGTATCACCATTGTTAGTGTAGGATTTATTTTTATGCACTCTCTCCCTGACCTGTTGGATTGTTAGGATAGGATTAGTTTACTTTTCCTGCACTAAGAATAGGTTGTGGAAGGCAATTTAAGAGCGTGAGCCAACCTTCTCTAGAGGGTTATCTCAAGTCTGCAAGTCCCACAACTTGAGAGATAACCGAATGTTGCCTAAAAGGTAGGGATCCTTAACCAAAATCCCAGGGTGTTACTTTTTGGCTACAACAACTATCTCATAAACAACATGTGATAAGTATAAATAGTCCATCATCATAAATCCATATAAATATAATTTGTCTGTGTAAAAATAATGCATCTCGATATACATCGTCATAATAAGCCATCATGAACATCTATACAAAAAAATATTCCTTCATAACGAGGCATAATAAAAATAATACATAGTACATCCATATAAAAATGTGCCTTCATCACGAGGCATAATAAAAAATTGTACATATACATCATGTCAAAAGTGTGCCTTCATATCGAGGCGTACATCAAAAGATACATTTGTACATATAACATCAATAACATGAGTCAAAGTGAATCTCTCCTACGTGTGGACTGCCAGTCTGTTGCTAGGTGGAGGCATCGATGCGATGGTCCCACATGGGCTCTGCACTCTGTTACATTAAAGGATGTTGCACTGATCTAACCGATCGAGATGGTCTCTGTGACTTGGATCTTGACCGATACCATCCAACTAACTATAATCAACGACTCTCTACCCAAATGGCACAACTACATGGTATAACATCAAGTAATATGTGGCCTCCCGGTGATCGAGAACACACAAAAACCATCTTTAGGACTCTTGCACATCGTCCCCTCACCGTCGATAACATCACACTCTACTCTCACGCTAGCCAACTCTGAATGTAGCTTATCTCGCTATCCAGGTCAAATAATCTCTCTATGTAGTGATTTGTGTCTTGTTCGTAGCTAGCTGATCTCTCTTAGCCTATGTCTTCTATACATTTAGCTAGCTGATCTCTCTAAAGTGATTTGGTCTCTCTCGGAAGTAACATAAAGTTGTTGTGTTACCACCGCTACAACTACTACCACAAAGAAACTAACTCCCCTACACCCTGCATATCCTGTCCCCGTCCTCCCCCAATAGAATGTGTGGTGGGGTCCTCATCCATCCCCTCCATCTCCTCCATCTGAATCATCTCCATCCCCTCTACCCCATCCATCTCCACCATCATGGGGTGGAATAACTACGTGAGGTGGTGATGGTGATGGTCAGTATCGCTACCTATTGCTATACATATGCCTATTGCTGTACTTAGTACCTCTTTGCTTATCTTGACCGTGAACCTTATTGTTCATGTACATGTCCCTGTCCCTATAACATCTGTAAGTCCTGATCTCTAAGAGCTTAACCATGTATACCCCGCGCCACTACGGCTATCCCCACATCTATCACACTGTGGAATGATAGTACACAAGGGTAAAATTTTCGCATACCATGCTACGTAACAAACTATGTTCCTGAGATCTATGAACTAGGGTAATGGAACCCATGACTATGACACAATTTGAAGAAATCTATCCAAGACTCGCTGTAGCCTAATCCGTGTTCCCATATCAAAATTCTTGTGCCTCCTATACATGTACCACATCTTACCACCTAGGATGCCCTGAACATTGTCGAACCGTCTCTAAACCTGATTTACTCTATACCAATCTCTCGATGTAGCCTCGAATCCCAATGATAAAGTTGTCTATCTTGGTAATGCACAACCGTAGGCCATCATCTCGCCACATGTATAATCTGTAAGTCTACTAAGTGACCATACACAACTTTAAATCATCTAAAGCATGCCTGCAATAGAAGGTATCTCCTAGGTGTGAGCATACATCATTGGCCACAGGATGTTAGTCATAAAAAGAGGGATCACATACATCCTGTCTCATAGTACTCCATGTGGGTGACTTATAACTATGTGGTACCACACCCATATCTGTAATAGAGTCCTAGATGTGAGGTTCTTCTAACCTTGGTATACTATCAAGTGCAAATCCCAATATAAGTCAACCAATATGCACTATCCCCAATAAAGCTACTTGCCATCCATAAGCCTATATATAATCCAGTCAAGCCCAATGGAAAGTGTGATCTCGTCTTGTCGGGAATCGGGATAACTCCAATAAGAGCCATCAAATATAATCGTATTTATGCATATTGCCGATCATCAAACATAGAATAAAGATCCACTAACATACCTTGTCGCAGAATATCTTAGCGTAGAAACATGTCATAGAGGTAGGATCAGATCTGGCCTCAATGTCCATCATACTCTATCAAATCACCTTAGATAGGTACTCAAAGAATCCGCTAAACATCCTCTAGTGTAACAATCATCTCACCCGTGGGTAATCTGAAGCACTTTGAGTCTCACATCGCCATATCTCTCGCTAAGGCAGTAAGTAGGGTGTGATCTAGTCAAATTTGAGGCATGTGTGCAACATAGTTCAATCTTGTCACCTATAAAATGAAAATCAAGCCACACTACTCTCATCGAATGAGTGTTGTCTCAAAGGCTTTGAGTCTCCCAAATCGCTCCCATATATTCAACTTGCACATGCACAATCTTACCTACAAGATTACAAAAACACTTCATTAGAATCATTTCTTCTAAAAACATCTTCCTAAGGTGTTATGCTTGCTTCTATATTCTTCTATTTTCTTCCTAAATTTTTCACTAAGGTTAAAAATTTCAAGATTTTTCTTCTATGATTGGTCTACGGTCAAAGCTTTGCACTTGTGTGCCCAGGTTTTATGCATGCACACCTAGTTTTGCACCTACGCACCTCCATTCACACTTGCACACTATTTTTGCACCTAGATTACCTATTCGCACCTATGCACCACTTATTACATATACTTTCCCATTTTCATGTATGTGCATACCTTAGTGGCTAAAACCTAGTTTTGTGCTTCGCACGTCTACTTTGCATACACTTATCTATTTTTACGCATGCACGCCCCCTTGGAAACCATTTTTATTTTTTGTGCCCATGCGTCCACTTTTACGCATATGCAAACCATCACACTCACTCGCCCAAGGGCTCGCACATGCGTGATTTCATGATTTTTCCCTAGCTATAAAGTGCAATAAATGCGCTTAAAGGATAAAATTTTAAATGTACATACCGGCATGGGGTCGTGGGAAGGAATCTCAAACTCTTGCAATCTATCTATGTAGTGTACACATCTTTGAATTCGAGCCATAACTCTCAATGCTAGAGCTATCTCTTTGAAAATTTAGCAAAGGAGGGGTGCAAATGAACTAGACACGATGGTTTTTCCCCCAAACTAGGTATTTATAGCTTTTCTTCCCCCCGTGATGTTTTCACTTGTAGCGATGGTTGTAGATGGTGACATGATCTCCATGGTCCTTTTGGAGTCTTTTAGCACTCTCCGTGATGGTTATTTTTAATAAATAATCATTTTTAGCACGTTTTCGCTATGTTGGGCATATTTTTACTTCTTGTGACCCTTTCTACTACATGGGGCATATTTTTTCCTTCCAGTGATTTTTGATGATGTTGTATGACTTCGTTAATTTTTCTATGTCATTTTATTCTATAAAATTCAAAAACCAAAAAAATTGATAAAATTCACAAAAATCCAAAAATTGTAAAATTCAAAATTTTAAAAAAATTGGTAAATGACATGCATGCGTGATGAAGCCCATATCAAATTCATTGTCCTCAAACATTGAAATTTTTCCTACAAAACATCTTTCTTAGTTTCTTTCTTGTTCTTGTCTCAAACGACTCGTGGATCATTTTGATCTACCTCCATTAACAAAGTGGCTTGCTTACTATGTCGGTATTTCATGCAAAGAATGAATTGCCAAAGACTGTGTCATAGTGCACAAATGATTTTCATGGGATTACTTACATCCTCCATTATTCCCCTCACATGTATCCTTTCTTGGGGCACCATTTTTAACCCTTGTCGTTAAAACATGAACATTCGGGAACTGAAGCTTGATAACAAAAACATTGGTACATTTGTCTTAAATGTTGTTTTGTTTGATTATATGAGATTGTACTTGTTTCTTTGTTAGGTTATCTAGTTTACTTTCTCATATTTCATTGCATTATGTATGTTGCATGGAGTTACACATTTTTAGCAATGAACAAATGTTAGTAATATAACTTTTCATGTTATCTTACACTTTTGTTGTATGCATTTATTTTAATAAGGGCCGATGATGTAGATCATGAGAAACATGATGAAATAGAGTTGTTTATTGAATGATTGGATGCAAAATCTATTCCTATATTCTTCACTATCATGTCTTATCACTATTCATTTTTCTTCCAAAACACCTAGGGCAATAAAAATCATTTTTATCCCTACCCTATTTCTTCTATCTGTTTCCATCAAATTTTTGATCGTCGATTGACTTCTTCTATCACCCCATCGAAACTTGAGGGGGAATCCTTCATTCTACTAATTTTTATTCAAAAATTACTTTTTTATGCTTGTCTACTATGTTTGAAGTGATGTCACTTACTTCACCTCAAACAGGGGCAAATGTAGACACTAAAATATGCTTACGCAATTTTATTGCTAAAAGTGCACTAATTACCCTCATTCTTACCATTTCCATTATAATTAGTGATTTCTAATAATTAACTAATGTTTCCCTCTATTTTGGTTAATTAACAATGCTTTGTTGATTAACTAACCTCAATCACATTCGGATGCCAATTGATGACACATCGTTAGTTATACTCCTTTTCGAGCAAACAATCAAAGCACTTAATTAAGCCTATTTACCCTGTATTTGATCAATAAACCCTATTATTGGTTAATACCCTCTTTTAACCATTAAAAATCACCCCATTTCCTCAAAGACATCTCAAAAGGCTTCAAAAGCTTATCCTACCCTCTTAATTGACCCTAATTAGTTAATTAAGGCTCCTCACATGCTAATCACTTGTTAATTTCACTAATCTTGATTAACACGCCTTAATTTACTTTATCCTTTTAGTCCCACACACACCAAGATGCAAGCCTTTCTAACAATAGAAATCTATAAAAAGGACCAAGCTTCTACCTTGATACTCTACACACCATGCTTTGAATAACATTAATCATATAATACATATGATCAAGGGCCTTACTTCCATTGATGTAATAACTCGCTCAATCTTTGCATCCAATATTCATGCTTGGTTAGTAGAGGAATATATAATATGGCCTTGTAGCCATTGTTAGAAGAAATCATTTCACCATTGTGAAGTAGCAATAACCCAATTTGATTTCTTAGTGGTCTTCATAGTCCATCTTAATTAACAATTTACACTAAGTAGGCATGTTTTAACTTGGATGATTGATAATCATGTTAGTTTCCTTAAGAATTCCAATAAGTTAATATATTGATGTTACTATTGTAAATTTGTAGCATCTAGTTATTTATCCTTGTAAGAGTTTTGGTAGTGCACACTATCATCAATTAAACATTACTCTTCGGTTTACTCGTAAGTTTAATGACGTTTTTAAAGGCTAAAGGATTTGGTCTCAATTGTTATTATCTCTTGGAATATCTTTTGTTGAAGCATTGAATCATCATAGAGAGAAAATAAAATATGAGAAATTCAAGAAGATATTTTTAAGCCTTTAGCATTCCCAACTAGAAGTATTTAGAGCATCTTATTATCCCTCTTTTTCTTCACCCATAATTCACTTGAAGGTGCTACTAGTCATGGGGGATTAAGGCATCAAAAATTATCCATGTGTAGGTATCTTTACCCCTTGCTTTACCTTTTATTTCATTTATATATGATATTGTGATGTGTGATTGTTCATATCTTAGACTAGAGTAAGGTAACATGCTTTATTTTATTGTTTTGTCCTATATCTATCTCACCACTTGCTTACAACCATATTATTCACAACCTATCTTAAAAACCTCTTGATTACAACCTATCTCTTTTTTATCATCTTGTAACCCTCTTCATCATCTATTTAATTGTAAGAAAGTTCACAACCTAGATCTTAGTAGGATACCACCCTTTGATATGACCTTAGTCTTATAACTTATATTGGATATGTGGGGCCGACTTATGGATTACATAATCCCTTTTCTTGGTATATGTCATTAATTCATACTTTTGTATGTTTAGTAAGTTAACCTAAGTGTTTTTCATAGTATAAAAAGGTATATATAGAGGTAGTAAGGAGAAATTAAGCATCATAATCGAGCACTTGAGTCTTATTGTAAGATTTGGAGGTTTCCCTTTTAAAGTGGCTAAATCATTCTAATTGTATATGTGATTATTTATCTATATTTTGGTGATCCTTCAAGTCCTATTATTTATCATATTTAGATCTATCTAAGTAATTTCATTACAAGTGGTATTAGAGCTTCGATCTAGCCAAATTTGGGTCAAAACCCTAATTTTGAAGATTTAGCTATATCTTCAACATAACATAATTTTTTTGCAATAGTTTAACTATAGTGGTGAAATAGATCAGGTAAGTCTCTCCAAAATTTCAAGATTTGTGGACTTATTTTTCATAAGTTATATCCATTTTAGGGTTTTTCATAAATTCACTCTATAGGGTACAAATTTTCTTTTTTTTCTAAGTTTCCTATATTTTAAATATTTCCAAACATAAGCTACATGTTTTTTCTCTAAGTTTATCTCTATATGTCCAATTACCTTATGAAACCTCAAGCCCTAAATTTATACCCTAACTATGGTATCATTATCCAATTTTACACGCCCAAAATTGGGCAAATTAAAAAATGACATGTCATTTCAACAAGTTTGGGATGTTCATTTGGCCATCAAATTCAACATCAGCGAGGCCACATGGCAGAGATCAATGGTTCAATCGGGCCATGTGTTAGCATTCTAGAATTTCCTAAGGTGATAGGATTATGTGGACCTCAAGTATGCGAGAGGAAACCTAAGGCGATATTTCATTGGGTCCGGGAAACAACTAAGTCAACAAGTCGGTGGGGTGAACAAAAAAGCAAAGGGTGGACATGTGGAAGTAATTATTCAAAGAGAAAAAGTTTCTAAGTCCTCCCAAGTAGAAGGTTGAGATACAAAGGCATGGCCAATCAAAATTAAACAGTGCTAAAGAGACTGACATTTTTGAAGAAACATGGAGCCTTCTTATTGGCTTACATTTTACGCTTATTAGCCAAGTCTATCAAACAAGACTGACATGCAAAATAACTTAGAGATTTCTCATTGGCTCGGTTTTGCAAGTATCAGTCAAGGCTTTCAAAAATTCTGACATGTGAAGTGCGAGGAGCCTCCTCATTGGCTCGCACTTTGTATTTTGATAGGATCTTCTATATAATGATGAATTTCGAAGGTATGCAAAGTGGTATTCTATTGGTTCACAATTCTAAAGAGACTGATAAGTTTTAAGGTTGGTCCGACACTGTGAAGAAACATGGTTGTTTCTTATTGGCCCATATTTTCATAAGGACAAAGGCAAAGGAAATTAAAAGAGAAGTAAAGGGAATCAAGGTTCGAAAATCTTGGGATCCTATAGGTGATTGATACATGAAAAATAAAAAAGTGGTGCACACGTGGGTAGAGGATGATTCCCAAACCAATCAAGGGCCAACACGTGTCATATATTTTGTTTCTTGATAAACCAAAACTTCAAATGGACATATCTTTGGCTACAAAGTGCCAAATCTTACAAAAATGGTCTTATTGGAAATATATCCTTGAGACATTCATTTTGGCATCATCAAAATCTAATTTTGGCAAGATTTGATAGGAAAAAGGGGGAGAAAATAGTTTAAGCCATTAATGAGTAATTGCAGGTAGTTCAACTACCATAATTGGTTGAGTATGGGCACCTTGTTTTCATTGCAAATCTATTATAACATGCTTTAGAGTATGTTGGTTGCCCATCCCTTCTCTGTAGGTTGGTTCTTTGCATAGGAGCGTAGTTGAAGCCATTAAACACTATCTACAACCTATTTCTCACTCTCTTTTCTCTAGAATAGAAATAAATTTAAGTGTTAGGCACTTTATAAAAAGGGGAGATTTTTTGAAAAAGTAAAGGAACTCTGTCACAAAATTATTCGAGAGATTTTATGAGTTAAGCCTCGACATTGATGTTTCGTAAGGAAAATATTTCCTTATTTATTACATTGTAATGAATTGTGCATCCCTCAAGAAATAAAATTCATGTTTTGTGGCTCATATCTGCCCTAGCTTGTGTTGTATTGCATTTCTTGCCTTTCATTACAATTATGGGTGTATTGTGCATACTTTAGTCTTATTACATGGGTCAAATATTTTGTGCTCCTAAAAATGGTCATTTGAATGTTGTATTAGATTGTGGTTTTTCTCGTCTGCGCCTTAGTCCTTCATTTTTCCTCTCATTTTCACTCACTGAGATGTCTCCATCTCCTATTTTTGTGCTATCACCTCCCATAGCTTAGGATTTTAATTTCATGCATCTTCCTCTTTCCACGGTCTCTCGGAATTAGGTTAGTGTTAGGTGGTTGTATTTTAATTTCTAGGAGTATTTTTAACATAGAAATTAGGTAGAGAATCGACCTTCTCCAGAGGTTTGTCTTAATACAAGTCTCACAACTTGGAGACAGACCCATGTTGCCTCAAAGCCCCAAATCAATATGATTTGGGATGGGTGTAAATTTGAGGTCCAAAAGTTTTGGCATGCACTGGTGGGACCAAGTATTCAAAGCTTTATATTTTCATGTGTTTCATTTTTGTATCCTTTCCACCTTGGTGCCTTCACTTCTCCATTAGTTTTTGCATGCTAGGTGTGACCAAGTATTCAAAGCTTTATATTTTGCAGGTGTTCTATTGTGGTATCCTTTCCACCTTAGTTCCTTCACTACTCCAATAGTTTTGGCATGCCAAAGGGACCAGTATTCAAAGTTTTATATTTTATAGGTTTTCCATTGTGTTATCCTTGCCACCTTAGTGTCTTCATTGCACCAACAATTTTAATATGCTTGGTGGGACATGTACAAGATTTATATGCATTATTTTTGAGTCTTGGTGTGTGACTTAGTAATTTCCAACCTTTGGAGGCTTTCTCATACACATCTGGTGACTCCAAACATAAAATCTACTGGTTTCAACATTCAAAGTGCCTTAAGTTCATGAGAATAATCTAGATAAGGTCTAGAACAACAAAAGGAGTGTTTTAGTACCTACACTATCACACGGGAGGAGAAGAAGAGGAAGAATAGTTCAAAGGTCACCCTCACCTCCAAATAGAACTCTTTCCACACCACCACACAGTAGACCTTTCGTGCGGTTTCCTAGAATTATCGGACCTATCATTATGGAAAGATAACGGGAAAATCAAGTATTTGTTAATTTTACAGTAACATTCCTCTTGACCTTAATTCCCAAAATCCTATTCTAGCATCTGAACTTAAGAGTATTCCTTTCTTCACTGGGGAAAATCATACCACTCAACTGACCATATATAATACATTGTCAACAATTGTGTTTTTCATCAATTTTTTGAACAAGATGTGGCTATTAAGCTATTATCTTCTTCATTGAAGGAAAAGCTTTGCAATGGTTTACTGAGTCGATAGCAGGATCAATCACTAATTGGGTTTAGTTGGGGACAACACTTTCGCAATCAATTTGTAGAGAAGACATATAATATCTACTTGCTAGAAAAAATAATAACTATAAAGAAGGCCCCTAATAAGATCATGGCAGATTTCAATTTCAGATTTCAGAAGACTTGGGAGAAAATTACAGCCCTTGTAAGACCAACTCTAGAATGTGCTTTTCTTTATTATTTAAGAGCTTGAAATTATGATATTGTTCTCATGATCCAATATATGGGGGTGAAACATTTCCTGGGGTGAACTATAAAGAAGGCCCCTAATAAGATCATGGCAGATTTCAATTTGATTTCGAAGACTTGGGAGAAAATTACAGCCCTTGTAAGACCAACTCTAGAATGTGATTTTCTTTATTATTTAAGAGCTTTAAATTATGATATTGTTGTCATGATCCAATCTATGGGGGTGAAACATTTCTGGGGTGAACTATAAAGAAGGCCCCTAATAAGATCATGGCAGATTTCAATTTGATTTTAGAAGACTTGGGAGAAAATTACAGCCCTTGTAAGACCAACTCTAGAATGTGCTTTTCTTTATTATTTGAGAGCTTGAAATTATGATATTGTTCTCATGATCCAATCTATGGGGGTGAAACATTTCCTGGGGCCTATGAATTAGCTATTATGGCTGAATATTTTTAATACAAGCCGTGAAACTAGCTCCCTAGCCCACCCATGCCCATATATCCTAAACTACCTCAAGTTTCTCACCTTTCATTACTCCTATTCCAGAAAAAAAATTCCTAGCGAATTTCCTCCACGTCTAATTATCCCGTACATAAAAAAAGAGGATGAAGACATGAAAAGTTAATTATAACTATGACAAATAAAGTCATATCCCTAGAAAAACAACAAGCCCAATCCTATAGGAATTATCATTGTTAGGTGCAATCTTCAAATCAAGGATTTATCCAAGGAAAACATTAGGGAAAGTTCAAAATGCAGCTCTTCCATTGGTACCAATTCTTCCTCTCCAGGTCACTTCCTACTCCTAGCTCAAGCCAAACATTGGTTCAAGTAAAAATAATGTAATACAAGAAACTGAATGGTGTTTTCCATGTAATAAGCCACATAATCAACTTATTTGTGAAAGGGAATTACATATTTAAGCTTACATGGTTCAAAATTCTTCCAATCAGCAAGAGCCACTTCTAGAAGCACCCAATCCTAATGTGGAAGGAGTCCAAGAGGTCAATCCTAATATCAATCTCATGTTCTTTGGAGCTGATGAATTTTGTACAATAAATCAAATGGTGGGAAGCTTTAGCGGACCTCAAGTTAATGTTGCTGATAATAAAAGGTCTAAGAAAAGGATACTTTGGAGTAACAAACTTCATCTTCTTATGATCGGGAAATTTTGTTAACAAGGAGAAAGAAGTTGGAATAGATAAGAACAAATTGCCTCAAGTTCTTGACATGCTTGTTTCAGACAAAGAGGTTTCTCCTCAACCAAAGCTACATATTCCAACATTGCAACAACAAAAAGAAGAATAGTTGTAGACACAAAATCACACACTTTGGGTAATTATCTAGTCTCGATCACATACTACTATTCATATGGTTCATAAGTATGAAAATTAATAATTAACCCATGTCTTTGGCCATCTTTCATTTCTTTCTATTTCTACTTTTGGTCTTACACCTTTATTGGCCCAATATTTCTTTTCATACTTCAATTTTACCTTTTCTAGACTAGAGCACCTAGCTAGGATGCTAGTGTCAGTGCCCTCATCCCCTTTGGGTGCCCCCATCCTCTTTGTACTTTACTCATAATTTTTGGGTCCTTTCTATCCATTTGAGCATCTTATCTTTTTGGTAGTCAAAATTTTCAGGGTTAATTACAAAATTAAAGTGAAGGAATCATATAAATATAAAGTTATGTGATCATAATAAGGGACCAAACACTAAGTACTATCTAGTGTCACCTAAGGTTGCATCCATCAAGGCATCCATAGCTCCACTGAATCCATCTAGCTCCATCATAAGGGATAAATGATGGTTCATCTCGCATCACACTTCATAGGATGGGATTTTATTCTATTCCATGCACACATTATTTACATTCTACATCTAGCTACTTAATTGCTATTTCAAGTGTGACATGCACAAGAGCATCCTAGGGCACGCTCCACTTTTACACACACACATAAAACTACATTGGAGTCCGAGATGTAGTGAAATGCTCATGATAATTCCATCCATTTGGCGGTGAGGACAATCCGACCCCTTCATTTGCATATTTATTTTTAAAGGTTTTGATGCTTTGTTTAGGGTTTCATAGGTGATTCCTTTATTACAGGTTTATGGTGACATTGGAGATATTACAAAGTGACATACAAACAATAAGAAGCTAACAAGTGCAAACATCTTGTGACCTGAAAATTTGGGTTTCCAACCACATGTGTAGATTAGGGTACCCAGAATTCGACTTACCATAGTGCCCCAGTGTGCCCCTATCCTTTTCTAGGTGCCCTAGTCCGGTTAAATCCTCCGTTTGTAGTTTCCGAACATGTGCAACACTTAGTCCTTCATATTTTCCAAATTTCTAACTCTGCACTTTCCTGAACTTGATGAATCAACTAAGTCTTCTTTCCCCCTCCTTGCACATTAGGGTTTTTACATTTCATTTCTTAGTTTCCTTGGGTGTATTTTAGTAATTTCATTTCTTGTTTATTTACTACAAACTTACATTAGATTAGGCTACAATATTAAATTTTAGCATAATAATTTTGGTGAACCCATGCTTGATCATTCCATTCCTAGGATCCTCATTTTGTCATCTTTATAACATATTCTCATCATGAGTATCTGAATTAATGATTTCTTGCTTGCTAATCCTGACTTAAGACATAAAGTCCAACATCTCTTAGCTACTACTTGCATTCTTGTTGATATGCACCTTGACTCGATCTATCAATCATATGTAGATGATTTCTCTCAATGTATTTCTTTTCCATCTAATCCTCCTGCTGATCTTAATATTTTTGATAATGACCCAACTTTGCATATCATGATTCACATTTACAATGTGGGTGTCAAACACACTTTAATTGACAATGGATCTAAGTTCAACCTATGTCATATGTCATTCCTTGAAAAGATATGTCTTTTTTCCGCTAATGCTAGTCCATCATGTCTTTCCCTTCATGCATATGATGGTTATTTTTCCATGCGTAGGTCACATTACTCTACCTATCATTGTAGGGCTAAAAAACCTTAACACAATATTATTTATCATTTAATTTCTGATATCATATAGTTAAATACTTGGTAGACCATGGCTCCATGCTATGAAAGTCGTTGCCTCTACAATACATCATTGTATTAAATTCATACATGAAGGCGTCGAGTATACTATTTTTCGTGACCGTCATCCCTACAAATATCACAACCATACCTTACATATTCATATCCCATAGTGCACATGATTAATTGAATTAATTACTTTAATTTATTTAATTAATGTCCTCACTTGACCACCTCACCTAGCCACATCACCTAGACACCTCATCATGGACCTATTCTTAGCATGTTCATTCTAACTAGGACTCAATCTCTACTTACCATAACTAACTGAGACTTAGTCTAACCCTAACACTAGATGCCTATTATTTATCTAACAACATGCCCACTTACTTACACGTAAAAATACCATTTTAGACCCAAACCAATGGGAAAAACTTGTCAAAAGATAGCCAAGATTTGCTATTTTGGAAAACCTAGGATTTCCCACCGTAACCGACGCCGGTTAACCCTAAACCGATGCCGGTTAACCTAAACCATCATCGGTTACCATATATTCACTTTGGTAACCTTGTTCTAGAGGTTGGAAGAATTATTTGAGTTTAGAGAGAGAGAGATATCTGCATGCAAGCACAAACCAAATCCCTCTCGCACATCCAGACACACCCTAGCCAGACACCAAGACTGATCGGAAGACATTGACATTCACGGTAGCATTCTGGGAAGCACTATCGTGGCACTGACCACTAGTTTCATATATCAACCATCGCCTCATCCAACCACCAGGTTTGTAAATACAAGTAAGTGCATTTGGATCTGCATCATTCCATACTTATTTAGATCATAATTTCTTTAAATTTCACCTTTAAATCCTATTCTCCTTTGTATCCTATCATCATCACCTTCCTATTAATCCACCCATCTGACCATCCATAACCTTTTAGCTACCTATATTCAACCCGGAATCTCTCGAGCATTCTCGCATTCTTTGGCAACCTAGCCATCGTTCTTCTATTCTCTCGTGCAATCACACAAAACCTCTTAAACCAAATTTTATTGATTTTCTACCAGTCCACCTCTACCGACGCCGGTTAACCTAAATCGCCGTTGATTTCCCTCTCAACCGGCATCACTCATACCCAAGCGATGCTAGTCTCTCGTATCTCGTAATTACTCGCTCAGTAATAATGACCCTCATTACTCAAATAACCTAAAACCACCAAAAACTGATCTTGACCTATTTTAGTCAACTTGGCTACCTACCAAACCTTCATATTTAATCATAACCTTACATGTTAGATTATATTTTCTTATTGTATTTGAATGAGATAACTAAATCATATCAACTACAATAGGATGTTATTTTTTTACGTTATTTCTTGCATTAAATTGTATTAAACAATGGATTGACAACCATCTAGGAAGTATCACACTTCCTGGATTTAGCACATGCTGGGTAGTCCACTAGCATATATTGTTTAATATTATTCTTGTGGTATTGTTTTGCATTCAAGGTATTTACTCATAGAAAAAGGAAGTTATCAAAATCAGCATTGGATCGAGAAGTCAGAGCACGCACATTCTAGCTCCCACCTTCATCTCATAGGTATTCCTCCTCACCTTCACCTTATCTGTTTTTCTCATACATATGGAACTTATTGGTGAAAACTTTTGGCAGGTCTAGTGGGACAATCGTTTGTGGGTTCCTTTCTATTCATATAGGTTGCATCTTGTGTGTTTCCTTTCTAAATTGTTATTCACTAAATCTTCTTCTCTGGTAATCTTCTCCTTCTTTCTAATTCCTCTAAATGGAAAAATTCTTTTAGTGCATTTAAAAAGAATGATTATTATTTCTTTCTACATTAGTGAAAATCATCCTCTCTCCTATTCATCATTTGCTACATCGAATATAATTATCGATTTGGGTTATAAAATTTGTTGCATTTCATCCTTGTATGTTGCATTATTAGCTCACATTTAAAATTAAGGGAAACCTATACATTGGAAGTCATGCCCAACTGATGGTTGACATAATTGAACCATAGAAAGCACTTTCTCTTCTCTCTCTCTCTATGACAAATTGCACAAATACAAAATTCACACATCTTCTTAAACACCACCTTACCTAGAAGAATTTTTCAATGATCACATGATTAGAGGATTGATAGTGGGCACCCAACTGGTTTCTCTATCCAGTCATTATCTTAGAGAAAGAGGACCGCCCTGCCCGAAAAATAACTCGAAACCTCCCCTTTAGATTGCCTCTTCATAGGAACCTTCCCAACCAAAAAAATTTGTTCTAAATTCACAAGTCAATCTTAAATAACATAAGCTAAAGTAACATAAAATTCACTCATAGGATTACATGTTTTTCTTAGCTTTCTTCTTGAATTGCGTTTTGAGTTGTGAGGATTAAGTTTCTTCATTTTCTTCTTCCTTTCACACTCCACCATCATAGTTAGAGCATTCTAACTATTTCTGAGTGTGTCGAGCCTCATATTATCATTCTCAAATTTCTGGATTGATTCTTCATCTAATTTAATTTACAAAATCCATTTTTCTTCACTTCTTCAGATTTCATAGTAACCAGTGTCGGTCCAATGACCGTCATCGGTTCCCATATGATCGCTCGTTAGTTTACTTGACCGAGTGTCAATTACCGAGATCTTTTGGTTATTTTACCCAAAACAAATTTCATCACCTTCTCTTTTCTATTTGTAGTCCTTAGGACATCATCATATTCCCAACATTCTGATATCACTATCAAGTATAATTTCCCCATTTCATTTTCATCAGTTCTACTTAATTTTCTCAAAATGGTGTGTTCCCATAGTAATCAATATCAATTACAGTAACCGCCATCACTCCCCTTTAACTATCATCGGTCACCTTCACGGCATCGGTTTCCTGTTTTGATTTTTAATTAAAACACTAATCAGTCCACCTACAAGTATCTCTGTTCTTTTCCATTCTTGTTATTTTCTGTGTCATCTGCAGAGTATAGTTTTACCAGGTCAATGCTAATTCACATGGTATTAACTCACATCCAAACCAATGCCCTTATATTTCATGCTATTCTTCAACCACTCCCACCTATCCCATCACCGCTTTCCATCCCGTCACATATGCATCCAAATCAACTTATCACCATTTCTACTAGCGACAAGGAGTTCACAAGACTCCTTGACCAAAATCCCGCAACCTTACAATACTATCTTTCCCACTCATCTACCCGAGACTCCTCAGGAAAACTAGTATACAACATGCTTGTATCTATTCCTCCTACCCTCGCCCCCACTTCTGCATTAGCTACCACTAGCTCAACATTTCCTTCATCCACCTTACCCCGTGGTATCTCAACTGGCCCCACATCCACTATAAATGCTGCACCAATGATGTCTATTGCACCCGTGGTGTCAACCATTCCTTCACCAACCACCTTGAGCATGGCCCCATCTACCCCCTTTTCCTCGTATATACTAGTTGCATCACAACCACCCTGGTGTTGGTAACCCACACCCCATTTCAAAACCTAGTCCTTTCCATCCTACAGTCTCTACCACCAATTACCACAAGAGTCATTACGACTACCCCACATGTTTTCACACATCACTAACAACCCCCAATCTCATCTATCTCTTATTCGGGGTATCTTCTCAGCATGTATCTATCCCCTCTTCACATTTTTCCTATTCAAAACGCCCATGTACTGGGATGCCATCCACATCATACACCCATAATCAACCTCCCTTTACTCGGTGAGAGGTGCCCATTCCCATAACCCACCAATGACCTCATTAGGATGATAATGGAAAAGATGCAGACATTAGAAGCATCGGTTTCCGGATCTCGTAACTCCTTAACTTATGACGAAATCGGTAATGAGCCTATTTATCCATCTATTCCTATTTTCCCATACCCCATGTATTGGGAAATTCCCAAGTTCAACTATTTCAACAAAGAAGAAGACCCATAAAAACAATTGTGGTCATTCAAACATGGGTGCTATCTAATTTCCCGTGATGATGCTTTACTCCTACGAACATTCCCCGTGTCCCTAATAGGACCTTCCTTAGATTGGTACAACATTTTACCTAGACATTCCATCTAATCCTTTAACCAAGTGGCTCAAGCATTCTTAGACCACTTCTAAATCAATGTAGTAAAAAAGTCACTATGACTAACATATATTTGACATGATAGTATGACGAAAAATCTATCGCAGATTTCGTTACTCATCGCGGCAAAGTATTATCAACCAATTAACATTCCAGTTACCTCAAGTGACTTATAGAGTTGTTCACTAGAGCTTGTGCTAGACACATCTAACCAAATCTACATGTACAAACCTTTTGTACCTTTGACAAAGCATTTACCATCACACGAAAGATGGAAATTCATGCCATTGAAGAAAATAAAATACAATTGCGAAATAAAATGCCATGTTCAAATCAAATGATGCCTCTTCATATTCAAAACCCCGAATAATTATTCAAAAGAAAAGGGATCTTGCCAACATGGTAGTTCTCAAACATGGCCCATCTCATCCATTTAATCAAGCCAAACCTTCCTCCAATATTTCCCTTGTTCATACTTTTTAGTTCCGGAGGGAACAATGAAAGTACACTCAAATTAGAGAGCCCTATTCTTTAGTCTTGGAAAAGATTCTTAAAGCTAGAGCCATTGCACTACCCCCATGTAAAACCTCATACCGGTTTTGATCCCTCTCCTCCTATGCCTACATGGTATAAGGAACATGACTATTGTAATTATCATCACGTCAAAGGCCATAGTGACGGTAATTTCATAACTTTTAAGAACATTGTCCAGGAAATGTTAGATAATGGAGATCTTGTCATGGACAACCCGAATGCACCGAAAAATCAAAACTTGCATATATTTAAGAATTCATTCCCTAACCATACACCATCATCTAATAAAAATGGTGACCCTTCAACCAATGACAACAATGTCTGTGAATTCCACATTGTTTTTGATATCGTAGCATCCGTTCCTCAAATTCCACCTATTTTGTCTATTGAGGAAATTCTAGCATGAGCTCTTCTACCCACAAAGGAGAATACCTCTTCCACTCCTTCACCCATGGGGAGTCCATGATTTCTCACGTTGATGACGTTTCACCTTCTACCTCTCAACCTACCAAATAATAAACTTTATTAACTCTCCCACCCACAGGAGAGTTTTCATCGCCTTCTCCTCCACCAAAAGAGAAATCTATCTCACCCCACCTACCATATCTCCTACCCATGGGAGATTATTCAGACACACCACTACCTGTTGGGGAAAATTATTCATCAAAGATTCTAGGATCCCGTTGACCTGGTCTCAGCTCTTTTACCCACAGATTAAGGCTAACCAATTCCCTGTCTCATAGACATATTTTATAGGGATTTCCACTAAACCAACTACATCTCCTCTTACAGTAGTCCCATTTTCACAACTAGCCGATCACCTATATTACATTGATAATTCCATGCTTTGGGGACACCTTCGGCTCCCCTTTTTGACTCAAATACAAATGTTGCCTACAGATACCTCCATGATCTATCCAAAGGTATTTATAACAACCAAATTAACCTTGATCATGCCTGTCAAAACAATTTCTTCCTTGTCACCATTACCCACATCCAAACCTTTACCCATGACTAAAACCATTCCTATGCCTAAGAACCTACCCACACCTACATCTTCGTTTATGTCTAGACCCATCACTACCTTGGGTGTCATGTCGATGTCAAGCCTTACCCATCCACCTGTCAAATTGGATTTAACCACATCTTCCCAAACCCATACCAAAATTGTTCCTCTGCCTAAAAGGAAGACCCAACATTCTAGGCCACACACACCAAAAAGATATCATCTACCACATCTTTGTCCCCTTTTCCCCTTCTCATCCATCCTAGGACCTCACCCATCAACCTTGGCCAAATAACTTCCTACCCAAGGCAAATCAAAAGCTAAGAAACCTACTGCTTCATCACGATCCTTTGTTACACCTCATTTACTTACACAACAAACACCCTCACCCTCACCTATACATTTCCTACCACCTATGCCCCCACTAGCTACCATAACCCCAAATTTTCCTATACGACTTCAAACCATACCTTCCATCCGACCTCTATCAACCACTTCCACCACAACTCTATTGTCCTCATGGGTAATCCATCCTCTTCCACCGTCTACTTTCCCTACGTATTGCATACTCCCATATCACCTTTACCCAAGAAGGTGCAATCCAAAGACAAGAAACCACTACCCTCAAACGAGGTAGTTAAACCAACAATCCCTTCCATTGCTAGCTCTTCTACCACAACTTTACCCAAGCGATATACTGTTGTTGCAAATCAGCAGCACCCCTGGATGCAAATTAGGTTTCTAAGTTGATGTTTCAGGCATCCAGTGTGATTGCACAACATTGAAACCTCTCTCCAAGTGTGGGACTTGTAAAATGAGAGAGGAATCTCCAGATTAGAGGCTGGTTCCTCAAACTCCTCTGATTAGATCTATTATTTGCACAACTGCAGAGGTTCAGATCCTAATTTTATCTTAATTTGCAAGGAGACAGGGATAAGAAATGTAAAAATTAAAACTAAACTGATAAGGGTGATACACCAAAGGAGTGGTGAGCACTTCTTGCTCATGCAAATTGACACAAATCAGAAATTGCAACATAAAACATCATGCACAGGTTGATAAGCTATAAACAAGGGTTTGAAATGAAGCAAACAACACATACAAAGGATCAAAACATTCACGAGAGCTCGCATTGTGATTTTCAACATCAAAATCCTTGTATTCCAACACCAAAGAGGCGAGAAAACCTGTTACAATCCTGGAAGGTCTCGATACTTGCCAAAATCACTTGTTGAAAGTGAAAACAAGCTTCTTTTAACTGTGAAAAAAACGTGTTCCCCTTTGAAAATGAGCCAAATCGCTTTTTACAATGCATGGGTCGAGCCCAGGAGAGAGAAAATGTGAAAAAACATGGGAGCCATTCCCCATTGACCAAAATGCATTAAAAATAGCATGGAGGTCCTTACAAACCCATGCCCTGACATTTTTGACCATGCTGAGAAGAATGCGACCCATTTTGCATTAAAATTGGTTGTTGAAACATCCAGTTCTATCCATGGGTGCGTACGGCGTTTTTGATTTTCTCCTCCAAATCAACCAAAATTCAAAATTGACCATGGAATCTTATAGAGCATTTCACCAACTTTCCATTGATATAAAGAACGCAAAAATTCAATCTCTGGATCGAAAGTTATGGCGAATTGAAGTTTTAGGGCAAAAATAGGCCAAAATCGGATTGCTTTGATATTTTTGACTGGACACGTGGCGAGTTCTCGATTGGCATGGACCTTGCAAGGAAAATTTCCCACAAAACTCCGCCGAGCCATAACTTGAAAATACGCGGAGTTAGGAGGAAATCTTTACCTTTCTAGAAAGCCGAGACTATCCAATGGTGTCATTTCCAAGGTTTTGAATGCCTAAAAAGTAAAAATTTATGATCGAGGCACAATAGAAGGAAAGAATGAAAGGGAGTTAGCCACAAAATGAGCAGGGGGCACATTTGGATAACAATTTTGGTGACTCATAGGGGTCATCTGCCTGCTGGATGAATGATCAGTAGCCTGAAGCAATCCATTGGGCATGGAGTCATGAGTAGTAGCCTAAAAACTGATCTGAACTTTGAAAACTTCCCTCTGAACCACTTGAATCCCACTGGACATGGAGTTGTTCCCACCAAAATGCCATCAAAACGAACTATGCAAGAGCAAAACCAGTAGCACCAAAACTATGTACAAACTGAAAATCATACATGCTCCAAATGGAACATGCAGAGTGTGCACAAGCACTTCTTCTACTGAAAGCAAACCTACCTACTCTACTCTAACTGGAAGTAAAGGTGAGCTAAATGAACCCTGCAACTGGTTGTGCAAAATAGCTTCCTTTCTTCAAAATTGGCAGCCATGCAAATGATTTGGAGCTAAGTATGGCTGATTGGATGAGTGGAAAATCAACAAGAAGCTGGTCTTCTACCCAAATTAGCAAGGTGTCAACTAAAAACAAATCCAATACCTCTTTTAGTTGCTCTGCATTTAGATTGGAGAGGTATGACAGCTGATCCTTGGAACTTTGTAACTCATCCTCATGCTTAGAAGCAAGCATGACTGGTTGTGGCTTCTCCTTTGGCTCCAATGAAGCCAAATGCCTGATTGGGCAAGGTCTGATCCGTTGAGTATGCCCATAATTCTAATTTTCAACTCCAAGAATGGAGTTCTCTTGTAGACCTTGAATGGATGGTGTGGAAGCAATGGTAGAACCCTTCTGCCCTTTCTCTTCCTCCAATGAAGGACATGAAAGATTAAAATCTTCCAATCTTGGTTCCAAAGAGCTTCTATAAGATGCAGGATGCTGCAAATGAATACTCTCCTCCATGACAAAGTAGGCTCTTGTGTTTGGAAGATGGATGATGAAAGAGAGAATGGTGGAAACTCAACCGGTTCTTCTTCATCAAAACAGATCCTCCAAATCAGACAGGTAAACTGCCTCATTGCTGTCCTGCTACAAATGTTCAACCTCTCCCATGGCGTTCTCTTGATCTGCAACTTGATCACCATGGTTTCTTTCATCCTCCAACATTGAGTTTGAGGGATCAAACTCTTCTTCAGTACTAGAACTTGAGAGAGATGAAGTAGAGAGAAGAACTGAAGGTTCTTCTATAACCTGCTTTGTGCTCAAAGCCTTTGGATCTGCACTTTTCTCCCCCATAGCTGGAATGTGCTCCTCTTCTTTTGGATTTGGAGCAGCTTCTCCTTCCTCTTGCTGTCCCTCATGACTGATTTTTGCAATTTGAATTGGATCAGCATTTCCTTCAAATAGGGTGCCAACATGGACACTATATTCTGAACAAATTGATTGCTGATCTGTAACTCCTTTTTGCTCTTCTTCTGCTGCAACAAAATCAGTCCTGACCACCATTTGTTCTGTAACTCCAACCTCTTCTAAAGGTTTCATCAGCAAAGGGATCTTCTTCATCCCAAATTTAAGAGCCCAACTCTTCAAAATTTGAATTTCTTCACCCTTGTTTGGCTTCTCTTTTGCTGTCCTTCATGACTGATTTTTACAATTTTTGTGGTGGTGGAGGAGCTAAAACCTCTTGTTTCTTTGGAGGAGAGGGTGTTTAATTTAGCTCTTGTGGAGGGGATGAATGTTTGGAAGGGAAAAGGATAGAATAATTGAGATGAGGTGGAAGACTAGGGGGTGGAGAAATGGATTCAACACTTGGGACAACAGATGGAGAGTTTAAAACTTGACACTGCTGAGATAAAACAGATTGGGAAAGAGGAAAAGAAAAGGCATGAGATGGTGTGCTTACCCATTGACAAGGTTGCTGAATACTCCTCTCATACACCTCTATTCCTTCAATCCACTTTGCAAGAAATGGCAGCGTTGCAATCATGAAGTCAAGCTTCTCTTGAGGGCTGTAATGCCTTGGGAAAGGTCCCACCCATGGACAGGGTGCTCCACAACCGATTCCAAATGCTTTCATTTGTGCTTGAGCCCTGGATTGCACCATGTTTACCTCCATCTTTTGGATTTTCTCCAACAGACCAACATCTTGCATCTGATTGTCTTCATTGTATGCACACCCTTGCTCTTGGAAAGCTCCATAGCCAAACTGATTTTGGCATTGCTGCTCATATGGGTATGTATGCTGATTTTGAATTTGTTCAAAATGCTGATTTGGAGGATTTAAAAAACATGTTGGAGGTGGGAAACATTGCTGCTTGTTGTAAATGTGAGTTCCATGATGGAAATGAAGTCATGATTGCACAACTTCATGGAATGGAAAAGAATGAAAGAGATGGAAAGAATAATGGATGGAAATGGATGAAAAATAGGTCTGCAACTTCAGAAATGGGTTACTGATCAGATGGAGTCGCCAAATGTGTTTGCAAGTGCCTCCAAAGGCTGAAATCTTCACAGGAACACACCAACCTACAAAATATGAAGTGGAAGACCTCTAAGGTCCCACCGGCATGCCAAAACTGTTGTTGCAAATCAACAGCACCCCTGGATGTAAATCAAGTTTCTAAGTTGATGTTTCAGGCATCCAGTGTGATTGCACAACATTGAAACCTCTCTCCAAGTGTGGGACTTGTAAAATGAGAGAGGAATCTCTAGATTAGAGGCTGGTTCCTCAAACTCCTCCTCGATCGATCTATTATTTGCACAACTGCAGAGGTTCAGATCCTAATTTTATCTTAATTTGCAAGGAGACAGGGATAAGAAATGCAAAAATTAAAACTAAACTGATAAGGGTGATACACCAAAGGAGTGGTGAGCACTTCTTGCTCATGCAAATTGACACAAATCAGAAATTGCAACATAAAACATCATGCACAAAGTTGATAAGTCATAAACAAGGGTTTGAAATGAAGCAAACAACACATACAAAGGAAAAAGCATTCACAGAGCCTGCATTGTGATTTTCAACATCAAAATCCTTGTATTCCAACACCAAAGAGGCATAAAAACTGTTACAATCCCTGGAAGGTCTGATACTTGCCAAAATCACTTGTTGAAAGTGAAAACAGAAGCTTGCTATGTAAAAAAGTGTTCCCCCTTTGAAAAATGAGCCAAATCTGGCTTTTACAGTGCATGGGTCGAGCCCAGGAGAGAGAAAACATGAAAAACATGGGAGCCATTCCCATTGACCAAAATGCATTAAAAATAGCATGGAGGTCCTTACAAACCCATGCCCTGACATTTTTGACCATGTTGGAGAAGAATGCGACCCATTTTGCATTAAAATTGGTTGTTGAAACGTCAGTTCTGTCCATGGGCGCATACCAAAAGAATTTTTTGATTTTCTCCCTCCAAACTAAACCAAAATTAAAAATTGACCATGGAATCTTATAGAGCATTTCACCAGCTTTCCATTGATATAAAGAACGCGAAAATCAAGCTCGATCGGATCGCTGATTATGGCGATTTGAAGTTTTAGGGAAAAAATAGGCCAAAATCGGATCGCTTTGATATTTTTGACCTGGACACGTGGCGAGTTCTGATTGGCTGCGGACCTTGCAAGGGAAAATTTCCCACAAAAACTCCACCGAGCCATAACTTGAAAAATACATGGAGTTAGGAGGAAATCTTTACCTTTCTAGACAAAATGAGAAAGAGCTCTATCCAATGGTGTCATTTCCGAGAAGGTTTTGAGTGCCTAAAAGTAAAAATTTATGACCGAGGCACAATAGAAGGAAAGAATGAAAGGGATTTAGCCACAAAATGAGCAGGGGCACATTTGGATAATAATACCATCAAAAACTAAGATAGTGCCACCTACTAAACTAGTGGTCCAACCCATTCCCCTACTATAATGCCTCATCCATCACAATTATCCACACTTGACCAAAACCCACACTCACTTCCCATTGTGATCCGTTGGCGGGTCTACGCCAACATTCTAGCGAACCGCTTAGAGACCTCGGTCATCACATTACCACCACTTAGACCTTATGACCCCTCAAACCCAAACCAAAAGGGTTTGATGAAAATAAAATTTGTGCCTACCATCATGTGCCGGACATGATGTAGAAGGTCAAGGCTCTCAAAACAATTCTCCTCCAATTATGTCCTCAAAGAAATTTTTACGATGATGATATTCTTGATGAGGACCCTGTTCCACCTTCACCTATCACCACACACCATCTTCCCTTGCTTATTCAACAACCTTCATCTCCACCCCCACACCCCTTTTATCCACCTCCAAAATTTGAGATCAACATGGTCCATATTAGAGAGTTGGCCAAAACACCGCCTAAATGCCAAAGTGTGCCCTACTCATTTTGCAAGGTTCTTGTTGGTGCCCAATGTTGCACATGCCATGCTTTGCTAAGGAGAAATGCATTTTTTCCCTGTTTCTGAGAAAATGGCTTTGGATCTTCCCATCCTTCAAATTTGATGAAAAACAACTCGTATATATGTTTAAATGCTTTGAGTTGTTCATTTTTTCTCCATTCTTGCACCATTTTGAGGAATCTCTAAGTTTGCCCTACGTTTTGCCCTAATTTTTCCCATTCAAACACCTTTTCCATTTTTTCCATTTTTCTTGGCCTTTGGAGCTTGAAATTTTTCAATTTATACTTATTTTCCCTCAAAAATCCCTTGCCATGGTCATAAATTGCTTTGAATCACTTTCCATTTGTCCTTTGATCAAAAATTTCTTCACCCATGAAGGAAAAATTGATTTTGGGTGTCGTTGGCAATTTCTGCATTTTTTGACGGTCATACGGGTGTCCTTTTCCTATCAAATTTTAGCTCAAAAATCTTCTCCTACATGGTCGTTTGTGATTGGACAAGGTTTGACCAGGTCTGCTCGAGCAACTTAGCATTTTTGTGTTTTTTGGAAAAAGGTCTAAATTATCCCCACAAGTCCGCAGGCCTCAACCAATCAGAGGGTGACACATGGTAGTTAGAAAAGTCAAAACAATGGAGGGGCGTAGAGCTGCATGGAGGACTTACAGAAATTTTACCTTTTGGGTGAAAAGGAGAAAAATTTGTGAAAAGCCCACATTTCCGCTAGGAAAAAAATTTCATGTTTAGGTCAAAATGGGGAAATGGAGCTTCAGAGGTATTTGAAGTTTTTTTCCTTTTGGGGTAAAAATGTTAAAGTGATGAAAAAGGCCATGGGCCCACTAAGTTGAATTAATGCCTTGTTCGCATTTTTGCTCATAATGGAAAAGTGGAGGTTCGGGATTTGGGGCAATTTGGAAATTTTTCCTTTTTGGAAAAATGGACTAAAATTCTAAAAGGAAGTGCAGCCCCGACAAAGAGGAAATTTGAAGCTTGCATGGATCAATGGGCCGCTGTAAGAAAATATGGAAATTTTGCCTTTTTGGAAAAATAGGTATAAAATGAAATTTTGGAGCGCAGGTCCACTAGGACCCATATCAAAAGAAAAGGGCGGAAGGGCGGAGATGTGGGGATATTTTGGAAAATTTTTCTTTTTCCAAAAAGGGTAAAATAGCAGAATCGAGCCGTGATTCTCGCTGGGACCCACATTGGGACATGTGTCAAGCTCATTTTCAAAGGGCGAAGGGGCGAAGAAAATGTCAAATTTTTACATTTTTCCAAAAGTGTTAAAATATCAAAAAGTGATCCCAAGCCCATTTCCAATCACATTGTGACACGTGGAGGGCTCATATTAAAGGATAAAGGAAGATCAACAGTAATTGTGCATTTTTCAATTTGGTCGCCATTTGAGCTCTAGGAAGCTTGGAGATGTGATTTTTGCATCAATTTTCACCATTTTTTGGCAAATTCATGTCGTTTTTTTCCTTCAAGGATCAATGGAATCAATTTGAAAATTCAATTTGTAGATCTGAGGTACTTTTGAAATGAAATTTTGTTTGGGCTCGAGCAGAAACGTGAAATACCAGATCCAAAAGTTAGCAGAGGCAAATTTGGAAAGTGTAAAGGTGAAATGATGAAAGAGGAGCATGCTGCATGAAAGGAGGAAAAACGTGCTCCTAGTTGAAACTATGATGCAAAAATCCTCAATGATTCACCTTTTTCGAAACACCTGGCAACTTTTTTGTAAATATGTTAAACATCCCTGTCTACGAATCATGATGGAATTTTGTAACAAACTTGATGCTTGGCATATTATTTTCTTGGGAGAGAAGGCTTGAATGTAATAGAGAGATATATAATACATGTTTTGAGACATGCAAAAGGTCGAGAGTTCATTTTCACGAGAAAATTTTGAGAAAAGCTCATCTTCTAGAGAAAACTTTATGAGAAACCAGGTTAACTTCCTCTATGTTAGATTTTCATTCATGTTGAGTTGGTTACAAGTGTATAGCCATCAACAAGCTCTGAGATTGTTTAAATAACTCTCCCCTGCTAATGAATCTGATAAACTTTGAGTTAATTTGTGTTAAATCTCTAGAAATTTTGTGTTTATTTCATTTTAGAATGTCTGCAAGTAGTTGTTCTAGTTCCTATTACAATCTTGTATCAAAATCTATCTCAATCACACAGTCTCAATCCTTGTGATGATTTAGTGGCATCTGTAATTTTATTTTCTAGAAGATATTTCATCTGGGAATGAAATAAACGATTTAAAATCACTTTTCTTTCATCTGTTGACAAAGATTGTTTGTAAGCTTTTGGGTGTACCTTAGGCGTGATTTATCTTAGATTTTGATGTTTTATTGATTTTATAACTCAAGCCTTCATGCTAGAATCTCAAAGATTGTGTGAAAAGGTGCAAATCTAGGCCTCCATTGATGCACACCTTCTGGTTGAAGGAATGTTTTAACTATTTTAAAGCTTTCTGTTATTGAAGTTCTCCATTGTTGTGAAGCTTCTCAAGGATCTCGCAAAGTCCAATCTATCTTGTTGATATCCCACAAAAAAATAAAATTCAAATAACCAATCCTACCCTGTTTTACCCCTGTTTTTCCCTATATACCCATAGAAGATCAAAATCCAGTTGCTAAAGTATGCATAACAGATAAGGATTTCAAAATATCTTTAGTAACCCTTGTCTTGCATTGAAAATATCTCCATAATCTAGAAGTGAAAACTTGTGAAAGTCAGATTTGGAGTGTTGATAGTATTTTCCCAAGGCCCTTTTCATAATATTTGAACAAATTGAGGGATATCTTCATATCCTTCACCATTTGAGGCTTACAAAATAGGTTCTCTTACCTTGGTTAAAAGGCATAACCTAAAACAGTTAGACAAGATCAAGTCCTATTTGAGTGCTATCCATCTCTCCACAAATATGAGTGCCGCTTAGATCATATCCCCAGCCTATAAAATGGCACACACCATGCTCCATTTGTCTTTAAGCTTCATGCCATATCTTTGATGCTTTCGCTTTCGAAAAAGGAGAAAAAATTTGGGTACCAACAGCTTCTTACCCTATATTAGGTTTTTTCCATCATATCATTATAATACTCATGAAATACCTTCTCCATCCACCTCTTTCCATCAGATTAACATGGTCCAAGTTGTCACCCACACCCAAAAGGACAAAGGAAAAAGAAACACAACCATCACATCAACTAATCCCATGCCCAATATACCACCTACAGCCGTACCCAAAATCACCAATCGAGGACCCACATATCATATTTCTAACAGAATGGTCACCCATCGTATAATGATAAAACAATTACATCAATCCTCTAAAAATGTCTCTCAGAAGATCTCATCCAAACCTATGAATCACATCGACAAGCCCTTATGGAGGTTTTGTAATCCATCAAGGTTTTACCTAACGACCCCACACTAGTGGCCTCTATTATCACCCCTCACCACATGGCCTCGCTTACCAAATCATCTCCTTCTTCTACCCCCACATCCACTCATCAAGTAGCCGCCCTCAGTTTCTCTGATGAGGAGATTGTACCTCTCTAATCAGATGACCCTAATCCCACCCTTTTCATCTCCATCTATATTGATAATATACGCGTATGACCATTATGATAGACGGTGGTGCTAGCATCAACATCATCTCCTCCTACACATATAATCAAATTCGCATCCCTTCAAATCACATGCATAATAACCCCCGTTATGCTATGCTCCTTCATCGACACCATCACTTCCACCCTTGGCACCGTTATTCTTCGAATTCATGTGGGCTCTTGAAACTGCCCCATGATTTTTCTACATCTTAGAGGGGGAGTTCAAGTATAACCTATTTCTTGGCCGACCTTGGATTCATGTCATGGGTTGTGTTCCTTCAACTTCACACCTCTATGTAAAATTTGAACGTGAAGGACATAACTATACCATCCCGCATGACCCGTCACTATTTAAAATTTGTAGCATGTTGTACCAATATAACAATGTCCTTGTACCAGCTTAAGGCATCTACCACCAACCCCAATTCTCCTTCACCCACAACCCCATCCACCAATGCTACCGCCACCTCTCCCACACCTACCTCTTCTATTCTTATTGTTTCCACAAGCTCTGTAGCTAGCCCATCTACTTCCTAATCGACCGATACCCTCCTACCCAATCACCTAGTAATTAATCTATCCCCGCTACCCACATATCTACTACCAATCCCTTAGAGGGTGTTTTTCAAATCCTCACTCTAGGGGAGTACCACCTCTATAATATCAACACCTTCCTCACTCCGCAAGAGTATGGCAACCTACGCCAACATCCTCGTTATGACTATCGCATAGGAGAGGTTTTCCTTATGGTCCTCCCCACCTTCGCACCAACTTAACGTATGGGGGACTTGATACTACCACCTATTCACCTAAATCACCATCCCAAACATGACAATTTTCATCTGATCTCCAATCTCTCACTAACCATCGCTTCACCCACACTTTCCTTCACCACTGCGCATGGAAAGGCTTTGGCTTCAGTTTTTATGAACAAGGTTGTCATACCGTCATCCCATGTACCACCCATAAACACAAAGATCGTAGTGGCATTGGATTTTCCACACCATCTTCCAAGAAGGCCCACATCAACCTCATTGAGGATGAAAACCTTCTCTACCCCATTCACCAATGTCACCACCTTCACCCATAGAGTCCATAGATCCCGAATCTATTCCTCCTAACTTTTTTGTGTGAACACAATTTCCTTAGGACCTCTAAATTATCAATGTGATGGCGAGGCTCCCTATTCTCTTCCCTTCCTGTATCCTGATATGATAGATGATGATACATCTTCTATTAACGTCGCTCAATTTCGTGGATGATGAGGCTATCCTCACCTACCTTGGTGTGGAATATTCTTATATTTAATGGTCAGTTTCCTTCGAGACATAAACCATGTTGAATGAATCAACCATAGAAATCAACATTAACACTCGTGACGAACCACACATCTTAAAGATAGGATAATCCTTAGACACCTGCTTTGACAAGAAGCTTTTACTTCTTTCCTCTGGGACCATAGCAATGCTTTTGCTTGGTCCTATGCTTATATGCCTGGTATTGACCCAAAAATTGTGGTCCACAATATCGTAACCATTTCTAAAGCCAAAACCATAAAACAAAAGTGATAGAAAATGCATCATTGACCGCCTTCTTGTCAAAAGGAACTTGAACGCCTTCTCTAGGTTTCCTTCATCCTACCCATTGACTATCCCAAATGGATTTCCAATATCATTCCTGTCACAAAATTAACAAGGGGAATTCGCATTTGCATGGATTTCCATGACCTCAACTTAGCTTGCCCTAAAGATGACTTTCCTTTACTATGCATTGACCAGCTAGTTGATCTCACCACTGGTCATGAGATGTTATCCTCATGGATGGATTCTTAGGTTATAAACAAATATTACTTACTCTAGAGGATCAACACAAAACCACTTTCATTACTCTTGGGGACCTTATGTTATTGCATCATGCCTTTTGGCCTTAAAAATGCTAGTGCTACATATCAACGGGCTATGACTTATATCTTCTATGACATAATGCATCACATATTGGAAGACTATGTAGATGATCTTATTGCCAAATCCAAGAGTCGGGTTCGAACACCTTATAATCCTTAAGGTCATATTTGACAACCTCATCAAGTATTGTGTTTGCATTCAACCTAAGAAGTGTGTCTTCATGGTGCTCTCAGGAAAGCTCCTTGGTTTCATCATTTCTTTGCATGGAATAGAAGTCAATCCTGCTAAAGTAAAGGCTATTCTCGAAATGCCTCCGCCTACTAATCTTTTCAACTTTGAAGTTTGCAAGGTAAGTTGCAATCTATTCATTGTTTTATTTCATAACTTTCTAACTACTTCCAACCATTTCATCATCTCCTTAAAAGGACATCTCCTTCAAATGGGATGATGAATGCCACAAAGCCTTTAACACCTTAAAAAAATACCTTCTCCAACCCCCTGTGCTCATTCCTCCTAAGGATGACCAACCATTTTACCTTTACATTTCTACTACTGACCATTCCTTGGGGGCCATGCTTGCTCATCGTGATGAGAAACACAGGAGCAAGCGGTTTACTATATAATCCATTACCCTTTTGGACTATGAAACTAGATATACCCACACCGAAAAACTCTACTTAGCCTTAGTTTTTGTTGCCACTAAACTTCATCATTACCTACTCAACCACAAAACCTTTTTTGTCACTAACACTGACCCCTTACATTACATGTATGCCAAGCCCTACCAACATCAACATGTTGCACGTTGGCCTATGATTCTTAGATACCTTGACCTCAAATTCATCCATCAAAAATCTGTCAAAGGCCAAACCATCGCTGACCAACTTGCAGACACACCTCTCTCTAGAGATCAACCCTCTAACTTTGATTTCCCAGATGAATCCATTTCTACCCTCTCTTTGGATGATTCTATTTATCGATGACCTTATTATTTGACGGTTCCAAATGTCAACATGGAGGTGGTGCGCAGTGTTATCCTCATTCCTCTTGATGGTGAACCTATGCCTTTATCTTTCAAACTAGATTTTGATTGTACTAACAACATCACCGAATATGAATATTAGGCCTTCAAACCACCATCACCCTAGATGTCAAATCAATTAATATCTTTGGTGATTCCTAACTAGTTGTAAACCAAGTTAATGGTATATACCAGTGTCATAACAAAATAATCCAAAAGTATAAACACCACGGCGACATACTTTTTCACTACCTTTATCGTTATGAACATCAAACCACCCCACATTATACTAATAAATTTGTGGATACCATGGCTTACCTGGATTCTCAGATACCCGCTTCACCTTCTAACTCCAAAATATTTGTCACAATACAAAGGTTGCAATCACCTTCTTATTTATCTCGAGATGTCAAATCCATCGGAACCGTTGCACCTGACCCACGTGACCTTTGGTATAAGCATTTTGCATAATACCTTTCCCTTTCCATTCTGCCTCCCAATCTTACTCATAATGGAAAAAACACCTTTATTAGAGGTTTCTCTCGCTATGTCATCATAAGTGGTCTTCTTTATAAACATGGCTTCGATGGTATTCTCTTACGATGCCTTACAAGTTCTAAAATTCCCTACACCATCAAGGAAGTTCACGAAAGAATTCGTGGAGGTTACTTTAGTGGCTTAGTTATCACTAAATGTATTATTCACCTAGGATATTATTGGCCAACCCTAAACCACGACTTGTTGTGACTATGTTAAATGTTGTTTGAAATTCCAACAACATGCTAATCTTCATCACACACCTAGTCATGCCTTACAGGTCACACGAGACCTTTGGCATTTCTCTCAATGGGGTTTAGATCTTGTTAGAGAGATCAATCCTCATTCTTCACAACACCATCAATGGATTATAACCACTACTAAATACTACACTAAATGGGTAGAAGCCATCCCCCTCATTTCTACAAAAGCCAAGAAAATTTGTGAATTCATCAACCATCACATTATTTGTCACTTTGGTGTCCCTCACCACCTTATCACTGATAACGACAAGAAATTCAAAAACAAAACCATATGAAAGATTTGCAACAATTTTGGTACATTAAATTAGTTTCTCTTCACCTTACTTTACGCCCACAAAAAATGGCCAAATAGAATCAACCAATGAAACATTGAACAAAATTATTATGAAGGTAGTTGATGATACTGGGAAGGATTGGCATACACACATTCCTTTCACCTTGTGGGCTTATCGCACTAGTATTCACACTTCGATGTCTGCCAAACCTTTCTCTCTAGTCTATGGTACCGAGGTTGTCTTACCTCTTGAAGTCCGATTCCATCTCCTGCGCATCTCACTCCAAGACATGCTCAACGATGATGAATTTCTCTAGGACCGTTTGACACAACTTGAGTTACTAGATGAGCATCGTCTTAATGCTCTTGATCATATCCAAATCTACAAAAACATGTCAAACGTGCCTATGAAAAACATTTCCATGAATGAACCTTCCAGGTTGGTGACCTCGTCCTAAAGGAAAATCAACATGTAACTAAAGAAGAGAAAAGTAAACAGGGAAAATTTTATCCTAATTAGCTTGGACCCTATATCGTTACTCACACCTATGGATCGAGGTGCTTATCGTTTGTCTTCAATCAAAGGTAAACCCAAACCTCAACCCCTAAATGACTTGCATCTTCAACTTTTCTGTTGTTTAATCATATCCTATATCACATTCTCGTCTATTTTAAGCTCGTCCCTTGAGCACCCTTCACCTTTATATCACCCATTCTTGCGGTCAACAAATAAACAAAAGTCATGTGATTACCCATCACCATTCAACCTTATATTCAATATGAGTACCATGAATATACTCATGGCATGATTTTCATGGATAATTTTCATATTTTTCAAGATGGAATCCATGGTCGTTCATCATTTGAAACCATCTCTTTTATAGTTAACCTCTGTGTGCTATGGTTTTGTCTTATAAACAAGAGCATAATCTTCCACTATATTCTTGTCCATGACTTAAAAACATCCAAAAATTAAAATCATTTCAAAAGCAAAATGGGATTCAACTCCTTAAGTGAAACTTCCAACAATGATATGATTCCCTCAAAAGGGACATATCTTCTCTCTATCTCATCTCGCTATAAATAGACATTGCTCCTTAAAGGAAAACTATACAAAGTTATTGCAAAAATAAAATAAACTATTCGAAGCTTCCCACATCGATCAACTTCTTGAATAAATCAAGGAGATAATATACTCATCCTATTTAGAATTCCAACATCGATCAGTTTATCAAACAAAAAATTAAAAAGTGAAAATGATAAATTTTTCATCATGGAATTACCTATTTTGATCATGGGTTTCTTGCTAAGTATACATGCTATCTTACACCAAGTTACGCTACAACCATCCATTTTCATCTCATTTCCTTTTCATCCTAATATCCTATCTTCTCAAGGGACTTGCCACAAAAATGACATTTTGCGATCATGTTGCTTTCTTCACCCTTAGCATACTCAATCATGTAATTTCTTTAAGGTCTTATGTTCATAAGCCAATATTTGGTATGGTAGCCTCATTATAGTTCTTGTCAACTAGGTAGCTCTTTTTGTCACCTCTTACCATTCTACCTTCTTCATCACCTATTTATTTTCCTATACAAGACTAGACCATCGAAAAATACATTTTAAAGATTTTGTAATGCCTACTTCAACTACTACTTGAGACCAAGGAACAAATTAGGGAAATTATGAAATAATTTTTTTAGGAAGAGTCTACAACCAAGTTGCAAGACACTAGTTTGAAACTAAATAGGTTCCTGGAACAAATTATGATTAACCAAACACAAGATTTCCATTTTTATCTTATAACAAGTTTACTGAGGTTCCAATTTGGAGGTTACATGTTTTACTAAGGTTCGTGAGAAATTTATTGCCAAGCCTACTCTCTATCAAGCCCTAAACTTCAAATATATTTTTCACACACTTAGAGTTATCAAAACATTCCTTAACTAGGCTTATTGGATAGGAAATTTCCTCACCTTTCCAACCATATAAAGAAGTCCTCCTAACTCCTTGTAAAACTCAAGTTATGGCCGGGCGGAGTTTTAGGGAAAAGTTTCCCTTAGAGGTCCGCGAGGTTAGGGAGAAAATTGGGAAAATTTTCCCAAATGCCACGTGTCATCACGTGATTGGTGCAGGCTAGCGGGTCGTAGGGAAAAATTTGAAATTTTTCCCAAAACCAAGGTCTCAATTTTCCAAAGGAAAATTTTCCTCCATGCCTCCGCACTTGCTCAAATGGCCACGTGGCGCTTTGTGATTGGCCGCGGGCCGAGCGGAGGAAAAAGTGAAATTTTTCCAAAAGGGAAAAAAGTTAAGTTTTCATTTCTAAATCCATGGGCCCTCCCTGCCATGTGTCAACACGTGATTGGTTGGGGGCCACGGGGTTGCGGGAAATTTGGGAAAATTTTTCCCAGGGAAAAATTTTCAAAATTTTAAGTTTTTATTAAGGGCCTGCCCCTCCAAGGTGCCACGTGGCAACTTCTGATAGGATGAGAGGTTGGCGGGGCCACGGAAATTTTTAGGAAATTTTTCCAAAGTTCAAAATTTAAATTTTTCTAAGGTCGAATTATTTCATTTTTGGTTTGGGATGGCCATTTTGAAGTAAAACTTCAAATGGCCATAACTTTTGATAGGAAGCTCCATTTTAGGAAAACGAGGACTTTCCAGAAATCTCTCGGAGTCCTCTTTGCATAGAAATCATCAATTTTAGAATTTGGTGAAGTTTAGAGGGTCAATTTTAAGAAATAGATCTGCAGGGTTTATAATTTTAAAACTGGCAGTTTCCAACTTATAAGATTTAATTCAATTTTGATATTTCTTCTCTTCAACATGTAATTGAACATGGAGGAATGCTATTGGGTGGATTTTAGATTAGTTTTAAGGTTCAATTTATGGATTGAGTTGCAACTGATATATTTTACATCCTTTGACGGGAAAGTGGTCCAACAAGTTCAAAAATTGATTTTGTAAAGTTCTAAAATGTCTTTCTCTGGTGTTGAGGTCAAATTGAATTCCTTATAACGTATTTCATCTAAATTGCATTGTTTCAATACTTAATTTAAGTTGCAGATCTGAACTGCACATTTATTAGATAAAATTTTAATTGCCAGATTTAGAAAAGAAAAGGAACAGAGTTCATTTATTAACAACTGTAATGATTTATTTGCCACTTCCAAAACATGGTAAACTTATCAAATCTTGTCTAAACAATTAATTTATCCATCTTCTCATTCAGACAATAAGGAAACGTTTGGTATTTCAAATTTTAATAATTACAAGGAACAGAATGTTGTATTTCTCTTCCATACGCATTTTCTTTTCACACAGAGATAACATTTCAAAACAGTAACTCCAATTTAAAGCAAAATTACAATTAAATCTAAATCCAACACTGCAATTGAGGAAGGAATATATTTCTTTCATTGATTTTCAACATTACATCAACAGGTCATTTCTTCATTTGAATTACAATGTTAAATCTACAACTTGTATGACAGTCTTTTTCCAATACAGAGAATAGAATATTTCATCTTTACATTTCAAATAAATTTCAGACTTCCATTTATAATACAATGGCTTCACATTACAAAATTATACAACTCATCCACGTGAAGTGGGAAGGGATTACAAGAGTTTTCTCAAAGAGATGACTGTCAAACTGTATTCTTCTTTCTCTAAACAACAGCATGATGATTTCTTCATCTTTCATCTTGTGATCACAACAAGGAAGGGGGAAAGGCAATGCTCTCCACCCAACCAAGACATCTAATGGGAAAAGAGAAGCCATCTTTCCCCATTGGCCCTGAGCCCCAACCATATTGGAATGGAACATGATGATACAACACATGGCAACATGGCTTCTTCACATACAAGCATAAATTCACAAACACAAATAAACACAAAGCAAGAAGATGTAGTTCTCAACTACAACAATCAATTCCAAACAAAACAAAGGCTCCTTCTCCAAGCAAGCAAGCCAAGCAAGAGCAAGAACTATGGAGGTCTCCTTATGCCTCCCAAGTTGAATTTTGGGCATCCACCAAAAGAAAACCACCAAAATAATAGCAATCCCATAAACCTTATCCCTCCTCAACCCCTCCTTATCCCTCCTCCAAATTTATCCCTTATACCTCCCCAAAGTAGGAAATGCAAGCAATTTCCTTTCCTAGGTGGATCCCAAACCAACATTCCCTCCCAAGAACAAATAATAATGACAAATCCCTTATCCCTCCTCTGATAAACCTCATAGTCTTCTCTCCACACCATGCCCTAAGCATTCTACCCATCCCTCTAAGAATGTAACCACAAAACCATTCAATAATTTGCATGCAAGGAGAGGAAAAAAAAACAACATATTAAAATAACAAGAGCCTACCTCTCCATAATGGAGATTTGTTTTCCAAAACAACAGTTCCTTGATGCTCAAAATGCAGTTCCAAAATAGCAAGAAGAATGCATGTAACAAGAATTCCAAGCTCCTTCCTCAAGGAAAACTCCAACAACAATAAAATTCAACCCAAGAAAGGAGAGAGCAAAGTTTTCAACAACCTCAAATGAGGAAGCAATTCCCATTTTTAAAGGGAGAGGGTGGAAGAGGATGATGTGGATTCCAAGTGGGATGCCACCTCATTTTTCCTCATCCAAAAGCAATCAACATCAAAAACAATAAAATCACAATAAATGTGAATGACAAACCACTTACACACTTCATTTTTGCCCATCCTAAAAAAGAATGCATTTAAAGTTTGTAAGACAAGTGCAAACAAATCTTATAATAAATCATGTCAAAATGCAATAAAATAAATTTATTTTGACTCCAAATTAATAAACATGGTTGGTGGAGGATTTTGAGAGGTGTGGGACAAGTTTAACTTGTCCCACAAGCCTCCAAATTTGTCCTCCAAGCTCAAATTCGAATTTCAAGAGAGAGATGGAGTGTCTGACCTTCCAAAATCTTCTTACAACCTCTTACAATTTCTTACACAATCTATCACTTCACTTACACAACCCATACTTGGTAACTTACACACTCTTTTAAAATACATTTATTTCTATGACATTTATTTATTACAAACTTTAGACACAACCATATATTTAATTACCATATGGTTATAAAATATATAAATAAATTTCATTTTCAACCAAGACAATAACATTTAATTTCACCTTCCACATCCTATTTAATTTAATTAAATTTTAACTATATGACTCTCACATTATACTATCACTTTTAAATAATTAAAACAAAAGCACATTACAAATAAAATACACACAACAATAATTAAAAGAGAACACATAATAAAAACACACATATGCCTCTATGGTCACAATAATGGAAATCCCCCATGGGAAATCCTAACAACTAAACACGAGTTGCCATGGTGACCTTGTTGATTTCATACTTGAATTCCAATATGGTTAGTCTCCGGTCCCCCAACATTGTTGTGATTTTAACCTGAAAATGCAAAATACCTCATTCACCTCGTGGCCATATCGAACATCCAAATGATATATAAACGTTAAATCCAATTCACAACAATATCATGATTTTAACACTTTATCAATTAAAATTCAATTTTCAACTATATCATCATCAAATAGATCTCTACACTAGAGTTATTCATAATATCAATGTCACATGTTTACAATCAACATCAATAACTTTGTCCATGTCAACTAGTATATCATCATCCACATAATAATAAAATGTCTCAATGATCCTCAAGCATAATAATCGAATCCAGATCAATATTAATCCATAGTCTAACATCTAACCATCATGCTAATCAAAACATAATAATGTCCATAATAATCCATGAGCTAGTATATACACATCTGCTACATCAAAATATAATAATATCCAAAATATGATCAATAGAGTCGGATCGTTATCTAAACAAGTGTCAAAGGAAGTGGGCACTCTGATTTCAACTTTCACCTAAGACTCAACCATGCCTATGACCTAGAATTAACCATGCCTATGATATAGAATCAATCATGCCTAAAACCTACCAACCCATTCTTCTACCTCATCATATTCTTCCCTAGCTTATGGGAGAACTACATCGGCCTAAGGCCCCTTTTCTCTAGGGCTATGTAGGAAGCACTTCAAGGGCATAGGGCCCTTGGAGGTTAGATCAACCACTCTTTACCATAACCCATTTTCCCACATGTTTTCTATTTCTATTCACGCTTAATTAGTTTCCATTTTTCATAACATTTGGAAATTTCTCATTCATACATATCTACCATTTTATCACACCATCAAAACATCTAATCAATCATTCCACATTTCTATAATATCACAAATTTTGGAAATTTACACCATAACATACATATAACTCATCATTTATTTCCCATGTTACCAATAACTTGGAAATTAAATCAAAACTAAAAACATGATCAACCATGCCTAATCGACCTAACTCAGCCCATGCCTAATCGACCTAACTCGGCCATGCCTAACCGACCTAACTCATCCATGCTTAATTGACCTAACTCAACTATGCCTAACTGACCTAGCTCAACCATGCCTATACCTGACTCCACCATGCCTAAACTGACCTGACTCCACCATACCTAATCCACCTAGTTTCCATCTATACAAAAATAACAATAGAAATTTCAAAACACAAGTACATCATCCATACCATCAATCTCACCATATATAAATGAAAGTATGTGTATCCATCACATATACATTGATACAAAATAATACAAGTATCTCTCAAGTACAGTCTCAAAATATTTGGCACACAGGTCGGTATAATAATCAACTCATAAAAATCTCATGTAAAACCTCACTATCATCGACATGCACACTAATATATATCAAAAATCAATATAATAATCATTTACAATGACTAATCACCACCCCACCTGATATCTATGCCGATATCATCTGTCCATGCCTCACCTCCACTCCTCATTAGTCACGCTCGATTGTATCACTGCAATAGAGGTGGTACTCTGTCATGCATCCGTAACTACTCTCTCACCTGCACTAATCAAACAAAACCTTGTTCAGCCTTGACCATGCCCAACATACCATAGCTATTTCCTACCACACGCTACCCAAACCACAACCCTACCGACTCCCCTTTTTCTAGTGTCTTGTTACACCTATTCTCCCTTATTCTAATTACCACCCCCACCATCACCTAAATACCCCTTTTTACCATCTTTTCCCTATATACACCTTCCTTAGCCCTTCCTCGACTATTTTACTCCCCTACCCATTCCTTACCCCTATTTCTCATCATCCCTCACTATCACTTTGGTCGCCTTAACCGTCACCAATTTTCCTTGACCGACGTTGGTTCAATTTCACCGGTGTCGGTCACCTAACTCTTGAATGATCTTTGACAAGGCCAATTGACATCTACCTACCCCACGATCGATGTTAGTATTTGTCGCAACATCAAAAACCAAAACCCATACCCTCCCTCTCAAAAATTGAAAAACACCCTAAACACCCACCCTACACTACCCAAACCTAGCCTAACATCATTTACACCCCTATTTACACTACATTGGACCTTCCTCCTCCCTCATTTCATTCCTTTTACCCACAAATTCAAAATTCAACTCCCACCCACAACCTTTTCCACCCAAACCGATTTCCACACCCTATTTTTAAACAAATGCAAAGATCGGATAAAATCCTACCTCATCTCGGTGTAGTCTCTGTGGTGACACTTCTTACCACTACAATGGTTGCCCACGACCCCTCTCCTACCTCTCGCCATCACCAAATCAATTCCTCACCTTGCAACCAATCAAATCTGCTCCAATTCATCTCGTGGACCCACCTACCGAATGCCAATCACATGTTAGTCACTTGTTAACTCATCTCACACACTTGGTATCATCACTTTTTACTCTTACTCCACCGCTCTGTCATTTTCCCAACTATAAACACATTAAAATGCATTTGTAAAATATGGATTTTTATTTTTATTAATCCTAACCTGACATGATTGACATTGGTCATACCAAACTGACATCAGTCATACCAAACCGATGTTGGTTTTTTATAACCGACATCGGTTCCTCGCTATTACAATTTTTACCCCATTTTTCCCATTTTGACCTCAACTCATCATTTCCCGATACCCTTTGACCTCACCCACACTTATTACAACCTACCTACAAGCCCAAACTACCCCTACATTTCCTTAGTTGCATCTCGGGATTTGTTATTTTACCTATACCTTGGCCTTACCCGTGCTATGACCTATTTACCTAGACCTGACCTACTTGGTGTGACCATTGACCTTGTGTACTTGCTATACCTTGTGATGCTGTTACCTATGTTGTTTTCACTTAACAACTATACCTTGCCTATTTCTATGCTGTTTATCCTGACCAACCCTTTGGTGTACCAGAACATACCTAAACATTCCTACAACTAACCTACGTTATGTTTTTGGACCATATCCTATGCCTTGGACACTTGCATCACTTCACCCTTATTTGGATAAACCTATCGACTTTAGACGATGTATAATTTTATAGCTCTTCAACCCGGTACCATGTTGTATTCTATACGTGTGTGTGCATTTGATTGCCATTCCCCATTACCCAATTTGACCTCGGCCTATTACTTATAACCTGAGTTGACCATCACCCTTTCCAAAAATACCCATACTCTTCCCCATCTACCTTAACTTCCACCAACTACACATTTATCAAACCACTCATTGATTCCATATAACACCTCATCAGTCCATGTTTGAGGGTATCACCTTCACCCACACATGGGGAAATCACTTCCTATTTTTTTAGCGTTGCTTACCAATACAAGCTATGCAACAAAAAGGGGCAAAATGTAGACACAAAAATTAGGTCATACCACCCTTATAACCCCATTAATTAAATAAACCATACCTTACATATCCATATCCCATAGTGCACATGATTAATTGAATTTATTTAATTAATGTCCTCACTTGACCACCTAGCCTAGCCACATCACCTAGACACCTCATCAAGGACCTATTCTTAGCATGTTCATTCTAACTAAGACTCAATATCTACTTACCATAACTAACGAGACTTAGTCTAACCCTAACGCTAGATGCCTACTATTTCTCTAACATCATGCCCACTTATGTATGTGGAAAATACCATTTTAGATCCATACCAACGGGAAGAACTGGTCAAAAGATAACCAAGATGTGCTATTTTGGAAAAACCTATGATTTACCACCGTAACCGATGCTGGTTAACCCTAAATTGACGCCGGTTAACCTAAACCATCAATCGATTACCATATATTTAGTTTTGTAACCTTGTTTTAGACATTGGAAGAATTGTTTAAGTTTGGAGAGAGAGATATCTATATGTAAGAACAAACCAGAGCCCTCTCACACATCCAAACACACCTAGCCGACACCAAGACTGATCGGAAGACATTGGCATTCACGGTAGAATTTTGGGAAGCACTTCCGCAACACTAACCACCGTTTCACAGATCAAACATCACCCTCATCCAACCACCAGGTCTACAAATACAAGTAAGTGCATTTGGATCTGCATCATTCCATACTTATTTAGATCATCATTTCTTTAACTTTCACCTTTAAATCCTATTCTCCTTTGTATCTTGTCATCCTCACCTTCCTGTCAATCCACCCATCTGACCATCCATAACCTTTTAGCTCCCCACATCCAACCCCAAGCATCTCTGAGAATTCTCATCTTCTTTGGAAACCTAGCCATCCTTCTTCCATTCTCTGTGTCAATCACAAAGAACCTCCAAAACCAAATTTTATTTTCTACTAGTCCACCTCTCCGACACCAGGTTAACCTAAACCATCATCGAATTTCCTCTCAACCAGCATTGGTCATACCCGAACGATGTTGGTTTCTATATATGAGAATTCTTCTTGTAACAACAACCTCATAACCTTCACTCAAATAACCCAAAACCACCCAAAACCTGATCTGACCTATTCTAGTCACCTTGGCTACCTGTCCCAACCTCTAGATTTAATCATAACCTTACATGTTAGATTAGATTTGCTTATTGTATTTGAATGAGATACATAAATAATATCAACTACAATAGGATGTTATTTGTTTATGTTATTTCTTGCATTAAATTGTATTAAATAGTGGATTGACAACCATCTGGAAGTATCACACTTCCTGGGATCTAACACACGCTAGGTAGTCCACTGACATATATTGTTTAATATTCTTCTTATGGTCTTGTTTTGCATTCATAGGTAGTTCCTCCTAGCAAAAAGGAAGTTCTCACAATCAAAATTGGATTGAGAAGTTAGAGCACACGCATTCTACCTCCCACCTTCACTCACAAGTATTCTTCCTCACTTTGTCACCTTATCTGCTTTTTCTCATCCATACGCAACTTATTGGTGAAACACCTCATACCACACTTCCTATTCCATGGAATGATAATCTCAAGACCCTAAAGCTATGGATGAACCACCTAATCTACCACCACTTGAAGGTTCTATTTTCATGATAGATACCTTTTCGTCCCACACAATGCCTCCACCCACCACTACTACTATGATTATTTATCGAGTCCAGTCCGATCTATGGACTTCAATCCATCCTTGCACCTTCACATGCGACATCTCCACTAGATTGTCCACCATTTACATGCATGTTTTTCATGAATAATTTTTATTGGGAGCATATTCCATTTGATCCTACTTGCGATGTCATTATATGTTCACATGAGGGTTTGACTCGGCTTGGTTTCACTTTTGAGGATATTTATCCTCCAACTCATGATCCTCATCTATATTATGGATTCATCACTATCACTGTTGCTTATGGTTTATAGGTATTCCATATCATAGTCTATCTTATGTGTGTTCCTACCTCTACTCCACTCACATTAGGGCAGTCTTGGCTTACTTATATAGGGGTACATTGGACCCTGATCATATTGATATCTCATTCCCTATGCCCTTTGGCTATTTATTCATTTACAACGGCCTCCTTTCGGCCATACTCATAATCTCACCCACCGGTATGTAGAAGAATTCTCATTCCCTCCTTTTACTAACTAGGAATACGTTATGGGCATGTAAAACTTACGCCTCAATGGATCCTTATGTGACCAACTTGACACTATCACTTATCAAGTTTCTGATACATCACCATTTGGCTTTGATCATGACACTGATGACCTCCTAGATGACATTACATGATTGTTCTCTTCATCATATACACACTTGGGGGCATGGAATTTACACCCCCTAGCATTAACACATCTCCCATACCCACATCATTATATATCAAAATCCTAGCATAGGATTATTTATCTACACGTTAGAATTGATATTACCCAATGCCACACTCTTATGTTTCGGTTCACACTTTACTATTGAGGGCATCCTATTCACATGAAGCCCACACACTACACTACATGTGATACATCTTGCATTTTACATCCTACATTTCAAAATTTGTCCTACATACATTATATATATTTTACACATACTTCACACCTTGCACTACATGCGATACATCCTACACTACAAATTATACATTACACACTACACATTTTACACATCTACTTATACATCTTGTACTCATTACCATATGATGCACTCTAGTCTCACGGTCCATACTAGACTTTGTTGAGGGTATACATCACAAATGTATCACATCACACTCACACATTTGACCATTCACACTTATTCTCATGTGACATTTCTAGATTAGTGATATATGCTTTAGGATAAATCATCACTTCTTATCACATCACCTAGTGATATACGTTGTAGGCTAAATCATCACTATTTCAGTCATCCTTTAGTGATCTATGCTATAGGATACATCATCACTTCCATTTACATAATTTAGTGATATACTCTATAGGATAAATCACTACTCTTCCCATTATATTGTTGTGATATACGCTTTAGGCTAAATGATCACACATTTTTTCATCTCATCTCTACGTCCCTACACATTCATCACACCACACTACACACAACACATCATTTGAACATTTCCCGATGACACACTCTCGTTTACGGTACATTCTTGATTGGTGAGGAGGCATACCAAATGAACCTCATTGGATACAATTCCATTCACTCAAGGGACACGTGGCTCATATTATTCACACTTGCATTCCATTCCATTCCATCCATCCATAACACACGCATTTTATGGTTTCCTTTACTCTTGCTTAAATTTACTGTACATGTTCATCTTATTACACATATTAGATAGATATCTTATATGTCATTATCATTTCATACACACATACATGTTAACTTTCTTTATAGTTGTTATCATAGACTATACAAGTCCTTTACATGCAACATGGATTCTTGGCACAATACCTCATACCGGTCCCAGAGTGGATCATGGGGGCATCCACATTAGTACACTACAAGTGATATTATTTCATTTTTGTTCATATTACACTACTTTATTGGTTTACACATGCTTTCACATATGTTTTATATTTTTAACATGCTAACAAGTGTTTCATGTGCAATATTTGCTATGTAGGGATATTTGCTTCCATACTTGTTTGTTACATTGTCTACTATTGCTTATTCTTGTTTAAAGTACCTTGCCCTTTGTCTTGTATGCATAATTTATTGTTTTCATCTATTGGAGCCTTGAGTTTCTTGCGACATCATGAGTGGTTCCCCATGTTTTCTTCCCACTTTGCATGGTCTAAGTTGTCTTCTTTGGCGTTTACATTATCTTCTTGCGTACTTCAGCTTACATATTGTCTTCATCATTTACACTTGTCTTCTGCATGAATGCTTGTTCATACTAACACTTATTTTTCAGCCACATTTTTGTATGCTCCTTGGTTTCTACCAAACACATTCCCTCCCCTTGTAGGGCATAGTTTTAATTACAATGGTTGGTCCTTTTTTTGAGGCCACATTCTCCTATAACGATGTCACATGTACCCCCAAAGAGGGGGCATCATTTGGGTGAATCAGTCACCCTATACAGAGTATACATATCACAATACTTGATATAATATAACACAATTCATGGCTTAGAATAAAACTTGGGTTCTTAGTATAATTATGCCTTTCCTAGAGTTCCTATAACTAGGGAAGTTACACAAAGTGAGTGGGTTCATAGAGTATGCCAATCTCTATACATAGTGGTTTTTACAGGGTAGGTTGTCCTTAGCACATTGTAGTATTTTATTTTATAAAAGAACCCAAGGAGCACTAACACATCACCCAGGAATACCCGACACTCACTTGAAGCATGCAAGGGTACCAAGTCCCTCTTTTATGGAAGCTTTGTTAAGGAGTTAACATGATAAAAAAATACATAGATATATTCTAGTTCCATAATAACAATTGAAGGATAGCCCATAACTAGATCTAGATCATAACCATATGTAAGAATAACTTATATAAGAATAAATATTAGGTTTACCATACAAGAACCAGTCACAGATATGTCAACAACCAATATCCAACCATATAGATCCATTGTATTAATTACTATAAAACACATAAGCTGAATACATACATAAAAAGTCACCATTAGTCATGCACACTCATAAAATAACAACATATCTCTATTACAATCATGATACTATCTATCTATGTAGATAATACACACACACACACACACACACACACACACACACACACACACACACACATATAGGGTGGGGACTTTCCTTCACTTTGCTATGCATCCTCAAAATAGTCTCGCATGCTAAGAATAGCCATGCGCCACTACAAGATAACTACAAAAGTATGTAATATTGCTAATAATAGACTATAATAATATGAATTACAGATCTAATCCTATTAATAGCTCAAATCAATGCATGTAGTTTAATCTTACACTTATCTAAAATATCCTTACTTTAACTCCAAGTCTTCATGCTGATGCGTGCCCCGCACTCAACATATATAATTAGCCTTATCATACAAAACAATTAAGTCATAATATCATGCTTTCCTAGGCATGCCTTGTTTCAATATACTTCTACTCGCACCTCTGTGACCTATGTCCACACATTATTCCTTCCGCACTTCCAATAATTAGGCTATAATTCATCAGCCCAACATCACCTCAAACTCACTTCATTTCGCCCTTGACAATGGGTAACCATGAATTATATCTCCATGAATAAAGAATAAGGAACAAAAATAATAACTGTACAAAAATAATGAAAGAATACATTGGCACGCTACCCTTCAGAAGGTAGAATCAATTCGGATATTCACCTTTAATTTTTGTCTCTAAGCCGTTCCAATCACTAAGTGCCTTATTTGTTTTGTTAGGGATGTTCGTAAGTACTCCTTCCATCTCATCCATGGTCATGTTCTCACCTTTGTTTTGCAATACTCTAAATACAAAGTCACCAACCCGAGACCATCCCTTCCATCACATCCATCCACCACGTGATGAGTTTCCCAATGTCTTTGATCTTCTCCTTGTGAGGTTATGGGGCTCTTTGTAAGCGCATCACACTTTTCTGCTACTAAAGTGAGCCTCTCCTCACGCCCAAGTGTCTCATCTTGTTTTTCTCCAAGGACTGCATTCTATTCCACAAGATTCCTTATTTTTATTATTACCTCGGGATCGACACAAATGTTTAATGCTAAATCTACCTTTTCAACTCATCCCTCAATGTCTAATAGGGACTCATACCCTCTTATCTTGCGCACGATGGTTGCATTTTTATTTTCTATCTCGTGGCTGTAGCATCCTTTGGCTTCAACATCTATACTAGACCCTCATCCAACTCCATATGAACCAACATGTGCAAGTAATGTAAAGCGGATGTAAATTTCTCTACCACTTTCTCTTCCGATGCAACATTTTCATCAAAATTTCATCACCTATATGCTCGAACATTCTAAGTACCACTCATGCCTTCGCCTAAGTTGTTTCCTCTTCCTCTCGTTAGGATTTTAATTTATGTATCCTTACCTTTTGTATCTTCTAATAAAAAATGAATATTTTCCGCTTTATCAATGTTTTTACATGCAACCTCTGCAGATACCTTAGTTAATGCATTACTTATCTACTCATTTGACATATAAGTCGGTTTGAGTGTTACATGACGTGAATGCGAAATTTCTTAATCCTCCTAGAAACACAAAACTCTTCACATACATAAAAATCAGGCTCATCCATGTGAGTATTCATACTCCATGATAGTTTATTACGTGTGCATGTGGTTACCATCTTTGAATCCATTAGTTCCCAACCAAAAGGTCCTTGGGTTCCAAAGTAGTCTGGAATCGAGCACATATGATTTTGGTTGGGTCATTAACATACTTGTTAGGCCTCAAAATATTGGCTTAGTGCCAAGGGTGTGTGCGTGCGCGAGGCCAAGAAGAAGAAGGGCACGCAGGGGAAATATGTGTAGGAAAATGGTTTAAGAAGGGTTTAGAAGGAACCAAGGTGCATGCACAAGAAGGACAACATGATCTAAGGACTTAGCCATATTTGGAATTCTCTGGAGGATATTGAGGAAAAACGTGACCAAACTAGGTGTGTTGATTAGATAAGGTGATAGCCTAGGAGGCTTGATGGTCAAGAAAATAATATTCCACGCATGGAAGGTTCTCAAAAGACATCATTTCAGAAAGTGGAGAGCTCAAAATAGGATTAGCATGCTCCATTGGAGGACCACACAGACACTTGGCAAGTGATCTACTCCTGGAGGAAGGCATGGTGGTGGGTGCTAAACCTATTTATAGAGATGCTCTAGAGAAAGGAAGACACACCTGAATGGAGAAGAAGCTAATAGACAACATGTGCGAGATCATAAGGGAATGCATCAAGAGTATGATGCTACAGTAAGGCTAGGATTTAGAGCATTAGTGCTAAGGGGTATAATGGATGTAATAGGCCTCTGTATGGTGTTAGAATATGTAATAAGGGATGAACTGGGAGGGCTTAGTTAGAATATCACACCAGGGAGGATCTGCAGGAGATAATTTTGAAGTATTTTGTTATGTATGGTCTGTTATGACCCTTTTTGAATGTAATGTGGTTACTGATACTATGATCAATATGAATATATGGCTCTATTATGAATATCTAGTTCATGGGTGCAAACCCTAGTGTCTCTTCTTCATGTTATGAATCATATATGTTCTTTATATAATGTTTCTCTTGTTATTTTCATGGGTATATATATGTAATATCTCATCCAATGCTTTCAGAATGAGTGCATGAACATTTACTTTTCTGCATCTAATTTTCTATCAATGGTAAGATCTTCTCACAATGCTCACATAAAAGAGGGTCTTGGTTCCTAATTTGTAGGATGCTGATTTGAATATGAAAGGTTGTAGGATTCTAATTTGACTTGGACATGTCTATTGATCATTGTTAGAAGAGAGTGCTTTGAATAGTTATACCCTAGAATACGCTATTTCTATGTATTCTTGTCCTGAGTTTGTTGAGTTTGTGTTATTAAAGGAACCTAGCGGATCATTTTTTTGTGATATCCCTTTAGACATGAAGATCCTTCTCATCACACTAAGTTTGGAAGCATTCCCTATGGCCGACTAAGCTTCTCTCTCGAGAAGCTGGACGAGGAAGATAGGGTGGAAGAAGATGACACACATTGTTGATGTGAAATTGATAGCTTATCTAATATAAATAAACAACAATTACATTATATAATTGTACAAATCAATAAGAGACAATGTTGCAGAATGAAGCTAATAACATAAACACAAAATTAGAGCACAAATATATAATAAACAACACACTATATTATTGATTGAATAATTTTGGAGCTAATTACATGGTGAGAGAGCTTACAATATATAGCCTTTCCATTTCCTATAAACAAGGAGATGAGGCTTACCAATATCATCCCACTAATCTCTCCTAGAGAATCTCTCCTATGATCAATCACGACTATTTGGTCATATATCCCACTAATATCTCCACACACAATAATCTACGTGAGTTATTTATTCAACAAACTCACAACTAATACACTATCATATATTCTTAATAATGAGTTGTTTTATGACTCATATTAATAATATTACAATATTTTATTTTTGTCACACAAATATGATTTTAATATAACAATATTAATATCTTATTAACACACTAACTTACTAATGTAATATATGAATATTACATTTAACTATTACAAACAATAATGTGAGCACCAATCCAAGGAATATTCCTAACAATTGTAGTTGAAAAAGAAAGAGAGGAGAGACGACTCAAGTATAGTGAAACACATGAAAGGGAACCTGGATAGACAATGCAAGGTTGAGAGAGTGATGGATTTATGGTATACGTTGGGGAAGGAATTCTATATAAAATATTTGACAAAACTATTACTTTGATTACTTTCTCTTTTGACATTGCAAACATTGACATGTGATTTGTCTTAGGAAGGTGTATTCTTTTGAATGTTGGAAATTATGTTTGCAATGAATAAATTATTACCGTCTGAGAGATTCATTTTGTTTGTGATTACTCGTTTACTTGAAAATGAAGCCATTATTCTATGTGTTATGAAAGGTCATGAACCTATATTTTTGTTTTCATACTTAGCAAATGTTAATAGAAAAACCTTGGATCAATTCCATTGATCCAAGGTATGCTTCAATTCTTCTTACCTGATCATCTTGATAATCTGGCATTCTGAAATAGAAGGTAATGTGGGACTGAGTGTTGTTTTGGTTATAATTATGAGGACCCTTCTTCTTCGGTGTCCTTTATTTACATCATGCTTTGTAAATGGTGAGCTTGGACCTTCTTGATAAATATTTTAAGACATTTGAATAGCGCATAGGATTAAGGACATATTACGGGACTATTAAGGTAAATACCTTAACCTAAGTTGTAATGTTCTACCCTATTTGGATTTTAACCTATGGTAGCTAAGACCTACCTAGGACTTATTATTAAACTATTAAGGTGACACCCTAACCTAAGTTGGTATGGTTATGGTTTAGGAGTTTGGAAAAATCCTATGGAAAATAATATTTTCCTAAAGACTAAGGTCGAATCCTAACCTAAGGATAATCTAACCTAAACTAATACTAAGCTAAAAGGTACCTAAGGGCTACTTGGAAAATGGTGAGTTAGTGGCGTTGGTTTCTAAGGCATTTATGGGAATTGATTTATGTATTTACATATTTAAATTACCAAGTTTTAGGCGGAGGCATGGGGAGTTAGGGGGAGGTCTAGTTGACATCATCACTAAATTTAAAATGCATGCAAAGTTTGAATTTGAGTTCACCAAATTTGGAGGCGGTGGCGTAGAGAAAGAGGAGGGAAAGTTGGTAGTCCTTGCATTTAATGATCTTAGTCATGGCTTAGAAACCTCCTAGGAAGAGATGCAAGCGGATTTTGGAGAAGTTTTTTCGTCATTTGTTCTTTACGATTTTTACTCTACATGGAGGTTTTGGTTCTTCAAACCAGCAGTTATATTTTTGGTCCAATGATATTTTTGGAATCTCTCGAGCTATTTCTAGATCTGGTGGGAGAATAAGAAGGGTAGAAAGTTGGAGTTGTGGAGGTCATTGTGGAAAAGGAGAGATTGCGGAGGCTTTGCTTTGAAATCTTCCACAAATCGATAGAATCTCTATCAGGCATGATAGGCTCTACCCATTAAGTTGTTATGATTTTTCCTAAATGTATTCATTAAAAATACTCTTCTCTTGAAACAAATGATTTTTATGCGATGTTATCTTGCATTCTTACTTGTATTTTCATTGTAATTTCCTGCTTGAATTTACTGTTTGATGAAGATTTGATCTGGGTTGTTTCTTTGTTGGAAAAATGAAAAAAATGGCTTTAACCATGTGTGGGCTAATTTTTGTAGATTCTTGTATACTTTTGTTGTCTGCAAAATGGTTTAAGGGAATTCACTGTTTGACAAAAAGATACACGAGATGGGTTGTTTTCCTTGTTAGGTGAAGGTATGAAATGCATTTTCTTTTTGTTAAGCTTGAGATGATTTTTAAATCTTTTCCTCATTTGATCGAACTATGATTAGGTAGATAGTCCGATTCGATGTTTGAAGTCATTTTTTTGGAAAACAAATGTAACATGTTTTACGTCTGTTGAGCTCGAGATATTATTGAATCTTGATATGTCTAGTTGAATTGTGTTGGAATGGATAAGTAGGATTCAGTGTTTTGAGTCTTATTTGTTGAAAAGTAATAGTAATCATGATTAAATATGTTGAGTAGAAATGTTTTGAGTCTTATAACTTTTCAGGACTATTGTGGAAGAAGTATGTTTCAATTTTGTTCTTCCTTTCTTAAGACTTGATAAAACATGTTTAGCTTCTACTTGAAGTTATATGACTTCATTTTTGTTTCTCACACTTGTACATTATGGGATGATTACTAATGAATTATATGGTTTTGGGATCTGAATGAATCCCCTTGATATAATATGTTTGATGGTAGGGTTGAAAGTTACCCTGCTGTCATGATTTGAAAAGGTTTATCAAATTTGTTTATGCATATTTTCTAAGTGAGATTTCGAGCTTTAGGAGTTACCTTATTGGTTCATCTTGTTAGATTTACTGGTTCCTTGCATTCAAGTTTGATGTTTTTATGATATTGTAGAGATGGGATATCTAAGTTGAACTATAGAATAGTTCAGTCTTGTCTATCTTAAGAAAATGGGTTGGAGCGTTACGAGTTTTCTCTTCTCTTAGCTCATCTTGGACACCCGATTGAAGTCTTTTCACCTTTGTTGTTTCCCTCATGGAAAAATCTGGGTCATAGTATGACCTTCTTGAATCTATATCCTATTTTGTTGAATCTTGTGAAATAGGAAATGCAGGGTGACTAGAAGATATGTTGAGACAGTCAAACTTTTATTCACGTATCTTCGTTTATGTGTATTGTCCTTTGAAAAGAAATCAGGATCGATGAATGAAGATTTACTTCATCACTACTATGTCTATCTCTCTTGAATGTGAAAATAAGGGATATTTATATATAGACTGAAGTTATTAATGAGGGATGAACTAGAATGTTCAGTTTTCATTTGTCCTTATGTACTTATTGCTAACTCCATTCATTCGTATAAATCCTGTTGGTTGTAGTTTTCACACTACTTGTGGTAATTCTTGTTTGAATATTGAGGAAGCTTTATCTTTAGTCTCTAACTTACATGTTACAGTCGTATACCTTAATTCATTACAATGTTTTTTAGAGATGGAATATCTCTTGATCGGATATTCCTCAGTCTTTTATTTTGATATGTATTTCTTTTCTTAGAAAAAGAGTAATGAGATCCTATCTCATCCTTGTTGATGACACCCTTTCTCTCTTTTCTAAGTAAGGTATTCAATACTACTTTCTTCGATGTCTAAAGGAAGTTATTAGTTGTTCTCTCCCCTCTCATTCATTCTTTCATTATGGTACTCCTATGTTAGGAATAGTTCAATTCGGTTGTATCGGTCTGAATGAAAAGGGAAGAGTGGATAGTTGGAGGATATAACTTTATTTTCTTCTTCTTCCCAAATTCTCGATAAGGATGTAATGATTTGTTGTGTGACTACTTCTAGGTGTAAATAAATGGAACTTATACTTTACAAAACCTGTTGAATCTAACATAAAACTTAGGCTAGAGTTGGATTTGAATTTGGAGGTTGTAACTTAAATAGGAAACTCTTATTTTAGGATGTTGATGGTTCTTCCTAAATTTTGTCATAGAGATTGAATGAGCTTGACCTTAGTTATTCTTTAATGAAGTATGTTAATGATGAGTATTGTGGATCATTGCTTCTTTAAAATAACTCTATTTTTGTGAATTATTAGAGATAGTATCATTATTTGATTTAGATTGAAAGAATCAAGAAATGAACTATAGATATATCTATAGTAGGAATGTGATAAGTAATTTGGATGGATTATTACTTATCTGATTTAATTCCTTATGAAATCATTGACTAAAGGTTATTTTGATTACATCATGATCTTTACTTAATGTTAATGTGATTTATCTCTTTGTTCTTCCTTTCATGACTATTATTTCTTTATGATGTATCTTTTTGAGATGCTTTAACTATTTCATAAAAGCAAAGTTCTTTTTATGAAACAATTAGTTGAAAGCACATCATTTTAATGCTTAGTGCTTATCATGCTTAGTTCAATGAACTGACCCGTGCTAGCAAATTTTGCAAATGGACTCTGTAAGTGATAAAAGAAGACAAGTTATTTTATGAAGTCACTTTTGTTTACCTAAGACTGGATCTTTTATGAGGAATTATGATTCATTATTGAAATTTATTGTAAAGGGAAAAGTTGTATTTCTTATTGTGTTTATTAATGCAGTCTGACATGTAAGATGTCTAAAATTATTAGACTTGTAAAGTGTGTATTTCACTTTGATGAATGGAAAAGATTGAGAATTTACTTGTACTTGATGTGTCACTCCCTTTGCACATTCTGTAAAGGGAATTGTAATCTTATCTTATTCTTTCTTAATCTTATCTGTTTTGAACCTTTTTAGTTTGACTTAAAATGAAATAAGTGGATAGGGAGTTGAATACACTATCCCTTAATTAAATGCAACTTATCAAGTTGGCATTCATAGCTGATCATTTAATTAGTCACTATGATTTATTAATTGATATTAATAGAAGTGCAAATTTAGTATGATCTTGTTTAAAGTAAGAGGTTACGATGAACCCTAATTCTTAACAAGAAAGAGGAAGATGAACTACCTCTTGATCAATACCTTCATGATATAAGATGAGTGAAAGGTAAACATGAACATTGAATAAGTAGACTTCATATCAATGAAGCCTAACATAAAGGAATCGATTTGGAACTTAATCAAACTAAGAATGGTTGAGTAAAATGAGTAAACCTTATTGTTTGATTGTTGTTTCTGTTTTAATCAAATGAACCCTAAAGTAAGAAGTTAATGATTAAAAGGCAATCTTGATGTTTCTGAAAAAATTAACAACTCATTTATGGTTGGAAACCTTAGGGGTTAATTAAACTAGAATTCAACAGGCTGCTGTAATTAGACTTAAATTATGGATAAATAATTAAGTAATTAATTTGTCGCTTGAGTGTGTACATCTAGATGGGGTGATTCGGTTGGATGTTAGCACATGACAACTACAGTATCGTACCTTCATGAAGACTTGGGTCTTCATGAGGATACAATGTTGCAGTTGACATGTTGCAACACCCTTCAGAATTGGAAAATCTAGATCTACATAAACTTGGACTTGATCTTAGTTAAACTCTAGGTTAGGTTATAAGTATGATTTAGTATAGGGGTAACTCATGATGACTTAGGATAACTAGACACATGCAATCAAGTTAGGGAGATTGAGTATGTCTATGTACCCTTAGTCACCGGGAGTGGTTCTCTATACCAAACTATGTTGCTAACTTGGGTTAGGGTTAAAGCTTGAACAAGTGGATTGACAGAGTCGATGAAGTACATTCTAGATAATAGATGAAGTGAGGTGAAGGATGAATTGCATTTGATGAGTATACCGTCTAGGAATATAAACATGAACAATATGTGAAAATAGTTGTCCAATGTATCACAAACTACTGGTTGCATTGTCCTATGTCACCTAGTTTAAGAAATGGGATTTCAGATGAATATTGGTAACAAATATTTAGATAGGTCTCTTAAATGAACACTTCAATACTTAAATAAGGGTAAGAGAACCAAGTATACTTAGTATATAATACATCGAGTTAACATGAGAGATCGGTATGAACCCGAGTCATGAGATGAGAGACCGGTGTTTCACCGAGTCATTATAGTGGCATATGGTTATCTGTTATAAGATTGATTGGCATGGAATGTTTGTTCTAAAGTATGATTATTTAGAATAGAGAACATTATATATAATTTTTCCCCTTGTTTCTAAAGTATTAAAATGGGAATCTTACAATGATGGATTTATGGAGGTAGACATTACGAGAAGGAAATGAGGTTTGTGCAGAGGATGTGGAGCCTAAGAAGTCTATGCTACCCCATCTCGGAAATCTCAGAAGAGAGATCCCTTCACTTATGATGATAGTTCATTGCTTGGAGAAAAGAGAGCCATCGACGTGCATTTGAATCCATTTGGTAACCAACCCTTGGTGCTTAGTCTTCCAAATCAAGAGATAAATATTGATAACACAATTGGTATCGGTGGGAGTGACCGATATGCACCTAGGAGATATAATTTCTCATTTGGTACATCTATGGATGTATAATCATTTCTTGTGTTTGGAGAAATATGTTCTGGAATGACGTTTGGGAAAAGTGTGAGTACAAAAATCTTAGGTATCGCATCTGGGAGTGGTGCGGGACACACATTTGGTAGCGGTGCATGATCAAAAAATTCTAGTGCATAGTTCAGTGGGACATTGGGAATGCTAGGCATGGCCACTTTAGGCCCCTTTACCGGCTACAGGAGGTGGATCTAGTGGTATAGGAGCTAGAGGACCTGTTGACTCGGGAAGATCAAGAGGATCTAGTGGATCAAGAGGAACGAGACCTGGTGGATCTAGTGGATCTAGTGGTAGAGGTAACACTAGAGGAAATAAAGGTTATGGATCAAGAGGATAAGGGCATCAACCACATCAACAAGTGTTTTTGATGCCTTTGCACCTATCGGACTACTACAGGGTGTTGAGGATGTTGCAGAGCATGTACACAAGTGTGAACTATTATAGCATGTGAAGGGGATCACTACCCCAGTGGAAGGAAAGTCAGTTTGCAATGACGTTGTAAGGACATGCACATAGTTGGTACCAAAAGTATGCATTGTGAAATGCTTTCTTGAATGAATTTCATATCCTTGAGTTTGAATAGAAGAGCATCAACATGCTTAAGGAGATTCAACAATGAATGACAAAGAGTGTGTGAAATTATGAAGCATGTTTTAAGACTCTTTTATCAAAGATATCCTATGATATTCACCCCTCCCAACATGCTCAATGGTTTTTAGAGGATTGATAATACCCTTTAGGAGAGCACTCTCGCACAAGACTTTCATGAGACCCACGTAAGGCCATGGAGGCTAATCTACACACCGAGGCTATTGGAAGCATGGATACTAGTGTTAGCCCCTTCTTTAAGGCTCGATTGTTGTAATGGTGAAGTAGCTAGAGAAGCTATCTGTGAAATCAATGCATGAGACTTGTAGTGGTCTATGGTACACAGATTGTGAGGTAAAGGGCATAAAATGAAAATTTCCCTAGGAGATTGGTATGCGCCATGACAATAGACTGTGAAATTTTCCACGAGTTCATAATACAAGTAGATTCCCACTTCGTAGTGTGTGATCCTTAAGAATGTGTCGTGCTATTACAAGATCTCGTAACTCTACTACCCATAACACCAAGGATTGTAGATTGATTGACCAGATACATGACGCCATTGATATTGGTCTACATAAAACTAGCCTCACAAGTAATTATAAGGATGATGGTCATCACTATGAAGGGTAGACGGATGGAGGGATGCATGGAAGAGGTTTTTAGGGAGGATTTTGTGGTCATGGTAACCATGGAGGAGGAAGAAGTGAGTTACCGTGTGGGACGTGTTACAACTGTGGATCCACGAGCACTATAAGTGTGAGTGCCCTAATCTTCTACAATGTTCATGGTGTGGAAAGAAGCACAAGCATGAGGAGTTCTTGGAGTTATTTTAGCATAGGATTGAGTAGCACTAGAAATAAAAATGTGCCGAGATGGTGTGAGGAAGGCCAATTCACAATGGATGCCAAGAATGGTGTGTGAGTCGAACCAGACTGGTACTAGTTACGACACAAAGTGAGGCTGCGTACACTAGGGAAGTACCAAGGAAAAGAGCTCTCATTGTTAGAGAAGAGGTGGTGCATGGAAAGTATCTAGATCCTACTCATCAGAAGGAGGTATATCAAGAAACCATGGATGTGATTCGAAGCTTACAGGAGAGATCTGTGGAGAAAAGTTTGAAGTCTTTTGTTATGTATAGTTGGTTATGCCCCTTTTTGAATGTAATGTGGTTACTGATACTGTGATCAATATGAATATATGGCTCTATTCTGAATATATGGTTCATGGGTGCAAACCTTAGTGTCTTTTCTTCATGTTATGAATCAAATATGTTATTTATAAAATGTTTCTCTTGTTATTTATATGGGCATATAAATGTAATAGCTCATCCGATGCTTTTAGAATGAGTGCATTAACATTTACCTTTCTACATATAATTTTATATCAATGGAAATATCTTCTCAAAATTCTCACATAAAGGAGGGGCTCAGTGCCCACACGTGCCTCGGGTGATCTCCCAACACCCGTTGGGTGATAGGTTAGTGTGCATGGGATTAGAGAGTTGTATTTCCATAAACATCATGATGTAAGAAGATGCCCATTGCTACTGACGTGAGATCCATAATAATGTGTCATGATATTGCAATATCTACACCTCTACTACCCATGACACCAAGGATTATAGATTGATTGACTAGATACATGATGCCATTGATATTGGTGTGTACCAAGCTAACCTCACAAGTAATTCCAATGACGATGGTCATCACTATGAAGGGTGCACAAATGGAGGGATGCATGGAAGAGGTTTTCAAGGAATATTTTGTGGTTTTGGTAACCATCAAGGAGGAAGAAGTGAGTTCTGCGTGAGACATGTTATAATTACGGATCCACGGAGCACTACAAGTGTGAGTGCCTTGATCTACTATAATGTTCATGGTGTGGAAAGAAGCACAAGTATGAGGAGTGCCCAAAGTTATTTGAGCACATGATCCAACAACACTAGAAAGAAAAAGGTGTTAGGATGGTAAGCGTGAGGAAGGCTGATTCACAATGGATGTCAAGAGTGGCACACAAGTCATAACTATAACCGGTACTAGTTACGATGCGAGATGAGGCTGCGCGCATGAGGGAAGTACCAAGGAAAAGAGCAATGGTTGTTAAAGAAGAGGTGGTGCATGGAAAGTATCCGAAACCTACTCAGAAGAAGGAGGTATATCAAGAAACCATGGATGTGATTCAAAGCCTACAAGGAGATATACAATACCTGAAAGAGCAATCAAGATAATTAGAGCAAAGGAAGAATGATGAGGCTCCATAGAAAGATCTGGATGAGGTTAGAGAAGTATGCAAGATGCTAAGGCAAGAGAATATCATCCCCTTGATAGGAGAGTGGTTAAGGGAGAAGGTACCACATGCTTTGGAGAAGGGCATGAGAGGTAGGTTTTGCATGTTAAGCTTCCTCCCCATAGTCTTTGTTATGACAAAGAGATTACCTTGAATGTTGTTGTAGATGGGTGGTTTCTGGGCAATATTTTGATTAACACAGGTGTGGAGGTCAATATTCTCACCTTAGATGCATGGAATCAAATGGGAAGGCCCCTATTATAGCCATCTTCTAATGTGCTATATATGGATAACAAGAAGAAGGCAATGCCCGTTGGTGTCTGTAAGGATTATGTTATAACTATCCAAGGAAACGTTCATTGGAGATTTCAAAGTCTTGGCACTAGTGAGGTAGAAAAATTTCTAGCATTGCTTGGGTGAAAAATAAGAGACTCTGTGAAAAGGGTAATGAAATCGTGCTCATTTACGTGCATGGGAGGGAAGAAGTTGAAGAGTTACTTTAGAGGGTCCAACCATGATGATTTCTTACGAGAAAATGGAGGATCAATGGAGAAATGAGGTCAAAATAATAAGAATGCTCATCTATAACTTACTTGGGACCACAAGGTGTTGGTGGGAGACCCATCATGATAGCCTTCTAGAGTGGCACGAGGTGAGAATCATGTTCATGTAAGGTTCTCCAGAAGCAATGCACCCACTACAATATGAGACTACCATGGGAAGGAACCCACCTCGTTTCACGTCCAAGCATGTGAGAAAGCATGGATGGGAGGTGCAGAGGCTTTATAACCTTCCTTATTGGTACATAAGCTATATTCCACCTTACAAGGTTGTGCACACGCATGGTATATTCACTCGAGAGATGCACCTTTGGAAAAGGAATTGGTAGGAGCTGACGGATGATCTCCTTCAAGCTTTCAAGTACCGGAGTACTAAACCATCAAGTGGATAAGGTATTACAGGTTGTCAAGTGCCTTATGATGGGAGATAGTTCCATGGCAAAAGATAGGATACTAGAGTTATTAAGTGAACCTAATTTGGAACCACACTTTGATGAAGAGGAGTCAGAAGAGATGCAACTTGAGCGTGCATGCATGGAGAAAGAAAAGGGAAAGATGGTCTACGTGATAGATGGAAAAGAGATTGAGACTTTGGATGTCAACCATACTTGTTGTCACCCTCAAAATCCCCCTCACTTTTAAATTAAAATTCAAAATTTTTTGAGCTCACACCCTCTAGAAGTGTTCAAGTAAAGTTGGAAGTCTGAAAAGATAGAGAAATTCATGCTTTGAAGTTGTTTAAACTCTCCAGTCTACACATTTTGATAAATTTTTCATTTTCCTGTCTGGATGCGTGAAAATTTTATTGTTGTCCTCATTTGAATGAAATTGTCAATATTTCTATGGCCATGGATCGTCGAACCTTTTATTATTTTTAATTCCTTGGTTCGTGAAAGAAATTTGAAAGTCGGGTGTGAAATGGTGGAGTTTTATTCTTCTTCTGCATTTTCCACATTCATGAATGATGGGCGTTTTCTTCCCGAGAAAATTTTGGCCACATTATCCACAAGTGCGTGGACATATCTAATTGGATGTGGTAGGATGGGTCCTTTTTACATTTTGAGGCATTGTGGTGAAAATGAAAAAGTTCAAATGTTGAGCCCGCATTGAAAGTCAAAGCGGGAAGCGGGAGATTTGAGGTTTTGAGCCTTTTGGTAAAAGGGCTAAAAGTCATAAAGTGACCCGCAACCCGATTGCATAACATGGAGCTTTTCCCAAGTGTGGGACCTTGTGAATCGGGAAAGCTCTCCGGATGAAGGCCGGTTCCTATTCCTCTGTTCAGATGCACACATAAAAATGTAGAGGGTTTACTCAAAAAACCTAATCTAACTTGCCAAGGAGACAAGGTAAGAAGATGCATAAAAATAAACCTAAACTAACAAAGGTGATGCACCGAGGAATGAAGAAACATCTGTCTTGCCAATAAACACAAACCATTAAAATGTAATGCAAGATCATGCATAGATAACCAAATTTGTAGTGAAAGATCAGGAGGATGCAAATGAACATAGAGAGGGTTGAGAATCATCCACAGACATGCATTATTTTCTCCAATATTGATACAATACACTACAAAATGCCAAGAGGCAAAGTTGCATTACAGTTTTAGATGGGAGGTTTGAACTCCACAAATTCACCTGCCAAAGAGAAGAAGGGAGGGGCAAAACAAGAATGTCCAACCTTTAGAAAGAAGCCCCTCCTTACAATTTATAGGAAGAATGAGAGAGAAAGAGAGAGGAATTCCAAATCTACCCCAACCACCTCTAGGTTGTATTTAATTCATCTCATTATGGCGGTAGGTGAGAACCCTAGCAAACCCAAAAAATGGTGAATTGTATTTTGCATTTTTGAAGAACTTGTTCTCACCCAATTAAATATATCCAAGTCGTAGTTGGATAGAGGACCTTGTAAGATTTCCAAAAAGTCCAACCTTGTGTGAATCCGAGCTCCTGTGAAAAGTTATGGCCATTTGAATATCTGGCGCCAGGGTTTGCTTCTGTCAGGGTGTCAATGCTCAAAATGTTGTGCCTCCTGAAGATGCACCTCAGGCACATCCATCCTATGTTGACATACTCTTACATGTGCCATAGGTGCTAAAATTTCCATGTCGACATTTCCTGTGTGTGCACCTTTAACTGCGCGCCTTGGGCGTGAATTTTTTCATGTCGACACTCTGTGTTGTGCGCCTTCAACATGCTTGGGCGCGAATTTTTTCATGTCGACACTTTGTGTTGTGCACCTTCTTACATACACCTTGGGCACTGAATTTTGTCATGTCGACACTCTTGTGTGCACCTTTTCAACCTACGCACTTTGCCTTGGCGTGAAATTTTGTCATGTCGACACTTTGTGTTGTGCGCCTTCAACATGCGCGCTTGGCGCGAATTTTCATGTCGACACTCTTGTTGTGCGCCTTGAATGCCTTGGGCGTGAATTTTGTCATGTCGACACTTTTACTGTTTGTTTTGTGCCTCCAACCTATGCCTTGACTGTTGGTGACACAATAAATATCGGGCTTTGAGTTTCTTTGATTTCCATATTCTTCTATTTGTCTATATTTCCCGGGGGATATATACAACAATTTGGTGACTCAACGGGATCACCTACCTGCTAGGTAGAAGATCAGTGGCCTTTTAGCAATCCATTGGGCATGGAGTCATAAGCAATAACCTGAAACCAACTTGATATCTGATCCCAGAGCCTGATACCGCAACTCCTTCTCTGAGAGCATGCTGACTATAGAAATTCAACTTGAGAGCAAAAAACCATGCCAAAGCACTTAGGGAAATTGAAACCTAACTACAACAAGACAATGTGCATACACACTTAGAGGAATTGAAATCTAGGCTAATATTTACAAGGGTAAACCTTTTCCTTTTAGTAGCAATGTTTAAGATAGATTCCGTTAACCGAATCGAAGTTCTTCTCCATCCAATGTAGACAATTGGAAGGCATTACTACTTTTACATCCCGTGACCATGTAGGGGCCACTCCAAATGGCATCAAACTTGGAATGCCTTCCTGGTTTTCTCCCGATCTGCATCCCATTTCAGAACTAGGTCCCCTTCCTGGAAGGTCTTTGCTCTTGCCTTCTTATCAAACCATCTTTTTACTAAGGCCTGATCCTTCTCAATCATCTGAACTACATGTTCTCTTATTTCTTCCAATTCCATCAACTCTGCATACCTAGCCTCCATTGGTTCAAACTCAGACAACTCCAACTACTTCATGAGCTCCAATGCTGGCAATTCTAATGATATAGGCAATACTACCTCTTTCCCATAGACCAACTTGTAGGAGAACTACCTGTAGACCTCTTTGGTGTTATCCTGTCAGCCCATAATGCTGATTTTAGCTTGGTATGCCATGTCCTTTGGTTTTCATCCAGAGTCCTTCTGATGATTCTTAGCAAATTCTTGTTCGTGGACTCTGCTTGTCCATTACCCTACGGGTAATAATTTGAAGAGGTGCTCAAATAGATTCCATTCTTGACAGCCCATTCTGTAATCTTGGAACCTATGAATGCCAATGCATTGTCTGATATGATAGTGGCCGGCACACCGAACCTGGTCACTATTCCTTCATAAAAGTCTAGTATGTTAGACTCATTTGCTTCTTTGAGCGCTACTGCTTCGGTCCACTTGGTGAAATAGTCCGTTGCCATGAGAATCCACTTGTGGCCTTGGCTTGAGTTTGGGTTGATGACCCCGATGAAGTCCAATCCCCATTGCATAAATGGTTGGTCAACCAAAATTGGGTGCAATGGAAGTGCTGCTAGTCTTTCTTTTCCCGTGAAGAGTGCACATTTCTTGCACTTTCTTATCCATGTATAACAGTCACTGAACACTGTCGGCCAATAATACCCTACCTTCATTATCTTGAGAGTTGTTACTCATGGGGTGAAATGTCCTCTCAGGAATCTCCATCGTGAAAATCTCATAACACCCTCTCAATTTGACCTGTCCCAATGCACCTCAATAGAACTCCATTGATGTCTTTTTAAACAAAACACCATCAACAAGCACATATGGAATGGCTTGTAATCTAAAGTATCTCCTCTTTGCTTTGCTCATTTCTGGAGGGCATAGGCCTGCCTGTAGGAAGTGTATCATATTCTGAGTCCAACAAGGAGCGGGCACATCATCATTTTCCTATTCTTGACCATCCTGTAGTACCAAGACAGTCTCTTTTTCATCACCTACTTTGACTTGCCGACTCAAAGCTAGCTTGTTCACATAGTCCTTTTCCACGTACTAGTTTTGTGACCTTGATCTCGATGTCATATTCCATGACACGGGTTATCCATCCTACACATGTTTCTCATTCAAATCCTTGTTTAGAAGGAAGTCCTTGACTCCCGCATGAGAGACCAATAATTGGATCTTGTTGTTTGAGACTAGGTGCTTGAATTTCTTTAAGCTCCTGATCACTGCAAGGACATGCTTTTCAATGAAAGAGTACCTATTTTCGTATTCCTCCAAGCCTTGACTGAAGAAAGCAACTGGTTGTTCTAATCCTTCTTTGTTTTGTTACCAGGATTGCAGAAATGGTGTCTCCACCACCGAAGGCATATAACATGAAGTCCTTGGAGAAGTCTGGATTGACGAGAGTCGAGCTTGAGATATAGCCTCTTTTATTGCCTCAAAACTTGCCTTGCCTTCAGATGTCCACTTAAATGCCATGCTCTTCTTCAACATCAGCGTTATTGGCTTTACGAGAGCTGCAAAGTTTGGAACAAACCTGCGGACAAAATTGATCCTTCCCAAGAAGCTTTGAAGAGCCTTCTTGTGACTTGGCAATGGCAACGCTCGAATTGCTTCAACTCTTTCTGGGTCAATCGTCAACCCCTCCTTTGAAACAATATGGCCTAGAAGTTTTCCTTCGTGAGCCAAGAATATGCATTTTTTGGGATTCAATGATACCCCAAATCTTCTACACCTCTGAAATACCTACCTCAAATGAAAGAGGTGATCCACTGCATTTTTGGAGAATACAGTGATGTCATCAAGATATATCAAAACTATTTTATTGATCAACCCCTTGAATGCCATATCCATTGCCCTTTGGAAAGTGGCTCCAGCATTTGATAGCCCAAATGGCATCTTCTTGTAGGCATAGGTGCCCCATTTGGTGGTGAAAGCCATCTTAAACTAGTCATCTTCTTTCACCATTATCTGATTATACCCTGAGTAGCCATCTAGGAGAGAGAATCTCTCCGAACCGGATACCACTTGCAATATTTGTTCCATTGAAGGAAGTGGGTAATGGTCTTTGAGAGATGCCCTATTGAGGTCTCGAAAGTCCACACACAACCTGATTTCTCCACTCTTCTTCCTGACCGGAACCAAGTTTGCAACCCAGCTTGAGTGCTTGATCGGGAATATAATGCTTGCCTCTATTAGCTTGTTTAACTCTTTCTTCATTAGAGGCTCAATGTGAGGGTTGACTGGTCTCTGCTTCTGCCTGATGGGCTTAGCATCTGGATCCAATTCTATGGTATGTTGTGCCAACTTTGGATTGAATCCTCTCAAGTCTTCATAGCTCCAAGTGAAGACATCTAGAAATTCTTGGCAAAGCTGTATGAAATCTGATTTCTCCTGCTCAATGGCCACTTTACCAATTTGAAGTGTTTTTCCTTCCCCAACCGAATTGGCTCTGAATCTTCTCTCTTGACCTGTATGTTAGCCTTTTCCTTACGGAACTGGTCGTTAGGGTTGAAGATAGACTCCAATGTTACTAAACCCTTAGGAAGCTTGTTTGTCCTGCAGCTGCACTACTTGATCCCCGTACTGCTGCTCTAGTCTGATCTTGATTCCTAGCTGAGAATTCAGCCTCTTCTTGTAAAAATTGATGATCTGTTGATCGTTCTCAAACACCTGCCAGCTTGTGTTATTATCTGGAACTACTGGCCTCACAATCACATGCATATGTGGTTGTGTTTTTCCCCTTCTGATGTTGTCAACCACATCAAACGTTGCTCCAACTGCTGCGAGCCTATCTGCGGCTTCATTTTTCTTCTTGGTATGGACACGATGTTGAAAGCTTTGAAATCCTCAATGAGGTCCCATACCCTGTTCTTGTAGTTCCTCAACAGGTCATTCTTTGTAGCATGTTGTCCCCTGACTTGGTTGATGATTAGCTCACTATCTCCAAACACCTGCACATTCTTTATGCCCTTTTTCCTGGCCCAATGAAGTCCATGAATCAATGCTTCATATTCAGCCATGTTGTTTGAACAGGAAAACTGGAAATGGAAAGCTGAATAATATTTGATGCCTTGAGGTGAAACAAGCATAACTCCTCCTCCTACACCTTGCCTACTCCTTGATCCATCGAAAAATAACTGCCATACCTCATTGTCATCCTTATGGTCTGGTTTGGTGATGCTAGGAATAGGCTGGTTTTCTTCATGTATGCAATAGACTCCTAGCTCAGATTCTTCTACTTCTTGGTAGGGATCAAAAGCATGTACCTTGCTTGCCCATTCATCAAGAGTCAAATCTGGATGCTTCCAACTTTGGTGTCAGCTTCATCTGTGCTTGGATAATCTTCTTGATCAAATGCTGAATAGTTGGCATTGATTTGGCTTGGAGTATGAGGCTCAATGAAAGTTTGCAATTGGTTCGGATCTGATTGTGACCTTAGTACCATATCTTGTTCTGAACAACATGTGTGACCAGTCAGCAGATAAGTAGCCTCCAATTCTAGCTGTGAAATCCCTTGATAAGCATAGGGCAAAGAGTGGTGGCAAATCTATCACTGACACATCTTGCAAAATGGTAACATTGGGGCATGCATGCAAGGTAAGATTCAAACCTTTAATCACTCCCACCATTGCTACTGCTGTCCCATCCAATTACACTACCCCCTTTGATATGACTTCATATTGGAGACCCAGCTGATCAGCTATTTGCTTGGGCATGACAAAACTACTTGCCCCAGAATCAATCATGCAATTGTGTACTAGTTTATCCCCAATGATTAATGAAACATAGAATGGAGGGGTTTCAAAACTTTACCTTGTTGTCCTCCATGATTCCCTTCAGGCTGAGCAACATTTGTGAGGACATTCTCTTGCATATGGACCTGCTGGTTCAAGTTGACCAATTCTTCATGGCAGCTTGTAGAAGATCTCTTTGGCTTGGGATGGATAAAGATTCCCACATTGATATATTCACATTTGTCTTCTTCATTTGATCAATGATGCTAAATGGGGATGAAAGATCCTTTGTTGTCCTTTAACCTACACATTCCTTTCTTGCACATGGGCAGCAACAAGCTGGCATTTGAGTTGGCTTAGAAGGTGGTTTGGGCTGTCCTTGCATGTTTGGAACTATATTTTGCTTACCAACACCTTGTGGAGTGATGGAAGGTTGTAGATCACTTGGAGCCAATGACTACCCTTCACCAATATTCCTCTTCTTTGATCTTGTGTTAGCTGCTACACTCTGAGAAATTGTTTGATTCATGCCACAAAAATCCTCAGCTTGCCAATTCACAAGTGCGGTATCATTTGGAGTTGTGTTTTGCTGAGATGTCCCTTGTTGCTGATTTGTTTCTTGACTCACTTCACCCTCTACGCCAGTAGTTGTCACCATCAAGGCTTGGTTCAAAGCACCATTGAAGCACATAGATTGGTTGTGAGGTTCATTACATGGGAAACACCAATCATACTCTTGAGCTATGTTGTTTTGCACTGGCACTAATGCTTTAGAAGCAGATGCAACATTGGGGTTATAGGGCTGAAATGGTCTATTGGCGGGAGGCCTTACTTGGCTTTGATTTGCAGCTGGATTGGGTGGCCTATTGGGCTGGTATGGTTGCCTATTAGGTTGAGCTTGAGGCTGATAAGAAGGTCTAAAGCTTTGGGCTGCTTGCCTCTTGAGTGTAACCAGCTCATTTCCCAAATTTTGCAATTGTTTCATGACCTCTTGGAGTTCATTTGAAGCACTAGAGGATGAAGTAGAAGTTTCATTTGAACTTTGATTTCTAGGAGTGGGAATAGGAGCCAAAGTGGGTGCTTGACTAGTGCTTGGATTTTCTAAGTTTGGATACAAGGGCATGGGAGGCCTAGGAGCCAGCTTACCAGCTTGAATAAGATAGTTTTCAGCCCTAATGGCAATGCTATAAGCAGCAGGTAAGGTTGTGCCTCCCATAGATTGAATTAACATAGAAATATCAGAATTCAAAGCCTTAAGATAGTATAGAAAAGCACCTTCAGCTGTTGGCCTAACGGCCACTGGAATCCTATCCCAAGACCTTTGAAATCTAAAGTTGAAGTCAATCAGCTACTCATTGGGAGCTCTCTTGATAGTTGTCAATTGTTCTAGTAGAGACAAATTGTCTCCCTTTTCTCCAAACTGCTCATGGAGAACTATGCATAACTGATTCCAATTTTGGATAGAACTAGCTCTAAGGCTCCTAAACCATTGCAATGCCTTCCCTTTGAATGAAGATGCCAGTAATTTGACAGCAACATCCATTTCATTTATCTCATGGATTGCACAAATGTTAGCAATGTCTTTGACATGATCACCAGGAGTGGTATGATTTTCTCCAGTGAAAAATGGAATGTTCTTCAATGCTGCAATTGGAACTAGATTCTGTGCATTGAGGGCAAGTGGGCTGCTGCCAGTGAAGTTGACAAAAGGGTTTTGTTGCGCCATTCTGATTGGCCTGAGAACCCTTGTTGATTGGATGAAAGGTCTACCAGGTGGAGGGGTTGATAAAGTCCTGTTAGGTGGAGATGGTGATCTTTGTGGTCTTCTTCCTCTCCTTCCTCTACCTGGTGATAGTTGCAAGTGGACAAATAACCCCTCTTCTCAAGTATCAGACCTGGTTCAATTCTTCTCATGTACCTGGGCAACTTTTGCTGCTACACCACTTGAATTCTATCCCTTCGAGTCACCAGATGTGTTAGATAATGAGCCTCAAAAGGCTAGATTCTACCAAGTTACACACCAAACCTGACAATATTAAAAATAGAATTTAAAACTTTGAAGGACCCAAAGATATTCTTCAATTCGGTTATCGGGTCTTGTTGTGCAGCTACTAATCCCTAAAAGGTATAGGTGAAACTTAGGTCATGCAAGGAAACTTACAAAACCTAAAACACCTTTGTGTCGAACTTGGGACATGCTCAACACCTAGGAAAACCTGAAATACTAAAAACTGAAATTTTGAAAGTCAAAATATCAAAAATCTAAGAATACCCTTTTGAAGATTATCCCCGATCTATCAACTGGTGAAATTTTGACTTGTTTTGAGCAAGTTAAGCCCTTGAAAATCGATTTCAAAGTTCAGCCTGGAAGGTGAAAAATATGAAATTGTAAAACCTGCAATTTCTAAGTCCAAATTTCTTGAAAATTCCTTCAAATCTTGTGGAATGACCTCTTGGTCCCACCGGCATGCCAAAACTATTGATGGCGAATCACAACACCCCTGAATGTCTGCAACTCGATGGGTTGAGACTCTCAGTGTGATTGCATAACATGGAGCTTTTCCCAAGTGTGGGACCTTGTGAATCGGGAAAGCTCTCCGGATGAAGGCCGGTTCCTATTCCTCTGTTTAGATGCACACATAAAAATGTAGAGGGTTTACTCAAAAAACCTAATCTAACTTGCCAAGGAGACAGGGTAAGAAGATGCATAAAAATAAACCTAAACTAACAAAGGTGATGCACCGAGGAATGAAGAAACACTGTCTTGCCAATAAACACAAACCATTAAAATGCAATGCAAGATCATGCATAGATAACTAGATTTGTAGTGAAAGATCAGGAGGATGCAAATGAACACAGAGAGGGTTGAGAATCATCCATAGACATGCATTATTTTCTCCAAATATTGATACAATACACTACAAAATGCCAAGAGGCAAAGTTGCATTACAGTTTTAGATGGGAGGTTTGAACTCCACAAATTCACCTGCCAAAGAGAAGAAGGGAGGGGCAAAACAAGAATGTCCAACCTTTAGAAAGAAGCCCCTCCTTACAATTTATAGGAAGAATGAGAGAGGAAGAGAGAGGAATTCCAAATCTACCCCAACCACCTCTAGGTTGTATTTAATTCATCTCATTATGGCGGTAGGTGAGAACCTTAGCAAACCCAAAAATGGTGAATTGTATTTTGCATTTTTGAAGAAATTTTTCTCACCCAATTAAATATATCCAGTTGTAGTTGGATAGAGGACCTTGTAAGCTTTCCAAAAAGTCCAACCTTGCGTGAATCCGAGCTCCTCAGTGAAAAGTTATGGCCATTTGAATATCTGTGCCAGGGTTTGCTTCCTGTCGGGTGTCAATGCTCAAAATGTTGCGCCTCCTAAAGATGTGCCTCGCGCATCCATCCTTATGTCGACATACTCTTACATGCACCATAGGCACTAAAATTTCCATGTCGACATTTCCTGTTGTGCGCCTTCAACCTGCGCCTTGGGTGCGAATTTTGTCATGTCGACACTCTATGTTGTGCACCTCCAACCTGCGCCTTGGGCGCGAATTTTGTCATGTCGACACTCTGTGTGTGCCTTAAACTTTGTGCCTTGGGTGTGAATTTTTTTCATGTCGACACTTTGTGTTTGTGCACCTTCAACCTGCGCCTTGGGCGTGAATTTTTTCATGTCGACATTCTGTGCACCTTCACTGCGCCTTGGGCGCAAATTTTGTCATGTCGACTCTGTGTTGTGCACCTCCAACCTATGCCTTGACTGTTGGTGATGCAATAAATATTGGGCTTTGAGTTTCTTTAATTTCCATATTCTCCTATTTGTCTATATTTCCCTGGGGGAGATATATACAATAGAGCCTTTTGTAAAAAGGGCTAAAAGACATAAAGTGGCCCATATCCCCAATCATGATATAAGGGAGAAAGTCAAATATTAAGCTAATAGAAAGGTCAAAGTGGGGAAGTGGGCCATCGGGAGATTTGAAAATTTGAGCCTAATTTTCATTTAAGGGACTTAGAGTTAAAAAGGGACCCGCACCCCACCCACGCCAAAAGGAAAAAGTCAAATTCCGCATTAAAGGTCAAAGAAGGTGGGTGGGCCGAAATGTTCCAAATGACGAATCTCTATAAAGTCACAAAATACAAAGGAATCCTTCGTGCTCGCTCCAAAATTTATCCCATGTGGATGAATTTTCTTTAAAGTTTCAAAGGCAAGATGAATAGTTCAAATTCAAAGTTACAAAACAAGTGTAACGACTACATTATGAAAAGTTTGGTTTTTCCGCCATTGGCATTTCTTCGTGAATCAAGAATCTTAACAGCACGTATGATTGAAAAGATCTTCTATTTCTTGCTTAAAAGGAAGAAGTTATAACTATTTCTTGAAAGATATTTAATGTCTTCCTCATGCCATTATTGGTGATTGATCTTGTAAACTCAAGAGTATATTGTACTTTGAGAGAACAAAGGAGATAGCCATTTTCTTCCATCCCCCCTTTTCTCAATTTCCTCCATTTCTCCACTATGTACAACTTCTGTTTAAGCATCAATATAAGAATAAGGAGTTTCTAGCTTTCTTTGACTAAGGTATTTCATGATACTTTTTGTTCATCAAATTCTATTTGGTCTTGTTTCCATTTGCAGGTTGTTTCCTCTAAATTTAGTGCATGTGATGAAGTTTCTAACTAGTGCGTTCAGGAATTTGATTTTCTACCTGCAACATTAGTTCTCTTACCTCTTTTCTCACTCCCTTTCCCACCTTCATAGAAAATTCCCCCTTAGAGATAACAACAAGCATTTTCCGCAGGGTCGGTGTAATGCCCTTGTTGGATCCCCCAGGTTGATAGGCCACCACGAAATCCACATTTTATCACGCATGCATCTATGATAGCTATACTTGTTAAGTAGAGGGCCTTGATTCCCAGAGCATTGGTAAGGAATCCATAAGTTTTTCCACTTGATAAATTTCCTTTCCAACAGCTAATTTTTGACACCCACCGTAGGATAGGCGGATTAAGACATTTGCACCCGAATCGACCCGAGAATGTGACCGCAAGGTCAAAAATTCAAAATTAAAAAAAGAATTTTTTTTTTTGGAATTCGAATGTCTATATGAGCCACATGGATTCAAATCATGGCTATTCTAGGAAACCTTCCTGTTGAAAGACCCGAATTGCTCTTCCACATCCAAGAAGATGTTACTTTTGATTTGAGGAAGTTATCGACATAATACACAAAGTGCTAATCACTACTTCATTGCCATGAGAATTCTTGACCTTGAAGAAGAATGCACTACTGAATTGGAGAGGAAAAGAAAAATTCCAGCATCGCAAAGAAGATCATAAAGTTTCAAGTTGGTAGATAGAAGATACACCCAACAATAGAGACAAGGAGGAAAAACTTATCCCATTTTTGAGGAACTTTAAAGGAGACAAGATATACTTAGAATCTAGATGCCTCCTTTTGTCAGCAAGAGACCGGTCATGTTGGGAACCTAAGTGTTGCCAATCCTTTGGATGGTGAATTTCCATACATCAATGAGAACCTGGAAGATTTCACCGATGTAGAGACCAAAGAAGAAGCTAGAGAAAGAGAAGCAAGAGCGGAAGAGGAAATAAGAGCTCAACTCGAAGAAATCGAAAGACTTCAAACCGAGGTAGACAAAAGAGTAGTAGCGACAGCCCGTGACCTTGGTAAGGTTGGAAGTTAGAAACAAAAATATAATAGGGGATTGTGATCATGGCGTGATCGTGATTGTGAGGCCCATAGGCCTAATGTACCATGGGGAGGAAACACCGGTCCCAACTGGATCTTACTTAACCACTCCATGAGCTACCGAGAGGCTCGAGAAAAAACTTCCCAAAATTTAGAGGGGATGGTTCTCAACTCATTAAAGAGCATGCAATAGCATTTATTACTACTTGTGGTATGTTGGGTGTTGAGGATGAAGATGTGTCACCCAACTCTTTGTGGAGTAACTTCAAGAAAAGGTTTGCCGAATGGTTCTACATGCTACCCCCGAGGTCTGTCACATGTTGGGAAGATATAAGAAGTGCATTCAAACACAGGTTCAAGACCATGGAATATTGTCAAGATCTCTTGGTCCAATTGGTACAAATGAAAAAAAAACCTCCGAGTCAATGAGAGACTTTGTAGCAAGATATAATAGAGTAATAAGAAGAATCCTTGAAGATGTGGTGCCTCTTAAAAATAATTTGAAGAGATTCTTCATCAGCGCCTTGCCATCAGAAGTAGGTTTCTTCCTTAGAAGAACCTAACCAAGAACATTAAGGGAAGCTCAAGACCATGTAATAGAAACCAATGATGATCTAATCTTGTTTGGTAAAGTGAAAGGCCCAAATGGGAAACAAAAGGGTTAGAATTCAAACTCGGTCACCATGGATCGATGTTCCAAAAATGGCAAATGACTTGGTTTCATTGAAGAAGCAACTATCCCGGATCATAATGTGGAATGATCTAAGGAAACAAACTCCCTAAATAGGTGAAGGATTTCTCCACCTCCTCATTGGCTTGCTCTTGAAGCACCACTAGTCAATGCCATCTGTGACCTTTGAAGAACCAAAGGAGGAAGTGGAAATTGAAGAACTTGAAGAAGAAAATGTGGAGGACTATGAAAACTATCTTGGGTCAAGAATTTCATATGCACAATGGCCTAATTGAGTACGTTGATGATGAAGATGAGGATGATGAAGAAGCTCCAAGTTTCTCATGTGTTGTTTTCACTCATGCACAATCCAGGAAAGGTGCTTCATCCTCAACAGTTGCGGTAAAGGATAAGAATAATAAAGAATATTATCCTCTAGAGATCACACAAAATAAAATCATCAGATAGGGATCACCATTACCACCTTTTATGGAGTCGGCCAAAGAAAAACCAGACTCACTAGTTGTCAAGGATCATCTTTACTATGCCAAGTAAGTCATCTAATTCTTCTCCCAGCTCAAAAGTTACTAAGAAAAATTTCTCCTTTAAATGTTGTTCCTATAAAAGCACCTAAGGTTTAGTCAAAAGCTACTCCCTCACCCCCTTCCAAGCCAATTATTGCTACACCCGAAAAGAGAATTCAACACCAAAAGTAGCAAAGCCTCTACCATGTAAATCTTCCTCCATTTTTGAAACCTCTTCCTCACTCACCATAACCCCACTTGAATTTGTGGAACATGCAAGCAAAACCAAAGTCCATCTCTCGAAATAGAATACCTACAAACACACCCTTCCAATTTGATAGGTTCATTAATATAGTTCATGGTGGTAACCTATATCCTCGAGTCCTAATTCTAAAGGCTTACTACTCACACAATCCACACCATCTTCCCAAAACATGATAGCCCTTAGTGCCTCCAAAACCAATAGGGTTGAACCTTTCTACCTATGACTCCTCATTAAAGGCTTCTAACTAAATAAATTTATCATAGATTCTGGAGCCTCGATAATGTGATGCCCAAAGTTGTAAATTCCTAGGCCTCACCTTGACCGGGTAAATGGAACTCGCTACTAAATGGAATCCAAACAAGTTCCATTGGTAGAAGAATCAAATATGCACATGTAGCACTAGCTTATTTTCCAGATAAGAAGGTGCTCCTAACCATATTGGTGGTGGACATCCCAACATCCTTTGGTATGCTATTGAGTATGATTTTCTCAGTAGAGACTTTGGTGGAGAGATAAAAATGGATTGGTCATCTATAACTATCCCAAAGAAAAGGTGAGATGAAGAAGTTTGTTGCCAAGGTAAGAAAATGAAGTTCACAATACGAAAGTTTGATGATCCGAAAGAAAACATTCTCTTTTAAGATTGTGGGCTAGGAAACTACATCCTCACATCAAAAAAGAGAGAACTTGCCACTTCTTATGGAGGAAGAGGAAGATCAAATTTAGACAATGGAATTTGATGGTAGTCATTCTCGAGAGGGCTTGGGAGTTGGTGTTGTATTGTACTCTCCTTCTAATGAGTTGTACCCATTTGCCTACAAGTTGCAATTTGATAATACAACTAACACAATGGAGTATGAAGCACTACTCTTAGGCATGAGTGAAACAGAGCACATGGGAAATAATAAGTTGAGATGGCAAGGTAATGCACGGGTGTAGTAAAGTAGTAAAGCGAGGGTTTGTCAACAATATCGTGTGAAGAATCCAAGACTCTTACATTAAGAAAACATAGTGTGGGATTGCATTGAATCTTTTGATGCATTTTCCATTGAAGCTATTCCAAGGGAACATAATGAAAAGGATGATTCTCTTGTAGTGTCAACTTCCCTAGTGACACCTCATCCTTCTTTTGGTAAAAAAAAGTGACCATTGAAATGGTATTCAGGCCTAGTGTACTAGACAATGCAAATCATTGGAAAGTCTTCATTGATGATAACCAAATTCTAGCCTTTTTAGAGAAAAGGGATAATTTCAATAATCTCTTCTTCAAGGAGGTGAAAATCCACACCGAGAAGTATTCCTCAAAGAAGAGAAAGAAGCAATTGAAGGGATTGATGATGAGGAGTAATCAAATTGAAAGGGAACAAAATTCCTAATGGCCTAGTCTCTTTAGAAGACCTCTTTGACAAACATGAAGGATTCATTCAAGAGAAAGAAAAGCAATCTTCTCGGTGCCCAGCTGATTTTGATAAAGAAAACATTGGTACCCCAGAGGAGAAAAGGATGGTCAATATTGGAAAATGTTGATTTCCCAAGAGAAAAATAAGGTTTGTTTCATTACTCAAGAAATACTAATATGTCTTGGGCTACTCTTATGATGAACTCAAATCCTTCGAGCCAAAGGAAATGCATCACTCAATTCCTTTGAAGCGGGATGTTAAGCCCTTTAGGTAGAAACAAAGGCCGTATAACCCAAAGACTAATGCTACCATCAAGGAGAAGGTAACGAAGATGATTAATGCAAGGATAATCTTTACCATCCACCATTCAATGTGGGTGGCTAACATTGTGCCAGTGCAGAAGAAGAATGGTGAAATAAGGATATGTGTAGATTTTCGTAACCTAAACTAGGCATCACTAAAGGACAATTATCCTCTTCCTATCATGGACCATATCCTGCAAGAAGTCACTGGATCTGAAATTATTTCATTTCTTGATGGATTCTTGAGATATAATCAAATCAAAGTGGCAGAGAGGACCACACCAAGACAACCTTTAAAACACATTGGGGCACTTTTTCCTACATCGAGAATGCCTTTTGGCGTAATCAATGTAGGAGCTACATTCCAAAGAATGATGGATTTGGCCTTCAAAGATATAAATCATTGTATTGTCATATATCTTGATGATCTCAAAATATTTTCAAAGAAGAGGGGAGATCATATCTATCACTTGGAATAAGTACTTGCAAGGTGTAGGAAACATGACATATCACTAAATCCAAAAAAGTGCATTTTTGGATTCACAGAAGGCAAGTTATTGGGGAAAATTATGAACAAACATGGATCACACATTGATCCTGAGAGGATTAGATCCATTCAAGCATTAGCACTTCCCAAAAGCAAGATGAGTTCATTCATTCTTCGGAAAGGTGAAATTTCTTCGTCGTTTTGTGCCTGAGTTTGCTAAGTTGATGAAGCACATCACTTCCATGATGAAACCACAAGAAAAATTCAAATGGAATAATGAAGGGAAGGCAACATTCAAAGAGATCAAGAAATCCATTGCCAAGGCTCCGACTCTTGTATCTCCATATTTTAACAAAGAATTCATCATGTATTGTTATGCATCAGAACATACACTCTTTGCCATTCTCATTTAGAAAAATGATGAAGGTGTGGAAGCACCTATTGCTTTCATGAGTTGTCCTTTGAAAAAACATGAGCTAAAATACAACCAATTGGAGAAGCATGCCTATGTAGTGGTCAAGGTTGTAAAAAACTTTAGGTTTTACATCCTTAATTCCCATACGGTGGTGATGGCCCCGACAGTGCAATCAAGTCCATCTTGACACAACAGGATCCCAGAGCTAAAAGAGGAAATTGGATTGCAAAGACTCAAGAATATGACTTGGAGATTCGACCCTCCAATCTAGTAAGGGAAATGGCTTGTGCAAGTTGATTGCTGAAGTTGAAACACTCAAAATTTAGCATGGCGAAGAAAATTGTGCTTTCTCAACTTGTTCGTAAGACAACCCATAGGTTCTCTTTGTCACCACTATTGATGAGTGATATACTTGATATTGCCTATTACTTGACTCATGGAGAATTCCTCCCTATCTTGATTACAAAAAAGGAGAACACTCAAGATGAAGGAAGATAAATTTGTAATCTAGAATCATGCGCTTTACAAAAGAGGCCTAGATGGTTATTTCCTCAGTGCATAGATAAAGAGCAACAAGAAAAGTTTTTTTAAGCATACCACGACCAAGCATGTGGTGGAAATTTTTTAGCAATGGTCACTACACAAAATATCTTCCGAGGAAGGTATTATTGGCCCACCATCTTTATAGCCACTCAATATTGGGTTTCTAAATGCAAATCATGCCAACAATATTCGTTGAAGGCAACAAGTCACTACATTACCACTCAGGCTTGTGGTTATTGAAGAACCATTTCAAAAATGGGGGCTAGAATTCATTGGTGTTCTGAACCCTCACTCAAGCGCGGGCACACCTATGTACTCACAACAATAGAATACTTCACTAAATGGGTGGAAGCCATTCCGGCCAAACAAGCCAACACTTAAACAATATGCAACTTCATCAAGGAGAACATCATTGTCTATTTTAGAGTGCCACAAAATATTGTAGCAGATAATGCTACCTATTTCTCTTCAAGAGAGTTGACCAAGTTTTGCTATAAATACGGTCTCTACCTATCTCATTCTTCTAACTACTATCCACAAGGAAACAAATAGGTGAATCAAGTAACAGAACATTGTGACCATTGTCTGTAAGCTTGTAAATAAGAATAAAAGGAATTGGCACAAAAGTTTGTACGACACATTTGCTATGAGGCGAGATAGGATCACTCCCAAGAAGGCAATAGGCATGTCATCATTCCAACTACTTTATGGAGTAAAAGATGAAATTCGCTCTCATGATCGAGATGGGAGCTCTCATGCTGCTATAGGCAATAGAAGATGGTCAAACTTAATGAATAAAGGTGGAAATGAGACATACAATCATCATAGGGCTCAGAATGGCCTCTAGACAAATGTATTCATTCCAAACAGAGGGTACTTATAGATAATAGATAGAACTACAACAAAAAGGAAAATACATAAGGATTTACATCTATTCCATAACATCCATGAACAAAAATGAAAAGATATAGATATGAACCAAATCAATTACATTCATACTCATTCATGTTTGTAACCTCATTACATTCAATGGATCCATTAGACTACCACAACTTGATCAGATCAAAGTCATACATCACAACAGGATCATGTCCTTCATCCATACAAAGAAAAATTTATATCCCAACCCCTTAATACATTACTCCTTTATATAGCCTCTACCCAATCCCACAGAGTTCTCACAGTATTTCTACAGAGCTCCACTCTCTATATTCTCCTCTCTCTATCTATCTATCTCTCTATCTTTTTTCTCTATAGGTGCTCGCATATATAGGCATCCCAAAGTGCCAACTCATCCTTCTAGCGGCCTCAGATCCGATGCCAAGTGTCTGAATGTGGTCCTCCATGGGAGCATGCTCCTCCAGCCCGAGCTCTCCACTTTTTTCCATGATGTCTTCTAGAACCTTCTATCATAGGGCATATTCCTTTCATGGGCATCACGTTGCCAGGATGGCACCTTATCCACTCCATGCACGCAGTCAAGTCATGCTTTTCTCATGTCCTTCTCAAAATTCCCAATATGGCTAAGTCCTAAAACCTTAGCTCTATCCACGCACACACCATGGGTTTTCTTAAACCCTTCCTTAAACCCTATCCTACGTGCCTTCTCCTTATGCACCCTTCTTCAACTAGGCCTTGCATGCCTACGCACCTTTTTGTACTTAGCCAATATTTTGGGGTCCCAACATCACCCCACACTACCTATTCTCCATCCATGGAACACTTCTCCAATGAATAAAGAATTATAATAGACTTACGTCTTGGAAAAAGAATAAGGGGATGAAGAATTTGGGAAAGAAGAAAGAATGGGGAAGTGATGGCATTATTTCAACAAGCTAGGAAAATATTTTTACAAGTCGGCCTCCAACTTGTTCCAGGCATCGACTTCATTTTGTGCTCTCTGACAGAGGTCACCGACTAGGGTGCTTACCTCCCCAAAACTTAGTCCATCTCCTTGAGCATTCATAGTGTCAACAATTTTCTCCAACTCCTTGCTCATGTCTTCAAGTGCGTCCATCCTTCTAGTAATCTGGGTATAGTTCCTTCAACTAGTTTTTGATTGAACCCCTTAAGGTTTCAATGGCCTCGATTTATTTTTTGACCTCGGAAAGGATTTTGTCCCTTTCCACCCTATTTCCCTTATTCTTCTCTTGAAACTCCTTCAGCTCTGCTTCATGAGTGGTGACCAAGATGCTCACCACTCTATCCCTATCTGTACAAATTATCGTACGCGGCCTCAACGTAGATTGGGTAGCAATCTTGACATCCGCAAGTACCTTGCTATACTCAACAATGATTGCTACCACTTTCAATTTTTCCTCCCTCTCCAAGCATGTGCTACCACTTCTTCCATGGACTCTAGGCCAATGGTTGTCTCTCCATGGTGAGGATGCACGCCAGATCTTCTAAGCATTCAAGAGTGGATCCATACTTCTACGTGGGTGGGTGTTAGGTCTGGATGCTTCAACATAATGGCACTTGTGATAGACTATTTTTGTATATTCACACACCTTCACCTTCTCATCCCTTAGTTCACACTTCAACTACGTGCGCTGATCAACTCAACTCTTCTTGTTTCAAGCCCTTAGTCTTCTCAGCCAGCTCCTCTTCCTTCTTTTCTAGCTTTTCCTCTAGAAATCTTACTCTGTCATTTCTTCCAAAGAGCCTAGCCTCAGTCTCACCACACCTTGTTCAACACATTACATAACTACTCATCCGAGAGTTTTGGGCATTTACCAAGGGGTTGGTCCCTTAGACTCTAATAGACATGATTTCCCCTTGGTATACTTCAAACTCTAGCTCATCAATATGGGACTCAAACACCCAAGAGAGCATCTTCCTTGTCCTAGGGTACGCCCCTCCTCATCAAATGACTCCATAGCTAGAAGTTCTTCCATGGGTATAGTGCTCTAGAAGCACATGCGCGTACACCTTCCTTTGGTCATCAACATAGCCCATGACCTGTCCTCATTCTGTATCAAGGCTCTTCCTTCCGAGCACGTGGCTTTGGGGAAACTCACCATTAGACTGGGACCTCCTCCCATACTGACTTGTTCTTTCTCAACGCTTTCCTCCTTACCCTCTTCCATCACTATGTCTAGTGTGTGCACTCCAATTCTTGTTCTACCAAGGCCTCATTATTTTCATTGCTTCTCTTTCTGCCACCTCATTTACTTGCTCTCTCTGTAAGGCTTGGAGCTTTTCTACTTCTACGCACCAACCTCCTCACTTCTTCCCATGTCCTGGGTGCCTTCCTTCTCCTGGCTACCCTTACACCATGCAAAAAGGAACTCCATGTTCTTCTTCTCTCCCTCTCTTCTTCTCGAATCATGCACACTAAGACACAGTGTGGCTCTTGATCTCTTTCAGATCATCTTCTTCATCATCATCATCCTTTTTACCTATGTATTTCTCCAAGCTCTCCATCTCCTCCGAGTCAGCTTCCTCTTCTATCCTCTGTTCTTCTTTCTGAGAGGTGACTCTTCCAGGGGATCCAACCTTCTCTACTTCCTCTGGTGACTTCTCCTTGGTGAGGGGTTTCTCTGTGCCTCTTCTTCTTCAGGGTCTTCTCCTTTACTCGGGGATTTCTTCCTACATATAGGTGCTAGGTTTGGTGCTTGCCACCAGCATGCTTACTAGCTGGGTAGTCTACACACTTGGTGCTTTTTCTTCTTCTCTCTCCCTTTTCTTGAGCGTGGGCTTTCTTCTACCCATGGGATCTTCAGTATGGAGACATCATTCTCTCAAGTATGCACCTTTCTCAAATTTTGGCCTAATGCGAGATATACACACACCATGGACTTTCCTACAATTGTTAGAGTCAGGGTTTCATCATTCTGATTTCATGCACTACGTACTTTTCCATGTACACACACTTCTTGGGGTAGACCAATGTCCTGCACATCTCCCTGTGGTCCTGATCAACTTCACTAAGGTCAAACCTTAGTCTCTTTTCTTCTTTGAACCTATTAACTCCCACTTGGAAGTACTGGGTGGTGAAGGAGAATGGGAGTTTACACCATGGGCTCATGGTTTCATCCACCAACATGAATCTACCTATGCAGAAGTGTTGGTACACAAAAAACTCAACTTCTCCCTATTATAAGCACCGGTAGTTGCTCTGGGATTCTCCACTCTACCCCAAACGCATCCCTTAAGTGCTTATACCACTTGTCTAGGTGCCTTGTGGGAGGTTGTCATTGTTTCACATGTATACTTTGAAAATATTTTCACGGGTGAGGGATCTTCAACTGATACTCCCAAACAAACTTGTCTGCCACATCAGGCACTCCTATCTCTAAAAATACAATTTTCAGGAGGATATTTCCAAAGAGTATCTTGTCTCCTTCCTTGCACTGCTGCTGTTGATTATCTCATCTACAATGAAGGCCGATAAATTGTAGATTGTGCCCTCTGATATTTTTTTCTACATACATTCAACCAGCCTTATTCACCTGTGTCCACCTTTCTTGATCATTTAACTTTGTGACTAGGTGCACGGCCATTCTCATGATGGATCTGGGATTTCCACAATATCAAAATACTTGACCCCTTCTTGTAATCATATGCAGCGATGGTTGCTTTGATGGCTTCCTTGTCACTCAGGTCATCATCTATGCTGTCTCCCTCATAGATGAGGCCTATGTAAACTTTGAAATCAGCTGAGGGGTTATGTGCATCTTTGCACCCCAAAGTAAAAGTGGTCCTCATGCACGCACATGACATCAGCCACTGATAGAGGCACTCAGGCTTTCCAAAGTAGGGCAAACTCATAGAGTTGCAATAACCCTACCTTCTCCAACTTCACTTTTACCTCATCGCTATAGATGGGAAAACCCTCTGGTGTCCTTTTTTTCATCAGGGCACACTAACTCCAACACCATTTCCTTCTCTATTGTGCTTTGTGTGATGGTTATAATCACTCACCACCATCTTTCTCAAATGGGATTCCCACTCCTTCCCAAGAAAACTCCATCCGGGTACTACATTTCTACATACCACTCCTCATTCATGCTTGTGGTGGTTGTTGCTGCTCTCTTCCCTTGCCCTTTCCTTTCCTTTGGCTTCTTGGGTGACATGGTTGGTTTCTTGGGTGCCATTGTCTAGGTCCTCTTATCACTTCAATCTCTTCTTGTTACTCTACTCTTCCACTTCTTCCAACCTTAGATCTCAAACTTGTGAAGAAAACCTTAAACCCATGCCCTAGTTTTTCAAACCCTAATTGGGATAATTCTTTCACAAGATGACCTTCTCACAACTTCTCTTACACCCCGTGAAATCCCTTCCTTCTGGTTTGCAAATCCAAACTAGTTACTCACGCTCAAACTCTTCAAATTTTTCTTCACACGGATCAGTTCTGAAGCCCTAGTTTGCAAAGATGCAAAAGTGCTTCTTTCTTCATATACACAAAGTAAATAATGAAATGCCTCAACCTTCTATTTATAGTTTTTCCTACTTTGTAACATTAAATGCTACCTTACCTACCACCATACTTTAACACTTAATGTGGATTTTTCAAACAAACCCAACTTTAGCACTTTAACTCACGCGCCCAACCTTGCATGGATAATTCTCCAACCTTCTGGCACGCAACCAATCCATCTTGACAGAGACTCTTACACACATGTAACCAACACCGAAGGCACTTCTTCTGTCATGATTTTTTCTCTCCTACCTCATGTTGCTTTTTATTGCTTCTTCTCTCTTGTACGTGGATCCCCAATGTAGCCTTATCCTGACACCAACCATCCTTTTTCACCTTTCCTTGCATGTACTTTCTTCACAGGCCATTCAACCGGGATTTCCAATGCAATCCTTCCTAGCACTTCACACTTCAATTTCTTCCACCTTACTCCACCCCACACTAAAATGATGCACGGTCCTCTCGTAGTTACAACTTTCAAAAAGTAATGAGATTACCAATGCCCAAGGCACAACACAAAAAAACAATGAGAAAGGGAAACACAAGAAAGGAAAATGCATTAAAGAAAATCCTAAACTAACTGGCAATACTACCTTATTTACAAACACCAAGAAGACTTATTTATAGTAGGGCTTCAACCTACTCCCATTGAAGTGTCCTGAAATCTCATCCCATCCAACGACTTATAATTGGCACATGCCCAAATCAAGGATGTACGAGATGGTGTAGGACCCAACCAATGCACTTTTAACTTCCCAGATGGCACAAAAACTTAGAATCATATAATAAGACCATCTTGCCCAACCTCAAACTTCTTGTTCCTAATGTGGCGATCATGCCATGCTTTTTTTTTTTTTTTTTTTTTTGGCTCCACCTGGCGAGTGATCATCTTTCATCCAACTTCATTAATTTATCAATCCTTTCTTCCAATGCTTTCTCATCATCCAACCCCCTGCGCATGCTATTCATAGAGAAGGTAACATGAACTCAACCGGTAGAACAACTTCCATGCCAAACACCAATTGAAATGGTGTGGCTTTGTTCAACCTTTTATAAGTTGTCCTATAAGCCCATAATATGGCTGATACCTTGTCATCCCAATCTTGTCTTCCGACATCACAAATATTTGTCAGGGTATGACTCAATATTTTGTTAAATGCTTCCATGGTTCCATTTTCTTGTGGGTGATAAGGTGTAGTTTTGTGATGAGCCACCATGAACTCTACTAATAGGATCCTCATGGTCTCATTCAAGAAATGTGTACCCCTATCATTGGTTAAACTTAAAGGGCATCCATACCTCATGATAATGTTCTCCCACAAAAATCTTGTTGTTGTAGTTATGTACAGTCTTTAGTTGGGGCTGCCTCTACCCACCTTGTCAAATAGTCCATGTAAGTGATTACATAGCGTGATCCAGTCCTACGTGCTACTGGTGTAATAGGGCCTACAAAGTCTATTTCCCATTTCTCAAAAGGTTCAATGCTAGGGATAGGGCACAAAGGCATTTCATCTCTCCATCCTAGCTTGCCAACGCACTAACAATGGTCACACACTTTACAATACTCCTCAAATCCTTATACAAGAGTTTCCCACCACAATCCTACCATTAATATTTTACGTGTGGTGGCATCACCTACATAATGTCCACCTACACTTCCTCCATGTTCTTCCTCTATGATGGCGAGGTGCTCATGCTCTAGTACACACCTACGCAAAAATTCATCACACCCTAGTTTGTATAAGTCCCCACTGATCAACATGTAGGGTGTGACGCATGCATATGGCTAGTTGCTTTTTCTCTAATGTCTTCATCCCTTCCAGTGCCATACCTATTTTAAGGAACACAACAATATCCTCCAAGTCTGAGGGTGCACACGCCACAACCTAAACAATTACACATCTGGCATGGTATCTTCAATGCTTTACGCATGTCCTCCCCCGAATCAATCCTAGACAAATGGTCAGGTCCGAATTACTTTTTCCTGGTTTGACAACCACCGTGAACTCAAACTCTTGGAATAATAACACCCACCACATATGCACCCTTGTAGGATGGGCTTGTTTTCACCAAATATTTTAATGCCATGTGGTCAATGTAGAAGATAAAGGGAGTTTCCAACAGATACTTCCTAACTTATGAAGCACGTAGATCATAGACAATGCCTCACGCTCAGTCATAGTATAATTCTTTCTACTGGTGTGTCAACTTCCTACTTGCAAAGCATAGGGGGTGATCAACAATTCCTCACTATGTGTGCAAGCACTACCCCAATGGCCATTCCAGAGGCATCTACATGAACATGGAAGGGCTTATCCCAAGAGGGGAAACATAATATAGGCACGGTGACAAGCCTATCCTTCAATGTGTCAAATGCCTTCTTTACTGCTCTCCCCAATGGAAGGCACTTTTATGTCTGAGAAACTCTTCTAAAGGCATGGTGATCTTGGCATACCCCTTGATGAACTTCCGATAGTAGCCCACATGTGTCCAAGAAACCCGCACTGCGCTTTGACTAGTTGGCTCCCCCAATCCCACAATCACTACAATTTTGGCAGGATCCACCAACAAGCCTTCTTTGCATATGATGTGTCCCAACAGGGTCCCAAATGGGGTAGAAAATACACACTTCTTGATGTTGAGGGATATCCTCAACTACCGACACCTTTCAAACATCAATCTCAGATTGTCACAATGGTCCTTGACTAGTCCATACATGGTCCAATCATCAAGGTAGACTTGAGAAACTTGTGGATGAAGTCCTGAAGGCCTGCACTACAATGCATGAGAATACAGTAGGTGCATTCTTCAACCCAAAAGGCATGACCGTATAGGAAAAAATTCCCCACTGGTGGTGAAGGTTGTCTTTCTCTGGTCTTCCTTTGCAATCCTCACCTGGTGATAGCCTGAGAACCCATCCGTGAAAGAGTAGACTTCACGCCCTAGCCACTCCTTCCAAGATTTCTTCAGTGAATGGGGTTAGGAAGGGATCAATGACACACACTACATTCAGATCCCTATAATCAACACATATCCTTATCCTTCCATCCTTTTTTGATACTAATCACCATTGACTTATCCACTCTGACTCCTCCACAACCTCTATGATTCTTGATGCTATCATCTTGTCTATTTCCTCCTTGACCTTCACACGCAGATTAGGATTCATTCGGTATGGTCTCTTCCGACCGGGCACACACCTTCCTTCAACTTAATTCTCATTTCCCCCAAGGAATGGTGAACACCTTTGAGTTCATGATACCCACGTGGGAATAAATCCTCAAACTCACGTAAAAGATCAATGATCTTAGAGACTTCCTTCTCCACCAATAATCTCCAATGATAGCTTCCTTGGGTTCCACCTCCACCCAATATTAACCTTCTTTGTCTTTAAAGGCTCATGATAGGTGTGCATTCTTTCATCAACACTATCCATCACTTCACGTGAGCCTAGAGAATGGTTAACCTCCAAATTTTCCATCTCTTCACCATCTATGACATAGACCATCTTGCCTTTTTTTTTTCTCAAACACACACTCAAACTATATCTCATCATTTCTTCTTCACCAAAATTTTCCCTCCAAGCATGGCTCTCCTAGAAATTCTACAAGCCTATCCTCTTCCTTTGCACTATCCCCATCATAAGGCACTTGACCTCCTACAATGCCTTATCCACCAATGGTTTGGTGCTTCGATACTCAAATGCTTGGATGAGATCAGCCACTAGTTCTTTCCAATTCCCTATTTGGTGGCATGTCTCAGAGTGGATGTACCATGCACACGTGCAAACCCTGTAGTGTAGAATATAGTTTGTGTACCCATAAGGGATGGTGGAAAAGCTTCCATGCCTTCCCTCCAGGCTCTCTCACAGCTTGATGTGGAAAGAGGTGGGCTCCTTACCATGGTAGTCTTTTATGGTGGTGGGTGCACGTTGCTTCTAGAGAAACAAATAGAGAAGGAAATTCTCACTTCACACCATTCCAAGAGATTATCCCGATGTGTTTCCCACCAATGCACAATAGTTCCTAGTAGGACATAACTTAACATCCCCTTCTTCATTTTCCTCCTTCCACTGAGCTTCCATCTTCTACAAAAAAGACCTCAGGGGAGGCTCCTCCTGAGTACTTAGGTAGCTCCTTTCCTCCTAGGTGCCGACATATGCATGCACCTTTTCACCTTTGTCACCGATCCTCTCAAATGTCATCCGATTAACTCATAGGTTCCATGCACCCAATTATCACATGCTAGACTAGTGGTGTCACTTACCGACTGAGCATCCTCAAACTAGATAACTCCATCTCTGTGGGATGGATTATCTCTCTGATCCCCGATTGAAGTGCACATATATTCTATCCAGACCTCTTCTCCCAAAGGTTCAATATAGGGTGTTGACTTCCCATCAGCCAGGGGTATGATGACCCATTCCTCCTCATTTTCAAAGCTTATGTACCCCTTTGTTGAACCAAAGATCCACATTGTTCTTATAACACCATGGGCACCCAAGTAGTGCTGGGAAATTGTCTACCTTTGAGCACCAAGACTTCAAAGTCCCCAAGAACTTAGCTCCCTAAATGGTGATAGTTGCATCCTTTAAGACACCGATGGGCATTGCCTTCATTTTTTTTTCCATATATAACACATTCAAGATGGTTGTAATGCAGGCCTTCCCATCTGATGCCATGCATCCAAGGTGAGAACATTGACCTCCGCACCTATGTCAATGAGGATATTACTAAGGAGCCATCCATCCATGACCACATTTAACGTGATCTCCTATCATAGTCAAGGCTGTGAGGGGGAAGGTTTACATGCAAGACCTACCTCTCACTCTTCTCTCTCCGCATGGTACCTTCTCTCTCAACCATGCTCCTAGCAAGGGAATAATATTCTCTTGCCTTAGCATTTTACATACTTCCTTGACCTCATCCAGTCATCTTTGGCACCTCGACCTTCCTTCTTTTCTCCTCCTCCTGACTACTCCTTTAGACACTATATTTCTCCTTGTAAACTCTGAATGACATCCATGGTATCTTGATATACCTCCTTTTGATGCGCAGGTCTGGGTACTTCCCATGTACCACTTCTTCCCTTGAAACCAGGTTCTTCTACCTTGGTATTTCCTTTACACGCACGTGGCCTCTGCTCTTGTTGTTACCATAATAGTTCTAAGCCTACATCACGTGTTACCCATGGCATCCATTGTGTGTCCATCTTCTTAATGCTTACCATTACAGTGCCCTTGTCTTTCGGTGCTGCTGATTCATGTGCTCAAACAACTCAGGGCACTCCTCATACTTGTGTTTCTTCCCACACCATGAGCACTAATAGTCTAGGGCACTCTCATTTGTAATGCTCTGTAGACCCACAATTAAAATAGGTTCCACATGGGAACTCACTTCTTCCTCCTCCATGGTTACCATGACCACAAAATCCCTCCAAAATCCCCTTCCACGCACCTCCATCTGTGCTCCTCATAACGGTGATCATCACCTTTAGAACTACTAGAAATGCTTGGTCTAGCACACCCCATGATCAATGGCCTCATGGATCTGGTCAATAAGCCTACAATCCTTAGTATCATGGGTCATAGAGGTGTAGATCTTATAAGGAAGACACACACATTCTTCTTCCGAATTGTGCATGTATAAACAAGGGACATCTACTTGCATCATGGTCCCCATGAAAATTTCACAGCTATATCATTACGGTGTGTACTATCCTCCGGGGAAACTATCCTTGACATGCCCCTCTACTTCACAATCTGTACACCATATACCACTACGTGAGTCTCATGGGCTGAGTTCATAGACAAACTTCTCCAGCTACTTAGCCATAGCAGTAATTTGAGCTTCCAAAAATGGGCTAACACTAATATCAACACTTCCAACAAATTCTTTGCATGTAGCAGCAGCTTCTAACACCCTCACGTGGTCTCATGAAAGTTTTATGAGATAAATATCTTCTAAAAGGTGTTATCAACCCCCAAAACCATTGAGCATGTTGTGAAGGGTGAATGTCATATGATAATTTTGACAGAGGGTTTTGAACCATGCATCATACTCCCACACACTCTCCGCCATTCCCTATTGAATCTCCTTCAGGGTGTTGATGCTCTTCTGTTCAAACTCAGGGATGTGGAATTCTACCAAGAAGGCATTCTTTAAAGTAGTATAATCCACCACCATTTGATGAGGGTCATATTTCCTATACCAGCTATATGTGCACACCCTTGCAACATCATTACAAACTAACTAGCCTTCCACTCCGGGGTTGTGATCCCCTTTTCACACCATATATAGAGCTCACACTTGTGAACATGTTCTGCAACATCTTCAATACCTCTATAATCTAGAAAATGTAAAGACATCTCAAAGAAGACTTGAGGGGGTGGCTGGGGCCCTTGTCCTCCTGAGCTAGAGCCTTGGTTCCCTCCGTGTTTCTCCACCACCGATCCACCAGATCCACCAGTCCTATGCCCCCGAGCCACTCAGATCTCCAGATCCACTAGTCCCATCCTCCACCACTCATCCACTAGATCCGTCTCCTCCCTCCCGACCCACCGATACTAGATCCACCAGTCCACTAGTCCCGTAGTGGTCATGCCAAGGGTCCCCAAAGTTCCACTAACTACATGCACCGATGGTCTATGATAATGCCCCACTACCACTAGTGTACCCCGCACCACTCCCATGTGAGACCAAAGGCTTGTGTACTTTCTCCTTGTCCAAAATTCCTCCAAATACTAGAATATGTATGCGTAGCCATAGAAGTGGGAAATGAAAATTATATCTCCTGGGCAAGATCTCACACTTCCACTGATACCAACTAGGTCAATACTCCTTCCTTGATCTAGAAAACCAAGCGCCAGGGTTTGGTCACTAGGTGGGTTCAGATACATGCCAATGACTCTTCTCTCTCCATGTGATGAACTCTCATCAGAAGCCAAGGGGTCTCTCTTACGCACTTTCCAAGATGGGGTAGCATAGACTACTCATGTTCCACATCCTCCATGTGAACCTCAACTCCTTCCCACAACATCTACCTCCATAGATCCATCACACTTGCAACCTCACATTTGTCTAGAAATCTCCCTTTCACGCACTTCACTATACTTGAGTCACCTCTCCTCCCTTTCTTTCTTTCTCATCATAATATCTTCCATCTTCCTCCACCCTAGCTTCCTCACCCAACACTCAGAATGGTTTAGCCGCCATCGAAATGCCTCTAAACTCAAGGTAACAATCAAGATCTTCATTTCCAGAGGGATAACATGTAGAAATGATCCTCTGGGCTCCCACAAAAACTCAAACTCAAAAAACTTCTGACAAGAATATGTAGAAATAGCATACTCCAGAGTGTAGCTAGCCAACACACCTTTCCACCAATGATCCACAACATGAGTCCACATCAGATCTACATCCTACAAGCCTCTCTAGTATTCTTCTTGGGTCCACACATGATGATCTATAATACCAACTTGATCTAGATGCATATGCCGAGAGCCATTCATACAACTCTACTAGGGAAGCAAATAAAAAAATTCATACAAATCATGGTAGAGGTTCTCTTCTACCCATCTACGTGCATCAAACTCAGATCCAATGTTGAATCTCTGAGAAAATTCATCCTCCGTGCTTTTAACCATGATTCAACACTTTCCAAAGTTAAACACTCTATCATCACTCATTACACATATCATGATGTATGCCATTTCCCACTACAACTTTGAAAAGAGGTCCCGAAATGGAAACCAAGATGTAGTCATTTTTACACCCATCACAAAGGAAAGAAATCCCATGTGCACACGACTATCACCCAGCGGGTGCTTGGGCACTCACCCGAGGCACGCAGGGCCTTGAGTCTCTCTTTTATGTGAGTTAAGTGGGAAACCATCATCTATGTCATGAACTTAATGAATAAAGGTGGAAATGAGACATACAATCATCATAGGGCTTAGAACGGCCTCTAGACAAATGTATTCATTCCAAATAGAGGGTACTTATAGATAATAGATAGAACTACAACAAAAAGGAAAATACATAAGGATTTACATCTATTCCATAACATCCATGAACAGAAATGAAAAGATATAGATATGAACCGAATCAATTACATTCATACTCATTCATGTTTGTAACCTCATTACATTCAATGGATCCATTAGACTACCACAACTTGATCAGACCGAAGTCATACATCACAACAGGATCATGTCCTTCATCCATACAAAGAAAAATTTATATCCCAACCCCTTAATACATTACTCCTTTATATAGCCTCTACCCAATCCCACAGAGTTCTCGCAGTATTTATCAGAGCTCCGCTCTCTATATTCTCCTCTCTCTATATCTATCTATCTCTTTCTCTTTTTCTCTACAGGGTCACTCATATATAGGCATCCCAAAGTGCCAACTCATCCTTCTGCGGCCTCAAATCCAGTGCCAAGTGTCTGAATGTGGTCCTCCATGGGAGCATGCTCCTCCAGGCCTGAGCTCTCCACTTTTTCCATGATGTCTTCTAGAACCTTCTATTATCCTGATGACGGGCATTTTCTTCCCCGTCAAATTTTGGCCCCATTATCCACGAGTACATGGAAATATCTAATTGGATGTGGTAGGATGGGTCCTTTTTTACATTTTGAGGCATTTTGGTGAAAAGGAAAAAGTTAAATGTTGAGCCCGTCAGAAGAAGTCAAAGTGAGAAGTGGGTCGCAGAGAGATTTGAGGTTTTGAGCCTTTTTGTAAAAAGGGCTAAAAGTCATAAAGTGAGCCGTAACCCCAATCATGCTATGAGAAAAATTCAAATGTTGAGCCCACATTGAAATTCAAAGTGAGGAAGCGGGTTAGGATGGGTCCTTTTTACATTTTGAGGCATTTTGAGAACTTTGAGGTTTTGAGCCTTTTTGAGCCTAAAAGGGCTAAAAGGCATAAAGTTGCCTCGTTGACCCCAATCATGCTATAAGGGATAAAGTTTGCAGTCAAATATTAATCCACGAATAGAAAGGTCAAAGTGGGAATGGTCCATTAGGGAGATTTGAGAATTTGAGCCTCATTTTCATTAAAGGGGCTTAGAGTTAAATAGTGACCCACGGCCCTACCCACGCCAAAAGGAAAAAGTCAAATGTTGAGTCCATTGAAGGTCAAAACAGGTGGGTAGGCCCAGAAATGTTCCAAAATGACAAATCTCTATAAAGTCACAAAATGAAAAAGGAATCCTCCATGCATGCTCTAGTAAATTTCTCCCACATGGGCGACTTTGGTTTAAAGTTTCAAAGGCAAGATGAATGGTTCAAATTCAAAATTACAAAACGAGTGTAATAAATTTGCATTATGAAAAGTCTGGTTTTTCTGCCATTGGCATTTCTTCATGAATCAAGAATCAATGGACATAGATGATTGAAAATATTGTAAATTGTTTCTTGCTACCAAGGAAGAATTTGTAACCATTTCTTGGAAGATATTTAATGGATTCCTCATGCCATTATAACGGGTTGGTGATTGATCTTGTAAACTCAAGAGTATATTGTACTTTTAGAGAACAAAGGAGATAGCCATTTTCTTCCATCCCCCTCTTTCTCAATTTCCTCCACTTCTCCACTATGTACAACTTTTGTTTAAGCATCAATACAAAAAGAAGGAGTTTCTAGATTTCTTTGACTAAGGGATTTCATGATACTTTGTGTTCATCAAATTCTATTTGGTCTTGTTGCCATTTTCGGGTTGTTTCCTCTAAATTTATCACATGTGATGAAGTTTCTAACTAGTGTGTGCAGAATCTAATTTTCTACATGCAACATTAGTTCTCCTACCTCTTTTTCACTCCCTTTCCCACCTTCAAAGAAAATTCCCCTTGCAAATAAGCTCGTAAGAATTTTCTATAGGGTTAGTGGAGTGCCCCTGTTGGATCCCCAGTTGAAAGGCCACCACAAAAATCCACATTTTATTGTGCATGCATATATGGCAGCTGCACCGGTTAAGTAGAGGGACTTAGATTCCCGAGCATTGGTAAGGAATCCACAAGTTTTTCCACTTGAAAAATTTCCTCTCAACAATACTTGAAGGTACACATGAAGTTATTAGTATTGCCAATGAGTAAGCATGCGCATACCACGAAACCCTAAGAACAAAGAAGGTTAACATTGGTTTGGAGGCTAAACCTAAGGAGGCCACTATTTGAGTCTATTGGTTGGAGAAGGAAGTCTTGAAGATGATTGATCTATTGTATGAGTTTCAAGATTTCTTCCCGTGTGGGTACCATGAGCTTAAATGCATTCACCACTCCTTGGGGGAAATGAAAATCAAGTTAAAATAAGGTGTGCACCCAATCTGGAAGAGGACCTATTGAATGAATCTAAATCTTCGCATCAAGGTTAAGGAGGAGATGGAAAAAATGATCACTTTAGGATTTGTCAAGCTGTGGATGAATTAGAATGGGTAAGCCCCATGGTCATTAGTATTAAAAAATATGGAAGGATAAGGATCTATGTTGACTACAGGGACTTAAATACGGTATGTGTAATTGATCCATTTCCAACCCCTTTCACCAAAGAGATCCTGGAAGGAGTGGCCAGCACGAAATCTATTCCTTCATGGATGGATTCTCAGGGTACCATCAAGTTAGAATTGCTACAGAATACCAAGAGAAGACAAATTTTGTCACTAAATGGGGAAGTTTTTCCTATAAGGTCATTCCTTTTGGACTAAATAATGCACCGGCTGTGTTTTTATCGCATAGTGGTCTTGGCATTTTAGGATTTTATCCATAAGTTTCTACAAGTCTACATTGATGACTGGAAAATGTATGGACTAGTAAAAGACCATTGTGACAATTTGAGGGTGATGTTTGAAATATGTCGGCAGTTGAGGATATCCCTCAACATTAAGAAGTGTATTTCTACTACTCCATTTGGGACCCTGTTGATGCATATCATATGCAAGGAAGGTTTGTAGGTGGATCTTGCCAAAGCCACTGTTATGGGGTTGGGGAGCCTACCGGTTAGAGTGTAGTGTGCTGATTCCTTGGGAATACATGATACTACCAGAATTTTATCAAGGGGTATGCCAAGATTTCCAACCCATTAGAGAAATCACTAAAACACAAGAGTACCTTTCACTGGGAGAGGCGTAGAAGATGACATTTGACACTTTGAAGGATAGACTTGTCATTGTGCCCATATTACATTTTACCTCTTGGGATAAACCTTTCCATGTGCATGTTGATGCCTCAGGGATAACCATTGGAGTAGTCTTAACACAACCTAGAGAAGGGATTGTTGATCACACCCTTTGTTTTACAAGTAGGAAGTTGACACTAGTAGAACAAAACTACACCACTACTGAGCGAAGCACTTTCGATGATCTACACACTACATAAGTTTAGGAAGTATCTATTGGAAACACCCTTCATATTTTACACAGATCACATGGCCTTAAAGTACTTGGTGAACAAGCCCATTTTGTAAGGGCACATATATTGGTGGGTCCTATTGTTTCAATAATTTGAGTTTACAGTTTTTGTGAAACCATGAAAGACTAACTTTGGGCCTGACCATTTGTCAAGAATTGAATCAAGGGAGGATGCACAGAGCATTAAGGATGTTATGCAAGATGCATAACTATTTAGGTTACGGTGCACACCTCCGACTTGGAGGATATTTCTATGTTTCTCAAAATAGGTGTGGCATCGAAAGAATGAAATATTTATAAGGGAAACAATTAGCTATACATGCCACACCCTACATGCTAATTAATAGAGACACATACAAGTTAGGCCATGATGAGGTTATGCACGATGCTTGTTAGAACATAGCGTGTTGCAATCAAGGAAGAAACACATGGTGGGATTGCAGGAGGGAATTTACAAGGAAGGCCACCGTGTGAAGATTCTACTTACAGGATTTGGTGGGAAAGAATATACCAGATTGCATTGAGTTTTGCAAGGCCTATGATCATTTCCAATGCCTTGGAAAGATAGGAAGAAGGGATGAAACGCCCTTGAGGCCAATAGCCAGTGCATAGCCATTTAAAAAGTGGGAAATTGATTTTCTATGACCAATTTCAACCACCGCGCGAAGGACTAGTTCATGCTATATCATCACGTGCAGTGATTACTTAACAAGGTGGGTAGAGGCAACACCTATAAGGAATTTCACAGTGGAAATAACTACTAGATTCTAATGGGAGAACATAATCGGTAGGTATGGATGTCCTTTAAGCTTGACTAGTGATAGGGGTACAAATTTTTTGAATGAAACAAGAAGTATTTTATTGATAGAGTTTATGGTGGCCCATCATAAGACTACCCCTTATCACCCACAAGCTAATGGAACTACTGAGGTGTTTAACAAAATTTTGAGTCACACGTTGACAAAAATTTATGATGTGGGAAGACAAGATTGGGATGACAAGGTATCAATCGTTTTATGGGCATATAAGACAACTTACAAGAGATTGAACAAGGCCACACCATTTCGGTTGATGTTTGGCATGGAGACTGCTTTTATCGGTTGAATATATACTACCATTGCTATGTAGTGCGCATGCAGGAGGATTAGCTGATGAAAAATTAATTCAAGAGTGGATGGAGAAATTAATCCGATTCGATGAAAGGTGATCACTTACTAGATGGAGTCAGAAGATTGAAAAGGCAGGATAAAAATCATGACATGATCGTCATATTGAAAACAAACAATTCAAGGTTGGGAAAATAGTTTTACTATCTGACTCTAAATTTCTGCACCATTCTGGGAAGTTGAAAGTCCATTGGTTGGGACCATACATCATCTCGTACATCCTTGATTCAGGTGCATGCCAAATACAAGCGCTAGATGGGATGAGATTACTAGACCATTTCAATGGGAGTAGGTTGAAGCACTACTATAAATAAGGCAATATTTCTATTTAGCATTAGATTTCCCTTTATGAATTTCCTTCTTGTGTTTCCCTTTCTCGTTGCTTATTCCTCTTTGTGTTGTTGTTTTTCACGCTTTGTGCAATCTTTGCTAGCCACTTATTACTTTCGAAAGGTTGTGTATGCGCAGAGGTCTATGTATCTATTTTTGTGTAGGGTGGAATACTACGAAGTGAAATAAAATTTGGTAGTGGAAGTTGTGTTTCGATGGTCCGGATTGAAGGATATAGCCCGGATTGAAGATGAAAAGCACATAGTGTGGAAGAGCACAGTAGAAAAGGTGGACATAAGGAATTTTGTGTCAATATAGCTTTACAAATACCATGTAAAAGGATGAGAAGTGCATGGACAACATGAGGTAGGTGAGGGAAAAAATCAGGTTAAGAATGGAAGAAGTGCCATTGGTCTTGCTAAGCGCGCGCATAAGAGTCTTCATTCATAATGATTTTTACGTGCTGCATAAGGTTATAAGGATATTTCACGTAGGATTGGAGGCATGTGTAAGAGTTCTTAAGATCAACTTTAGTGTAAAAAGCCACATTTTATGCTAAGTACGTTGGTAGGTGACATAAAATTTATTGAAGGAGATGAGCAAAAGCTATAAGTACAAGATCATGCACCTCATTGTTTACCTTGCTATTACAATATTGAAGATCTCTTGCAAACTAGGGAATCTGTGAAGAAGGAATTGTGAAAATCTAAGTGTGTGACTAGTGTGATTTTTGAACTAGAGTGGAAGGAGTGCATAGGTGTAGGGAAGAAGGGTTCAGAAGAGTACGTTGTCTTGTGGAAGGGTTGTCTAGGTTAGGGTTATATAGCTAGGGCACAAGAGTAAATGGATTCTTCACAAAGTTGAGCCACATATTTTAGTAGAGAAAGGAAGATGAGCACAAAGATTTTGTTCTTAACCTGATAAGAAAATGGCACCAAAGAAGGCAACTGTCTCACCGAAGAAGGGAAAGGGAAAGGGGAAACAAACTACCACCACCAGTTTCAACAAAGAGTGGTATGCAGAGATGCAATACCCATATGGAGTGTTTCTTAGAAAGGAATGGGTATCCCATGTAAGGAAGATGGCCGTGAGTGATTACAACCATCACAAAAGCACCACCGAGAAGGAGATGGAATTAGAATTGGTTTTCTCAATAGATAAAAGGACACTAGAAGGAATGCTGATATATGATGATGAGGTGAAGGTAAAGTTGAGAAGGTGGGTTGTTCTGAACTTTCACGAGTTTCCTACTTTGAAAACCCAAGCGATTGTACCAATGGTTGATTTTGCACGTGCACGAGGACCACTTCTACTTCGTAGGCCAAAGAATATGCATAACCCCACAACTAATATATATGTTTATTGGCCTTGTCTATGAAGGGGAGCCACTGGATGATAACCTGGAGGATAAGGAAGCCATTAAAGAGACAGTCTAGGTGTATCATTATAAGAAGGGCTCGTCTATTTTGATATATCGAGATATATCCGACCCAATGATGAGGATGGTTGCATGCTTGGTATCCAAGTTGAATGGATAAGAAAAAAACAAGTCTTGGTTGAATGTGTGCTGAAATATTGCGGAAGGAACCATACATAACCTATCCACCTTCATTGAAGAAGAAATCATCAGCGTTGTGCATGAAGGAGAGAAGATCATGTTTGGAAATGTCCTCACCATCATCTTCTTAGAGATTGGAGTGCCCGATGGGCTAGAGAAGTTTGTATGGGAGTATCCAGATGAAGACCCTCCCCCGTGAAAATATTTTAAAAGTATATTTGTGACACCATGATGGCCACCCACAAGGCGTGCCTAGAGAAATGGTACAAGAGGATGCGCAACACATTTGGAGCTGAATGGAGGATACCCAAACAATTTCCAATGCTAGTATAAGGAGAATCGAGTTCACTATCTACCAAAATTTATGCATTGGCATATTCACATTGATAGATGGGACCAAGAGTCCATGGTGCAAACTACCTTTCTCTTTCACCGTGCAATACTTTCAAGCAGGGGTCAATCACTTCAAGGAGGCCAGAAGACTAAGGTTCAAACTCATCGATGTAGACCAAGACCACCATGACCTATGAAGGAAGATGGTATACCCTATGAAGTGCACTTATGTGGAGAATTATGTCTCCCATGAGGTGTACATGAAAAAACTGGTGACATTACCAATTGCTAGAAGGATCGCAACGAAGGCTATACCTACGGATTAGGCCAAAGTATGATAAGGGTGCATACTAAAAGAGTGATGTCTCCATCTAAGAAGAACCACCGGAAGAAGAAGGATACATAAAGGAAGAGGGAGAGAGAAGAGGCGCCGAGAAGAAAGCACGAAGAGTGCAACCATCATAAGCTTTGGGTGCATCAAGTGAGTGGGCTAAGCCAAGTACATATGCATGACGGAAGACATCCCTTGCTAATGAAAAGGAAAAATCAACCGAGGAAGAGGCACCAGTAAGAAGAGCCTCCTACACAAGGAAAATCTCTAAGGAACGAGTCACTGTAGAAGAAAGAGAAAGGGAAGAGTCTCATATACTAGAATCACCGAGCTTAGGAAGAAGGAAGATAACAGAGAAGGATGACTCGGAAGAAATGGAGAGCCCGAAGGCCTATAGAGGCGAGAGAGATGATGAAGAGCATGAAGAGGTTTAGAACCATCTTGTGTATGACGTGCACAACTTTGAGGATGAGGGAAATGAAGAAAAGGATGGAGAAGAGGAAGACACTCAAGGAAAAGGGGAGAGTGAGGAAGTGAATACAATGGATCAAAGTACCCCAAGCCTCACTAAGGAGCGAGATAGAAGAGGCTGCGAAGAGAAGCGAGAGGAATAATAAAGGATTTAGTGGAGTAGGAAGTGGAGTGAAGCACTAATGAGATACTCAAGGAAATAGAGGAGGAAAGCATAAGAAAAGAGTATGAGAGCATGGGTGGAGATCCTAGCTCAGCAAAAGTAAGCTTTCCAAAGGCAAAGCAGTGTACATAGGAGGAAAGAGTGTGGTAGCAGCGCAGGAGCATGTGATGAGTTACATAAATGATCCAAGTAAAGTATTGCGCACATGATTCTAGAGTACCATGCCCATAGACCAAATCCTTGCATGATCTTCTTTTGAAGAAGAAGGTATGTACCCACAAACAAGGAAGATGTTATCTTGGGAATTTGAGTTCAATTTTGATGAGCTCGAATTTGAGGTCAACAAAAGAGCACCGATGAAGGTCCCGAGAGACCAAGGGAGTGAACCCCTTGATAAAAACTTAAAAATTATCTGATGAGAAAATATGCAATGCCATCAACAAGGTATCAGTTGAGTTTTAGGCAAGAATCTTTGAGGAAATGATAGGGTAAAATTCCTAGAAAAAGAAATATAGACAAAGAAGGAGGAACACATTGAGAAGAGTAAGGATCTGAAGCGGGAAGAGTTGATTAACACACAGTTAAGGTTGAACTAAGGGAGGAAAATGTGAAGGCGAGAGATGTGTATAAGAAAATTGAAATGATCACGGATGCCATTATCCCGAAAACCCATACCTAACACCGTCTCGAGAAGAAATACGAGTTAAGCTTGCAATTCTTGGAAGACTTAATGTGCATCCTCACCATGGAAAGGAGGCCACTCACATTAGAATCAACATAAGATATTTTGGCGTGCCAGAAGGAAGAAAAAAAAGTATAATATTGGGGAGACATTCGCTCGATATTCCAAAATCCTCGCTCTTACTGTATAAACCACTATGTGCATGGTGAGGCCATGTATGATAACTACGCTTATAGGGACAAAGTAACTAAGTATATTAGTTGTTACACACGAGGCAAATCTAAAAGAATTCCAAGAAAAGAACAAAGGAAATAGGGAAGAGCAGGATAAGATCCTAGCTGAGGTTGAAAAGAAGATGGAAGAAATTGAAACCTTGCAGGTTCAATCAAACATCAGCTCACTGAGTCAGTATGCCCAGTCATGTGAAGAATGGATGAGCTTGATGACTTTAGGAAGCATCAAGAGGGGATTTTGATATTATGAATGCTAAAGGATATGAAATGAGTTTTGAAGAGGTGAGTTCTCTAGTGGGTGACCTACTCCAGCAGGTGCAGGGTGAAGTGAATTCCTGGGAGAAAATTGAGGCAACAATGAGGAAGGAGTTCCCACTCCTTTTACAATAATAAAAACATTCTTCATTCTTCCATTTCTCATTCTTCATTCCTTCATTCTTTATTCAAACTGTCTAAGTCCCACCATTCTTTATTCTTTGGAGGATCAATATGTTTCTAAGGATGGAGAAAAAGCTTAGTGTGGGGTGATGTTGGGCCTCAAAATATTGGCTAAGTTCTAAAGGGTTTTGCACATGCGGGGCTAATTTAGGAAGAAAAAGGGTGCATGGTGGAGAAGTGCACAAGGTAAGGGTTTAAGAAGGGCTTAGAAGAAACTAGGGCATGTTCAAAAGGAACGAAAACATGATCTAAGGACTTAGCCATATTCAGAATTATGGAGGCACTTGAGGAAAAACGTGACCCGACTAGGCATGCCACCAAATAAGGTGACAACTTGGAGGCTTGGTGGTCAAGAAAAGAATATTCCATACATGGAAGGTTCTTGAAAGACATCATTGCAGAAAGTGGAGAGATTGGAACAGATTAACATGCTCTATTGGAGGACCACACAAACATTTGGAAAGTGATGTGCTCCTAGAGGGAGGCATGACGGTGGATTCTAAACCTATTACGAGATGATCTAGAGAAAGGAAGACACACCCAAATGGAGAAGAAGCCGAAAGACAACAGGTGTGAGATCATAAGGGAATGCATCAAGAGTATGATGTTGCAGTAAGGCTAGGATTTAGAGAATTAGTGCTAAGGGGTATAATGGATGTAATAGGCCTATGTATGGCATCGAATATATAAAATGGGAGGGCTTAGTTAGAATATCACACCGGGGAGGATCGTAGGAGAAAATTCTGAAGTCTTTTGTTATGTATGGTTGGTTATTCCCACTTTTAATGTAATGTGGTTACTAATATTGTGACAAATATGAATATATGGCTCTATTCTGAATATCTGGTTCATGGGTACAAACCCTAGTTTCTTTTTTCCATGTTATAAATCAAATTTGTTCTTTAAATAATGTTTCTTTTGTTATTTGCATGGGTATATAGATGTAATAGCTCATCCAATGCTTTCAGAATGAGTGCATGAACATTTACTTTTCTGCATCTAATTTTCTATCAATGGCAAGATCTTCTCACAATGCTCACATAAAGGAGGGGCTCGACACCCACGCGTGCCTCAGGTGATCTCCTAGTTCCCATTTGGGTGATAGGCCGATGTGCATGGGATTAGAGAGTTGTATTGAGAGTACATAAAAATGGCTACAATACCCTCTGTAGGAGTTTCATACACTCCTTCATCCTTTCCAAAATGCTTACCTTTATGTATGTGCATGTCCACATCAAGCACTAGTCCTTCACTTAGTTGTGTAGCAGAGAGGTGCACCCGATGGTTCATCCTTATCTTCACTCTTCTATTCAACAATGTCATCACCCAATTCTTGTTCTCCCAATCCTCCCGCATCATGTCCCAATTCTTTGTCATGAGGTTCCTCAACATACTTAATGTTAAATAGGGTATTTGGAAAAATGTCCTCGATTTCTCACCCTCATCATCCTAAGAAGGGATGTACATGTGCCTTTTATTATTTTCTAGCTCGCCTTCACAAGAGAATTCCTGGCGACCTCGTTGGTGGATATGATGGCCCCGTGCCTTGAGTCCTTGTCCTCATGAGCACTCTCCTATATTATTGGTCCTCAGCGCCTTCTCCTAAACCTACAAAACTTGTCTCCATTCCTACTTCCTCATCTTCCTTCTGTAATGGAGGGTTCATCTCATGCACTCTCATTTCTCCTATGGTGGGATTACTTCTTCTGCCATGTTCTAGGCCACCATTATCTTCTTTTAATTCTTCATTCTATTCTTCTTCTTCTTCATCACCATGGGGAAAAGTAGTCTCCTCATCCTGTAGGGTGCCCACAATATGTTTTCCCTTGGGAAATTCAGGGAGCTTAAATTCATTCTCAACATATTTTCCATTCTCTAGTTTGGGCTTAAGGTAGATGTATACCTTAGCTACTCTAGTCTTCCCAATTTCCAAGCTCATGGAATTAATATTAATATCATCTGAAATCAACTTCTCAATATAAGCAGACTTACTTGGATAGACATATGTCTTCCTGAGTATATGATAATCACATTCTACTTTGTTTGCATTGAAGATCAACTTGTGTGCATTGGAAAACCTATGTAAAAATGCTTAAAAATAGTGTGCAATGAAGGCATACGATAGTTTGCGCCATGGAATCTAGTTCCCATCCTTCATTCCAAATCTCCCTATGAAAAAATGCTGGTAAACAAAAACTAATCCTGCTTGTCTAATACCGAAGAAAGATCCTTGGGTATCCTCTACTCATACTCAAATGCAGTATGTAGGAACTCATACTAGAGCTCTATCCTTTGCTTCGCAGGGTCCGCTCATGGATCCATCACATGTATACTTGACAAATATCTTAGGAAGGGACTTATTTTCTTTAGATTATTGCTACATATTTTTTTTTGGCCCATAGGGAACTCCAATTTCTAAAAATACTATTGGCAAAAGGATATCACCAAAAATCATCTTATCTCCTTGGTGTGCCTTTGCAATGATGGTCTCAAAGAATGAAATTAGCCAAATTATACATGACACCTTTTGTCCTCTTCTTAGCAATGTGTAACCACATTGTGTTCACTTATGACCAACGCTCTTGATTATTCAGCTTGGTAAGGAGGTGCACTACTACCTAAACAACATGATAATTCTACAACTTACCAATATCCATTCCACACCCTCCCTTAGCGTAAGATAGCACTTTCTTGGTTGCTTTTATTCATTCTTTATTAGTGAAATCACTCATCTGACCTCAATGCCTCGAGCTTCTCAACCCTATCAACCCCAATCAGGGGTGTGGTAAGTCTCATTCACCAGCCAAAAATAAAAAAAGTCCTCATAGAATCAGCTCATCAACCACTGGTAAAGCTTATCTGGTTTTCCAAAGTAGGGGAATTTGTAGAGCTGTAAAACTCCCACTTTTGTCAACATTTTCTCACCGTTGTCATCATAAAAAACCATGTCATTTTCTGTTTGAAAAGTTATTTTTACCATAAAAAAATTGTCCAATTCATATTTATTTTCCTTAGTCCTATGAATATAGTCTCTCACTTTACAACGCCAAACATGTGACTCCCAATCACGACCCATGAATACACCTTCTGGATATTACATCTCCAAAAATTGAATTTTGGGGGTATCTTCAACCTCTATTTCTACTTCCTTCTACTTCCTCCCCATTGTAGTCTCTCCAGGTGCTTTCTTAGGTGCCATAGTGATGATAAAATAGTGTTCTTTTAGTTGATTCGAGCTCTGCAACTAACCCGCGTGTCATAACTTGAAACTTGAACCCTAACTCACAGATTTGTCTCCCCACATGCCTTTATTTTTCTCAAACACTTTCTCTAATAGAGTGCCAATCAACCCCGTGCAGAATATACCCGGTTTGATATTTATCACAACTTTCTCACACTTTCTCTATGTAATTCACTCTTCAACTCACTCGATAATTCAACCAATAACTCGCGATAACTTCAAAATATCAAGGTAAAAATAATTTCACCAACCCACCTTCTATAAACTTTTGCTAATTTTCCATATTTATTTATCTCTACCCACCACCATACTCAACATTAAACTATGTCTCTTTCCTTTTTCATGCTGATCTTTCCATGCCCTAGTCATAACCTTCGGTGCACCTACTACCCCTTGGCCACAGCCTCCTTTCATGTACCTTCATGCACCGGAAGTACCTATCCACTGTGCCTCTCACCAAGTAGTTTCCCATGCCGTAACCTACCTCTTATTACACTTTGTGTGTCCATTTTTCCACAAGTAGTCTTTATGTATGATAAATTTATCTTTATCCACACCTTTACTTTAAACATCTACACAATATTTCTCAATGCATACTCATCTTCCGAGAATGTTCAAGCTTGAACCATTTATCCTATATATACTCCACCAAAGAATGTTTAAGCTTGACCCATTTTTCTTGTATATACTCCACCCCAAACTAAAAGTATACATAGCCCTTTACGCGAATTTAATAGATAGTAATTAGCTTCACGGCATGTAAAGCGCTCTTATTACACAAAACACTGAACTAAATTGACAAAACATAACAAAAATGAAAGGAAACACATAAAGGAAATGCATCAGAGGAAATCTAATCTAACTGGAAATCTTTGCCTTATTACAAACACCAAGAAGACTTATTTATAGTAGGGCTTCAGCCTACTCCCATTAAGAATTAACTTGGAAAATGTGTCCCATCAGTACTAGTAATTGAAAATTTCCCGAATCAAGTATGTAAGTCACAACATACGGAATCAAACAATGCACTTTGAGATTTTTAGGGTGGTTCAGAACTTAGAATCACAAAGAAGGAACATTTTTCAAACTTCAAGCTTTTTATCCTTAATATGCCTATCATGCCATGCCTGTCGCCCTTTTTGTCTTCTAACTCCATCCTGAAATGAAGCACATTTCATCCAATTGCATCATTTTTAAAATGCATCCTTATAATGATTTTTCATCATCCAAACCTCCTATACATGCATTACGTAGAAAGGTAACATGAATTCTCTTTGGTAAAATAGCCTCCATGCCAAACACCACTTGAAGGGTGTGGCTTTGTTCAACCTCTTGTAAGTTTTCCTATATGCCCAAAGTACAATAGAGACTTTATCATCCTAGTATTTCCTTCCAAAATCACAAATCTTCATCAATGTATGTCCCAATATCTTGTTGAAATCCTCAGTAGTTCCATTTACTTATGGGTGATAGGGTGTTATTTTATGGTGTGCCACCATAAATTCTGCCAATCTCATAAAGAAAATGAGTACCCCTATCACTTGTCAAACTCAATGGGCATCCATACCTACTAATAATGTTCTCCCATAAGAACCTTACTACCCTAGATGTTGTGCAATCCTTTGTAGGTTCTATTTCTACCTGCCTTGTAAGTTAGTTTGTATAAGTTATAATGTAGCGCGATCCATTCTGCGTGAAAATGGAGAAATAGGTCTTAAAAAGTCAATTTCCGCCTTTGAAAAGGTTCTACACTAGTAGTAGGCCTAGAAAACATTTATTCGCTATGGCTTTCTAAGGCGCGACAATGGTCATATGCCTTACAATATTCCTTGTAATCTTTATACATTATTTCCCACCACAAACCAACAAACAAAATATTGTGCAGTGGCATCCCCAACATAATTTCCACCTACAATCCCACCATGAGCTTCCTCCATAATAGCTTCACACTCATGTTCAAGCACACACCGATGTAAAACTTCATCCCGACCTAGTTTGTATAAGTCTCCACTAATCAAAATATAAGGCAAGACATGCATGTAAAGTTTTTTTCTCTAAAATCCTCATCCCTTTAGATACCACACCAATACACATGAATAAAAAATATCTTTTAAGTTAGAGGGCGTGTGGTTCAATCTGAAAAATATGTGTATTCGGCATTATATCCTTAATGCTCTGCGTGTCCTCACCTAAATTATTCCTTGATAAATGATCATTTATGACATAATGATTAAGTGGTCTTGACCAACCCTTAATGTATATGGGTCCATCACTAATATATAGTTTTATATTTAATAATATGAAATATTTATATTTCTATTATTAAATATTGTAACCTAGGTATATACTTTAGGTTAAATATTTAATATCATCAAATGATTATATTTCTAATATTAAATATTATAAACCTAGGTGTATGTGTCAACCATTTTAGGCTGAAAATGTGGGTTGGGAGACATACCCGATCACCTTATATAAAAGGACTTTAAGTCCTCATTTGATATATTCGAGAAATATATCAAAGGTGTGCAAATCAAGTAATTTCATTTTACCCTTGTAAATAGGGTTTTAAAGGAGGAGGTGATCTTACTGGATGTAAAATAAGTTCTCTGAAGTAAAAGGTTATTTTCAAAGTGGTTTTTACCCTATTGGGGTTTTCCACTATAAATAATGTGTCACTTTGTAAGTATTTATTTCTTGTAATTATTTCTTTATTTACTTATTTTATGATGTAATATGTATGTACGGGTGTTTTCAACCAACTCGAAGGGTATTTAAAAGTATTTGGTCCCTTTCTTTTTTTTCCTTAATTTATTTTGACACTACATTTGTGCAATTAAACTTCTTGTAAATTTTTTAGGGTTTTTCAATTTTAAATCCCTAATTTTTTTAGATGTAATATGATATGATTCTTACTTTCATTTACATTTTGTAAATTAGATGGAATTAATGTTTGTTTAGAGATTGATGTGTGAACATGTGAAAGGGGCTTCAAATATTTACCTTTACTTACGTGAAAATCACATACAAAAAAATGAAATGATTTATTACTATATGGAATAATTTTCATGTTTTTATAATTTTAAATGTTTACGAGGTTGAATATTTTAGAAGGTAAATTCATACCCATGTTCTTTGATCCCCTCTAAAAGGATTCGATTTGAAAAACTATAGTTTATAGTTAATCTATAACTATATCTTATATAATTTGAAAACCATACTATTATTTTTAAATAAAATATATATAATATGAAATAAAGTTTATATAAACATCATATTAAAATTTATATAGTTTTGAAAAAAATATCTATTAAAATCCTTAAACCATATTAAAATTACATGGGATTGAGGGAAGAGTCAACAGACTATATTCTACGCTTAAGTTTAAATCATATTTTAACTTAACTTATAACATATATAGTTTAAAAAAAGAAGAAACAAACTTAAGTTTGAATCATATTTTATATATATGGTTAGTTTAAACCACTTAAAATATAAATTTGATTAGATTTGGTCTATATATAGTTTATATTTAAAAAAACCTAAGTGGATTTGGTCTATATATGTTTTAAAAAAAAACCTAAGTGCTTACTTTTTTTAGTAAGGGGGCCCGTGTTTATTACTTGGCCATGAAGAGATTACTTTTTAAATCTTAATACTTATTAAATAAAACCTAACATGTTTGCCTAACCATTTATATTATCCATGTAAGGGGGCGGCCCCATTCATTTATATCTTATAGTTTATAAAAACTATATAAATAAACCTATTTAAAAGTTTTCTTTTATATAAGAGTGGGAGTAGAAAATAAAATGGGATAATAGTTATAAATGTGGAATTCTTAGGAATAAATGAAGAATTTAAAAAAAAATCTAGTTTATTAGTAGGCCCACGTGAAGTGTGGTAAATATTTATTAAAATATTGGTAATTATAGCCACATAAAAGTTTTAAAGTTTTTAGCTTGTAAGAATTATATGAAATATTTTACAATATTTCCATAGTTTTAAATGTGTGCAGGGTAAAATTAAGAGTAAATGAAGGGATGAGACAAGGTTCATGAAAATAAGGATTTCAATTTATTTCATTGGTCGGGTAAAATTACTTGTCCCCTCTATAAAATATGCACATTAATCTATACTCTCATAAATCTACTTGCACTGGTAAAATTCTTTTAACCTAGTCTATGTCCTTTAAACCCCTTTAATAAGGGTTATGTGTTTTTATATAAAAAAATATACTATAGTTTATAATTTTTATGAACTATATGTTATTTTTTATTTACATTCTATAAACTATATACCTTTTTTTTTTAAAAAAGTGTATATATTTTTACATTATAAATTATAATAGGTTATTATAATGTATTAAAATATAACCTCCTAATATTATATAGAAAAAAGAAATTATGAAATTTCACATTTTGAAATACACAACAAGTTTTGGCTTTATTAAATTTGATGGTCAAATGACCGTCACATTGACCAAACATAAGACAATATGATGGTCATTTAGACGTCAAATTTAAGCTCGTAGGTTCCAGGAAACTTTCACTGTGTTAAAATTGACGGTCAAATGACCGTCACGATAGACCAAAAATAAGTCATTATGACGGTCATTTAGATGTCAAATTTAAGTTGGCCAGATTTTTATCTACATTAATTTTTTTCAAAATTTGAAGTTGTTATGCATTCTTAGGGTCTCTTCTTCACTTCTATATGGTCAGAAATATTTTTTTATATAAATACGAGGGTATAATGCGAGCCCTTTATATTACGAGTTATTATTTTGATCATGTGAGGTTGATTAGTATGCATTGTAATGCGAATTAGTTATGATCAAATAGTTTCTTTAGATCTATAAAATTTAGATTCGATTCTATTAAAAGTGTTGTTTTTATTATCAATAAATATGTATCTAACTTTGTGGTACATTGTATATTATAATGGGGTGTGTTTTATAATTATAGGAAAATAATGACGTCCATAAAATTTCTATCTTGACAAAACCTAGATCATGAATGAAGACAACTACAACATTTAGGTCAAAGTAAATTTATGGCAAGAAAACTCTAGATGATTGTTTCTAGATCTAAGGTTGCTCCCACTATTATCAAGTCGATCAAGAAACTATAGATAACATGAATACATTCTTGCAATGAATGCAAGAGAGGTTCTTTCTATGATTCTACAATATGAACGATGAGTACCTTCACACATTGGTAATATTGAGACATCCGAAAGAGGTATGGAGAAAAACTAGAATCCATGTATGAAGGATACTTGGTATATTATTGTCACCCTCAAAATTCCCTTCATTTTTCAAGTCAACTTTCAAATTTTTTGAGTTGGTGCATGTTATCCAAATTTTACCCTAGAAAAATTGATCAAAAAATAAGCTCGAGGACCCCGCACAAAATCATGAAAATCGGAAGGGTGCGCTTCGGTCATGCGAGACCACATTCCAAATCTAACAATGAAGGGGAAGGGTTGGCGAAAGAGGCCAATGATGTTAAAGGAGATCGGGCGCACAAGAGAATATTCAAGAAAGGGATCAAAGTTTTCAGACTTGGCATGTGAGTCCATTCGGGAAAGCATCAGACCAAAAAGTGAAAGGAGCCACGTGCCTCCTCTTCCTCCTAAATTCAAAAGAAGTGCACCTAAAGAGACCCCAAATAAGCACCAGCCCTCCACGTGGTCAAAACTTCAAAATTTAAATCGGCCATTGAAAAGTCTAAGGCTAGTGGACGGTACCACGTGTCTCATCGGCGTACCTTCAAGGGTCGAAGCCAAAGGTGGTTCCCCAAAAAGTGCCAGCTCTCCACGTGTCTAGGGTCCTTAGAAGTCAAAAGGGGTAGAACTAGCTGTTGAATTGGTTAAGGAAAGGAGAACCTTTATGTGGAAATACCCAAGTGTCTCTTTGGTGCTCTTTCGGGCGAATCCAAAGGAATGTCCCAAATGTGTGCCAGCTCTCCACGTGTCCAATCGGCGCACCTCCGAAGGTCATGTCTAAACAAAGTCTCCAAATAAGCAGGAAACCTCCACATGTCGTGGGTCAGACATAAAGCCTTCACCAAATAGAGGGACTTAATTAAAACAAAAATACGAGCAATGCCTCTACAAAGGGACACGTGGCCATGTTTCAAATAGAAAGCGAAAAAGGCGGGCCCTTTTTGTGTTTTGATGCTTTGAAAATTCAAAAGTAGAGAGGTGGGTTATCGGGACACTTTAGGAATTTTACCTTTGTTTCCAAAAGGGCATAAAGTTATAAAGTGACCCGCGGCCCGCTCATGCCAAGGGATAAAGTCAAATGTTGAGCCGCATCGAAAGTCAAAGCACGAGGCGAAATTTGGTTTGGCCATCGAGTAATTTGGGAATTTTGTTTTTATTCCCAAAAAAAAGAGTTAAAATTTATAAAATGATCTATGAATCCATTGGGTCTTTGATAAAGCCCGTGTTGAAAAGTCAAAGCGATTTTTTCTTTCGAGGAGCACTTTGAGTTTTTGAGCTTTTGTTGAAAAGAGTTAAAATTGTAAAAATGAGCCGTGACTTTGTCCCCACTCAAGTAAAGCCATGTGTCTTCCATATATCAAGTGGATGGGCTGACCAAAATGTAAAAAAATGTAGAATCTCTACAAAATCATAAAATGCAAAAAGGCGCCCATGCAGCTTGATTCTAAAATCTCTTCCACGTGGATGACTGAAATTCAAATTTGTAAAAATGGGTTAATGGCTGTGATATGATGCATCTGGTTTTCCTCCATGCATGGAAATGGCCGAGGCATTATAGACGTTTAGATATCAGGCTTGAATTAGTTTCATCATTTTTTTGAAGCCAAATGTAAATATCAATGTGTGGAATTTGTTTTTTGGAAGCTATTTAGCGGGTTCTCTACGCCATTGTTTAGTTTGGATCTTGGAATTTTAGAAATGTTATAGATTTGAATTTAATTAATCAAATTTTTCCCTTGCTTCCTCTGCTATTCCTTCTTTCCTTGTTTGAATTTATGAAACATCCATCTTTGCATGTTAATAAACTTTGTGTTCTTGTTAATATAATTTAAGAACTTTGTGTTTGTAAAGTTATATCTTATAAACATGATTCCATTCTGCATTTCTTTGATCAATACGTATAAGGTTATACTCTACTATCTATATTTCAAAAAAATTTTATGTTGAGGAAACTTCCTCTCTCATCTCCTTATTTTTTCCATTCTTTCATATTGATGATCTTTGGGTAACATAAAATGTTTCAAAATATCAGAATCCACACGTTGAAAGTTGTACATTTGTATATAAGTTTTATTGCTTGCTTTTTCAATAATGGACCTCTCCCATTAAATAGGAGGGACTTGGAGTACTCCGAAAGAGGTATGTCCACATTTGACTATGGTCCATAGTACCATTTAAAATACCTAACATATATTAAGGATAGTAATGAAAGTATAATAGCTAAAGGAATTCAAAGAAATGGTTTGTATATTTTTGATGATTTCTCTTCTGCATCTTGTTTTATATCTCAAAGTTTGAATAATTCAAAACTATGGCATGAAAGGTTAGGACATGTTAATTATCGAATCTTATATGAAATGTCTAGATATAATCTAGTGAAAGGTTTACATGTGTTGTCTTCTTCTCTTGAAGTTACTTCATTAAATAATTCTAAATGATGGTTTTGATTTTGATTTAGTAAATGGTCATGATGATGTTTTGATGTTATAGATGTTTCTGAAACTCTTATCTTCTTAGATAAGAAATTAAATTGGGCTCAATCTATGTTAGAAAGTTCAAATCATATTAACCTTAGGAAAATGACTAGAAGCCATCATATGTACCATGATTAATTACCTTATATGAACTTGAGCCGCAAAGTATTATAGGGTCTAGGTGGATATACAAAGTAAAATATAATGATGATGGTAGTATTAACAAAAAGCTAGACTTATTGCTAGAGGTTTCACTTAGAAACCTGGTATTGATTATGTTGAGACATTTCCTTGTAGCTAAAATGAGTATTGTTAGGGCCTTATTTGCAATTGTAGCTCAATTTGGGTGGGAAATCCACTAAATGGATAAGAAAAATAATTTTTTGAATTATGATTTAAAATAATAACTTTACATGTTTCAACCTAAAGATTTGAATAAACTGGTAAAGAAAACTATGTTTGTAAGTTAAGAAATCCTTGTATGGTTTAAAAAAAGCTCTTAGAGATTGGTATGTGAAAATTGTTTCCTTCTTTAAATCATTAGCTTTTGTTAATTGTTCTTCTAACAATGATATATTCATTAAGTAATAAGGCTCACGCATTATCATTATATGTATATATGTTGATTTTGCTTATGATTGGTGACAATTCTAATTTAATTCATAGGATTAAAGAGAAATTGAAGTAGTACTTTGAAATGAATGAGTTAGGTCTCTCACATAATGTTATTTGTATGAATGTATTTCATTCTATTGTTATTTTTCAAAGTACAATATGCAACAATTGTATTGAAAAAAAGTTTCTTATGATTGATTGTAAACCATTTTCTACTTCAATGGAAGTTGAATAAATATTGATCCTAAATCTACAAATGAAAAAGGTTGATCCTATTTTATATATGTTGTTAGTTGATAGTTTGATTTATCTAACTATAACTAGATCAGATATTTCCTATATAGTAGGAATTACTTCAAGGTTTATGCAGAATCTTTTTAGAGATCATTAGAATCTTGCAAAAAGAATTTTTAGATATATTAAAGGAACAATCAATTATGGGTTGCATTATACTAAGAATGAAAATGTTATCTTATATGAATTTTTATGATTCTAACCATACTTGATGTTGTGTTATAAAATATATTGGATATGTGTTCAAGTTTTTTGGTGTAGGAACCATTACTTGGAACAAAAAATACAATCAACAGTCTCCATTTCTTCTACTAAGGTAGAGAAGTATAATGGAAGAAGTAAAGAAGTCATGTGGCTGCAATGGCTGTTGGTAGAGATACACATGGAAGCTAAAGGAAGTATTCCTCTTCTATGTGGTGGTTAGAGTTGTATTACTCTTGATTAAGAATCTAGTTCAACATCAGAGGACAAAGCACATTGAGATACATATATGCTTCACCATGAGAATGTGCTAATTGATGAGATAAATCTCAAGTTTGTGTTGACTGAAGAGCATGTTTTTGACATCTTCATAAAGTCCTTGAGTGCTACAAAGTTTTGTCACTTTCGTGAAAACTTGGATTGTCGGAGTTTCCATTGAGGGGGAGTGTGCATGACAATGTCACCTTCTAATGGAACTTGGTTTTTGTAAAAAGACCTTCGAAAATGAAAGTGTAAAAGACCTTCAGGCAAGTGTATACCTCCTCATATTGTATACCTCATCAACTTCTTTTTAGAAATAAGTGTAGATATATCTTAAAGGAGGTCTTCATAAACTCTTTAGTGCTTATTGAGTTTCTTGTTAAACATCTAAGTATAAACATATTGTTAAGGAGGTCCTTGGTTGTAAAAGGATCCTATATGCTTGGGTTCAATAACCTTTTATGAGAACCTCTAAGAACATGTTAAACTCACAAATAATACTTAGCCACTAATCATGGGATGATATTTGGGATTCCAAATCTTTTGTACCAAAAGGTAAATTGAGTATGATGAAGGTGTTATAATTTCTTCAACCGATATGCTAGCCTAAAACCTTTATGGTTTAAGGATTGTAAATCTGTAGTGTACCACAGTAGGTAATTTATTGATATATGTTATGTTATCCCACTTAACATTAAGGGGGAGTGTTGGAATATAATGATTAAGTGGTTTGGCCAACCCTTAATGTATATGGGTCCATCACTAATATATAGGTTAATATTTAATAATATGAAATATTTATATTTCTATTATTAAATATGCTAACCTAGGTATATACTTTAGGTTAAATATTTAATATCATGAAATGATTATATTTCTAATATTAAATATTATAAACCTAGGTGTATGTGTCAACTATTTTAGGTTGAAAATGTGGGTTGGGAGACATATTTGATCACCTTATATAAAAATGACTTTAGGTCCTCATTTGATATATTTAGGAAATATATCAAATGTGTGTAAATCAAGTGATTTGGTTTTACCCTTAGAAATATGGTTTTAAAGGAGGAGGTGATATTACTTGATGTAAAATAAGTTCTCTAAATTAAAGGTTATTTTCAAAGTGGTTTTACCCTATTGGGGTTTTCCACTATAAATAATGTGTCACATGTGTTATTTATTTCCTGTAAGTATTTTTTATTTAATTATGTTATGATGTAATATTTATTGTAACATTATTTAATCACTCGGAGGTTTAGTAGAAAAATAGTCAAAGTTCTAAATCATACATGTAGTCGAGTTCTTCCAATTCCCCATTTCTCTGTTCACTCTGCGCCATACCATGCGCACACACCTTGACCTCGTACGGTGAAGTAGAACTTGTGCACCCAAAGTGAAGGTGATAAGGCCTCTTGTCCCTCATCTAGAGTCTCGACAACGATAAACATTATGTGAGCGAAATCCTTCCCATGGTATTCAAATGTCTTGGTAGGTGCATTGATCCGAAGAAATCTAGCGAAGAAGGCGATTCTCACTTCTTTCCACTCTAAAGACCATCTCTGTACCATCAACTAGTGTGCTACTTTCCCATACAAGTTATACACCAACATATTCCTTATTTCAATTGGTCTATCTATTAGACTTCCATACAACGTAGAAATATTTCAGCATTACCCTCGTTAATGTACCTTGGTACATGGTTACTTCTCAAACACCTAACACAATGTGGCATACTTACGTACGTAAGGCACTCTTTACCTCATGCCAAATCATTTCATAAGTCTCACACTAGTTGTCACAAGTAATGTTGGTTGTATCATTCATAGACTATGCGTCATCCCATTGAATAACTCCTTTTGACGGCTCAAGTAATTCAAGATCCCTAATGGTGCACATATAAATTTTGTTTAAATCCTCTTCACTCAAAGGTTCTACATAAGGTGCAAATTTTCCATTCGTTAAAGGAATGATCATGCACTATGTTTTGTTCTAAAAAATGATGTAACCCTTATTGAAATACAAATCAACATTATTTGCATAACACCAAGGGCACCCAATAAATTCTAAGTTATCTTCTTCGGCAAGTGCCAAGACTTCAAAATCCCTAGTAAACTTGGCCCCTTGTATAGTAATAGTGGCATCCTTTAGAACTCCAATGGGCATGGCTTTAGTTCTATTTTCCATATACAAAACATTTGAAGATGGCTGTAATGGTGGCCTCCTCATCTAGATCCACACTTCCAAGGTAAGTACATTCACTTCTACATCCGTATCGATCAAAATGTTACTTAGTAGCCATCCATCAACAACAATATTCAAAGTGATATCTTTTTCATAATCAAACTATGAGGAGGTAAGTTAACATGTAAAATATATCTCTCACACTCAACTCTAGTGCACGGGATCATTCTCATTAACCATTCTCCTAATAAAGGAATGATTTTTTCTTGGCACAACATCTTATAAACCTCCTTCAAGTACGCAACATATTTATGAGGGAGATAAAATACTTTTTCCTATTCTAGCTTATGTGACTTCTCCTTGAAGCACCTTGTATCTCACTGAAAAATTCTGAATGACCTCAATAGTCTCTTGAAAGACTTCCTTTTGATGGGTAGGATCTAGATACTTTACATGTAATACCTATTGTTTTGTAATAACTAGTTTTTGTTGAAGAGTCTCACATGCATGCGCAGCCTCATCGGATGTAGTAATCATCACAAGTATTACCTTTGGGTTAGGATATAAATTTGGCATCCACTTATCTTCCATAGCGCCTTTGCACTCTAACCATCCCTGTGCCTTTATCCTGCTTGTGATTCTTACTCAGGTGCTCATAAAAATATGGGAATTCTTTGTAATTGTGATTCTTCTACTTTTGAAAAATAATATTCTAAGGGCACTCACACTTATAATGATCAAGGGATCCACATGTATAACATGTTCCATGAGGGAACTCACTTCTTCCACTGCCATGACCTTGGCCTCTGAATCCTCCACGGTAACCTCTACCTCTACCTCTACCACCTCCATCAGAGTGTCCTTCATTGTGACTATGATCATGATGCTCACCTTGTTCCTTGGAATTGTTTTGCAACACTAACTTTGACATATACTAGTATCGATGATAACATGAATATGATCAATCAATCTACAATTCTTTGTATCATGAGTGGTATACTTACAAATATTATAGTAACATGACACGTTCTTTCTTATCACACGTTGCAATAGTGGGCACCTACTTGAATCATGATCCAAGTGATAGATCTCGTAGCCATACAACATAAGCGTGCACCGATTTATGAGGAAAAATATACTTAGTATGTTCTTATACTTCACATTCATTGCACCAAATACAATGCGTGTATCATGGTGGATTAGTGATAATTTTCCAACTTTTTTTTCCATAGATGCGATCAAGATTCCAAAATGGGCTAGCACCGGTATCTACGCTCCCAACTTCCACAACACATAGAGCTGCTTTAAGTGCACGACATAGGTTTAAATAAGTCTTGTGTGAGAGCACCCTTTAGGAAGGTGTGATCAAACCTCCAATGAACTATTGAGCATCTTTGACTCAAGTGAATGTCGTAAGACAACTTCGATAGAAAAGTTTTAAATCATGCATCATACTCCCTAACACACTTAGCCATGCCCTACTTGATATCCTTTAGCATGCTAGTGCTCTTACATTCAAACTTAGGTATGTGAAACTCTGGTAAGAAAGCATCACACAACACAATATAGTCTATAATAGTCTAGTTTGGATAATATTTCATGTACCAACTATGTGCGTGCCCTTGAAAAGTAGTAGTAAAATAACTTACCTTATGCTTAGGAGTTGTAATCCCTTAACGTGCCATAATATATCACATATATGCACGTGCTCAATTGCATCTTCAATTTCTCTATACTCTGGTAGGTAAAGAAACATCTCGAAATAAATTTTTTAGGGTTGGTGCGGACCGTGCCCACCCAGATCCATAACCTATGCTACCTCTTATATTCCGTCCTCCTCTAGAACCACCATACCCACTAGATCTGAGCCGCATGATCCTCGTGACCATCTACCTATAGTGGGAAATAGACCATAGGATGTGCCACCTTGTGTCCCAACAATTGAGCTAAAGCCGAACTCCCATGGAGTCTGCGAAGTTTAACTACTTCCAGATGTAATACCAACATTCTACACACCCATATTTTGTGCTATGATGCACTAGAAAATATACCTCAAGCTGGATCTCCAAGTAATGAAGATGAAATATACATTTCCATAGATGAATGTGCTACCTTCTTAACTCCTGAATTTAATGGAAAATTAAATCTATCTTGTCCCTTCTCTACCATCCACACTAGCTTTCTTATTAATGATTGTTGCGACTGGAAAACCAAATGCAAAGGATAGATCAATAGGAGGAATAAAATGTGCACTGAGGTCCTTATAGTTTCAAACGACACACTTTCATCTAAAGTCAAGAGGGTTCTCTTCCATGCTTACCTAAATGGGGGAGTTCCGGATCTTGTGGCTCCACGTCTTCTATGTGAGCTCCAAATCCTTCATAAGAAATCTCTCTCAACACCATTTGTTTGAAAAATCACATAATTAAGTAAAATCCCTCTTGCACACTTCATTAAACTTAATCCTTCTTTCTTCTCTCTACCTCTCTTCCACTAGGTATGCCATATTTCACCACACACGCTCTTTCCCCATGCATGGTGGGGTTTATATAACCATTAGAAACCACTCCAAATCTAGGGGCACAATCAAGATCTTAATTATAAAAGGGATAACACACAAATAAGATCCTCTAGGTTTATACAGGAATTGAAACTTAGCAACCTTTAGATAGGAAGAAGTAGAAACTACATACTCTAATATCTAACTATTCAAAACACCACTTCACCAATGATCTACCATGCATGTCCAAGTTAGATAAGCATCATGCAAAGCTTGGAATTCTTCCCATGTCCAAACAAGTCTTCTATACCTCTAATTTATCTTCGATGCGTATGCTACTAGCCACTCATACAACTCTATAGGAAAATAGAGTCCATAAAGTTTAACATATAGATTCTGTTTCACCCATGAGCGTACATCAAAATAAGGTCCAATGTTAAACATGTGAGTATACTCTTCCTCTAAATCATCGATCTAGATCTCATCTTGGCCAAATTCAACGTGCGTATTCATCACGTAACATCCTTGTAAATATCTAAAAAGAGGTCACGAAATGGAACCGAGAATATAGTCTTTTATTTTACTACACAACCTAAGGTGTCTTTGACACATCACCCATGAAGACTGAGCACTCACAAGTAGGCAAGGGTACCAAGTCCCTCTTTTATGAAAACTTTATCAATGATTCAACATGATAAGAAAATACATAGATATATTCAAGTTCCATAATAATAATGTAAGGATAACCCATAACTAGATCTAGATCATAGCCATATGTAAGAATAACTTATACAAGAATCGAGATTAGGTTTACCATATAAGAACCAGTCATAAATATGTCAAAAACTAATATCTAACCATATATCCATTGTATTAATTCATGTAAAACACATAAGTTTGAATACATACATAACGAGTCATCATGAGTCATGCACACTCATAAACCAATAATATAACTCTATTACAATCACAATACTATTAATCTATACGGATAATACATATATATAGGGATGGGGACTTGCCCTTCATTTCCTATGCATTCAAAAATAGGATGCATACTAAGAATAGCCATGCGCCGCTACAAGATAAGTACAAAAGCATGCAAGCTTGCTTATAATAGACTATCTAATAATATCAACTATAGATATAAGACTATTAATAGCTCAAAATTATGCATGCCATTTGATCTTCCACTTATCTAAAATATCCTTACTTCACCTCCAGTCTTCATGCTTTGATGCATGCCCCAGGACTCAACATATATATTTAGCATTATCATGCAAAATAGATAAGTCATGATATCATGCTTTCTGGGCATGCCCTATTTCACTATACTTCCATGCTATATATCTGCGAACCCTTCCCTTCTATGCCTTTAATACTTAGGCAATAATTCATCACCCAATAAAAATTCCAGGGAGTAGCTAAAGTTTAGAGGATAACACTAGACCTTGCTCTCTACACTACTTTTTCCATGGCATCGGATCACCCAAAAACAAAAGCAGTATGTATTTCTCTTTAGTTTTGGGAAGCGATTACGAGGTTGGAGGATAAAACAGCAATTTCCTCCTTACACTTATTTGGCCAATGGCATGATATCACCCAAAAAACTTCGCATGTATTCACATCATCTAGATGATCCTGTCTACACCCTTTTTCCCATCACGGATCATGTGCACATGTTTTTTCATTTTCATACTTTCCTTACACACTTTTTACATATATACATGTGTTTTTGCACACTATACACGTGTATTTGACTACTTGACCATCTTCTCTTTTGTAGGTCTGTCGTATGGGAAGAAAGTAGTCAACATCACACACATAATGGGTACATTACACAAATGATACTAACCAAATAGGTAAACCAAAGACATCAACATAAACACACATGTTTCTTCCCTAGGTTCACTTTCATCACTTTTGCATCTTTAGTCTCCATGCTCCATATTTTTAGTACTCCACAATTTTTCTAGTCCCTTGACAAGATTTCTGCATCAATCTACATGAATATTAGGTACACATATCTATCTACTTTATGTTCTTGAATGTTCCACTCACAAATATAATGTGGGGAAAAATGTAGACACAAAATCACACACTCTGGTTAATAATCTAGTCTCGATCACATACTACTATCCATATGGTTCCTAAGTATGAAAATTAATAATTAACAAATGTCTATAGCCACATTTCATTACTTTCTAATGTTACTTTTGGTTTTTCATGTTTATTGGTCTAATCTGTATTTTTATACTTGATTTTACCTTTTTGGATTGGAGCACCCAACCGGATGCTAGTGCCAGTGCCTTGCCCCCTCTAGGTTCCCCCATCCTCTTTGAACTTTACTCACACTTTTCGAGGTCCTTTCAAGTCATTTGAGCATATTATCTTTTTGGTAGTCCACATTTTTAGGCTAATTACAAAATTCAAATACGGGAATCATATAAATATAAATTTATGTGATGATAATAAGGGACCAAACACTAAGCATTGTCTAGTGTTACCTAAGGTTACATCCATCAAGGCATATATATCAACACTTGAATCCATCTAGCTCCATCACCGAGAGAAAATGTTGGTTCATCATATCAAACTTCACGGGAGGAGTTTATTCTATTCCATGCACACATTATTTCGTTTCTACATCTAGCTACTTGCTTTCATTATTTCAAGTGTGACATGAACAAGATAATCCTAGGGAAAAATTCCACACAAAAACACACACAAAATACATTGGGTCTGAGATTTAGTGCAATGCTCAAAGGACAAGTCCATCTATTTGGTAGTGCGAGACAGTCGACCCTTCATCTCGCATCTTTATATTTTAGGGTTTTGATGTTTTGTTTGGGGTTTTGCAGTGTTCGCTTTATTGCGGGTTTATAGTGAGATTAGTGATATTACAATGACCTACATGTAATAAGAGGGAACAAGTGAAAACATCTTATAACCACGAAAATTTGGGTTTCCAACCATCTGTGTAGACTAGGGCACCCAAAATTTAGACTAGATTGCTCCAGTGCCTCTATCCTTTTCTAGTACACATACAGTCAAATCCTCTAGATATAAGTTTTTGAGATCTGTGCGATGATCAGTCCTTTTTTTCAGATTTCCAACTCTTGGCACTTTCCAAACACAATGAATCGGTTGTGTCTTCATTCCTCGTCCTTACACATTAGGGTTTTACATTTCGTTACTTTTTTACTTGGGTGTATTTTAGTTATTTCATTTCTAATTTATTTCTGCAAATGTGCATTAGATTAGGCTAGGATATTAAATTTTAGCATAATCAATAGTTTTCCGAGAGATGTAGAAATCCATAGGCCTTCCTTTTAATATTATTGAAAAATGAAGAAGACAAATGTCAATGTGACAATGTGGGATGCTTTGGTTATTCCATCATAAAGGGACCTCCTATGTGAAGCTCTCAAGTAGCTTCCCCAAGCTGATCCAGTGGTGGAGAAGACTCATGCTATTGTTAACGCATGCCAGTGAAGATGAACAAGTAAGCAAAATTGTTAAGACCCATCATTTTATATATCATTAATTGTGGGAAAAAAATTGGTGCATAATTGTATGATTGATTCGGGGTAACACATCAGTAATGCCCAAGAAAGATGTTGATGTCATGGGTATCAAATATATTCTTGTTCTAAGGGATTTTTACAACTTGATGGTTCAATTGTTGGTGTATCGGGAGAAATTAAAGATCTTTATCAAACCCTTCATACTCACCCAAGTCTTACTATAACCCATGACATATTAGGTAATTAAGTTACCTCCCATGTTTGTTATTTTCTTATCAAGAGACTTTACTACAAATGTAGGTGGTTATTTTTCTTCATATTGGACCCATATGCTTTTAAGAACTAGGTTACGGGTATGGTACCAAATTTACCATACATGATGAGCCCATATTTTCTTATCACATTGAGGCATATGATCCCACTCATCTCTAATCAATTTTCCTAATACAGAAAGAAGATGACCATGAGCTAACTTTAGAAGAGAAGCCCAATCCTCCTCCTATTCCTAATCTCATGTTAGATGAATTGGCCACAAGATGCCATAAATGGGATCCTTATGATGAAATTTTAAAACTGGTCTTGGTACTTATTGCATTCTTGAAGAAGGATCTACTCTATCTACACCATTCAAGCTTGAAGAAGATAGTGTTTATGGATTGAAGAAGATGTTCTTTGATGGTTCTAGAAGTAGAAATGAAGATGCGTAGGTGTTGGGATAATTTATCCAATGAATGAGAAAGTCTTATTTTTCGATAGATTGTAGTTTGCATGTTCTAAGAACATATGAGTATGAGGAATTGGTGCACAATATTTTAATTAAATAAAAGAGGAACATAAAGGCATTACAATTTTTTTGGGATATTAAATTGGTTTTCCACAAAGTGAAGGGGAAGAGTGCCAAAAGAATAAGATATTAAAATCTTATAAACACGAGTTTGGGACCTTTTGGAGAGTTTTGATTCTCTCAATTTGATAGTGGTTCCAAGGATGTTAAATAAATAAGTAGACCAGATGGCAGCCCTTGGTACATAATTATCACATGCTGAGGATCTTATTAAAGGAAATGTGAAACACATTAAGATAGTGGTCAGGCCTTCCATTCTAGATAATGAGACTAGCTGGAAATTTTTTGATTGTGATGATTAAATTGTGTGATTTATCCAGAATGAGGCTGAATTTTTTTGAATATGCAATCTGATTTGCATAAAATTTATGGTGATCAGATTATCCAGATAAACAAAATAAATTGCCAAAAGAATTGGTCACTTTGGAGTAGATTTTTAGTCTTGATGATGAATCCAAAGGAAAAGAAAATAATATAACAAAAATTCAAGAATAATGCCCATCATTCGCTATTTCACAAGACAAGGAACTTCTACTTGGAAAGGTATGTGATGAAAATGAGAAACAAGATTTTATTTCCTTGTGCCAAAGTTTCAATGATGTATTTTCATGGGATTATGAGGATTTAAAAGGTTTAAATTTGGACATTTTCTAACATTCTATTGATCTTGATCCTAATATAAATCCAATTAAATAAAAAACATCCGATTAATCCTAGGATAGATCCCCTCAAGAGGAAGAAGTTATCCAAAATAATTGAGGAAAAATTAATATTTCCTATCAAATACTCTACCTGGGTGGAAAATCTTGTTCTCGTAAGAAATCAGAATGAGGAAATCAGACTTTGCATTGATTTCAGGGATTTGAACAAAACTTCCCTATAGGATAATTATCCTTTACCTTCTATGGAGTAGATTCTATGTAGGCAGTGGTAGGAGCTGAAAGGTTTTCTATTCTTGAAGGATATTATGGTTTTAATCATATCAAGTTTGAGGAAGAAGATCAATATAAGTGTAGACACCAAAATTGGGTCACACTCCCCTTAGTCCTTGTCAAGCAACCACCTCAAACATACTCACCTAAATAAGGCCCCTTCCACCCCACACAACTATTAATTTAATTTATTTAATTAAAGTAATATATATCCTCACAATATTTATTATCTAATTATCTTAATTTATACCCCACCACATCACTTAGACACCTTGCCCAACCACCTAACCTAGACCTATTCTTGGCATGTTTCCATAACTAAAAATAACAATAGTCTTACTTGTCTTAATGAGCTAAGATTTAGTCTAACCTAAAATCTCTCTAACCAAATTCCCACCCATTAGAAGGGAGGTTTCCATTCTAATCTGTGAGAACAAACTAATGGGCCCATAAATTAGAAAGATTTGACCATTTTAGTAAACCTAGAGAGTCCCACCTTAATCGGCGCGGTCACCCCTAAAGCGATTCGGTCAACCCATAACCATCGTTGTTTACCATTTATTCACCTAAGCAACCTTATTTTTGGATTGGCACATTCTGAGAGCAAGAGGACGAGAGAGAAGCGCATGCAAGTTAAACCCGAGTCTTTCATGCACCCATACATCCACAACCATGCTTAGGATAGATCCGAGGTGTGCATCCACGAAGCATTCCAAGGAGCACTATTGTGTTACCAAACACCACTCTTATGAGCAACTACCATCACCATTCAGCCATCAAGCATATACTATAGTAAGTATACCTTTTACTAGCATAGTTTATTTTAGTATAATAGCCTTGTTACTTTTGTTATCAGTTTATACTTTGCATGTTCTTTTCCAATCTTCTACCCACTTGTAGACTCAGCCATTCCTCTATCCACACCACCAAATCACCCATTCTCACCTCCTACACCCCTCTGAGTATATTTGAGACCTTTTACAGATCTCCCCATCCACCCTTCCATCTCTGTTTAGCTCCATTTCAATCCCCACAATCAGATCTTATTAAATTCCTTTCACCCCGACCTTACCATCGCCGGTTATCCATGACCATCGTTGGTCCCTTCTAAACCATCGTCGGTTATATCGACCAACATAGGTTTCTTTATTTTACACCTTTTCCATTAATAGAGCTAACCTACCTTCTACCAACTAACCTAAAACCCCGGAACTGACCCTTACGAATTCCAACACCACGATAACTACCTACCCTTAAGATCGACTATAACCTAGCTTTTTGTTGTATTATATTTGCTTATTGTACTTGAATGAGATACCTAGATCATATCAACTATAGTATGAATTTACTTATTTCTTGCATTAAGTTGTTTTAAATAGTGGATTGAACACCATCTAGAACGTATCACACTTCCAGAAACTAGCTTACGCTAGGCGGTCCATTGTCATATACTATTTAACTATTCTTTTGTGGTATTTTTTTCTATTACGGGTAGTTCCTCCTAGCCAAAAGGAAGATCTCACAATCGGCATTGGATCGAGAAGTCCGAATGCGCGAATAACTATCAGCCAACCCATTTAACGGGTATTCCTCCTAGCCTTTACCCTTATCTATTTAATCATTAAAAAAATGTAAAGAAAATGGTGAAACATTGGGTCACACTCCCCTTAGTCTCTTGTCAAGTAACTTGACTCAAACATACTCACCTAACCAAGGCCCCTTCCACCCCACACCACTATTAATTTAATTGATTTAATTAAATTAATATATATCCTCACAATATTTATTATCTAATTATCTTAATTTCTACCCCACCACCTCACCTAGACACCTCACCCAACCACCTCACCCTAGACCTATTCTTGGCATGTTTCCATAACTAACAATAACTAAGTCTTACTTGCCTTAATGAGATAAGATTTGGTCTAACCCTAAAATCAATCCCTAAAATATCTCTAACCACATTCCCACCCATTAGAAGGGAATTTTCTGTTCTAATCCATGAGAACAAACTAACTAGGCCCAAGAAATTAGAAATATCTGCCCATTTTAGTAAACCTAGGGAATCCCGCCTTAACCGACGTCGGTCAACCCAGAACCATCGTCGGTTACCATTTATTCACCTAAGAAACCTTGTTTTGGGTTAGTACATTCTAAGAGAAAGGGGATGAGAAGAGATCGTATGCTAGTAGAACCAGATTCCTTTTCACGCACCTGACATCTATAGCTTGACACCGGATAGATCCGGAAGCATTGGCACTCATGGTAACATTTTGGGAAGTGTCACTATTGCATAAATCTCCATTCAATCAACTGATCATCACCACCACCCAACCATTGGACTTGCAACATTTGTAAGTGTTTTATCATTAATCATTTCCATTCCTATTACCCGTTTCATAGATTTGTTATCACTTATATTACCATTCTTATTAACATTCTCACTCCTCTATAGCCATCTTTACGACAAACCCAAAAACCTCACCCACCCATTTATCAGATCACCTATCCAAGTCATTCTACCCCTACGAGTGTTCTCGGTATTCCCATAGACCTCACCATCTCCTTCTTTAGCCCCATCTAATGTCACCTAAACTCTAAAATAAGGTTTTCATTGAATTATTGTCACCCTACATGCGACGCCTTGATTACCCATAATCATCGTCAGTCTCCCTTGACCATCATCGGTTATACCCAATGACATTGGTATCATGTTTTATACCCTACCAAAGAATAGAGCTAAAAACCTCTTACCAGGTTGACCTAAACAACCCGAAATAGACCACTGACCGGTCCACTAGTACCGTGATAGACACATCATCCTTTAGATCTAACTATAACCTAGCATGTTGTGGTTAGATTTTTTTATTGTATTTGAATGAGATACCTAAATCATATCAACTATAGTAGGACTTTATTTATCTTTTGCATTGATTTTTTTAAACGGTGGATTGACAACCATCTGGGAGTATCACACTTCCCGAGAACTAGCATACGTTAGGTGGTCCACTTTGTCATATATTATTTAACTTCTCTTGTGTGGTCTTGTTATCTATTACATGTAGTTCCTTCTAGCCAAAAGAAGCTCTCACAATCGGCATTGGGTTGAGAAGTGCGGACGCTTATAACAACCATCAACCTCCACCAACCCATTTAACATGTATTCATCCTAGCGCTTACCCTTATCTGTTTCGTCATTCAAAATCGTAAAGAAAATAGTGAAATTTTTGGCATGCTCGGTGGGACCCATCAAGGGTTCTATTGCATTTTCTTCATTCCTAAGAAAAATTTGTGTGTTTGTTTCCCTTTAAAAGCTTACACATTAATCTTTTTCGTTGGTAATATTATCTTCTTTCTAATTTCTCAAAAGGATACATTTTATTTTGGTGCCTTTAAAAAGAACCATTCTTCTTACTTTTTGCATTTAGTGAAAGATCATACCCTCTCCTATTCATCATATGTTTCATTGATCATAATCTTTCAATTTGGGATTAAAATTGGTTGCATTACATTTTGATTTGCTGCGTTTATCTCACATTAAAATGAGGGAAACCTATATCTTTGGAAGTCATTCCTAGCTAATGGTTAACACAAAGAATCATAGAATGTACATTCTCTCTCTCTCTGTGTCTTATCAAACTTACATAAAATTCAAATATACACATTTTTCTTCAACAACATCTTACACTGAACACCGTCCATGATCACGTGATCAGATTGGTAGGTACTCCCCTAGCTCATTTCCTCTGTCGAGTCATCATCTCAGCGGATAGACCGCCCCTACCATAACATACATGAAACCTCTCCTTTTAGATATCCTTCTTCATAGGATGCCTTCCTAACCATAAAATTCTATTCTAAATACAAACAGTTAGTTCTAAATAGTGTAAGATGAACACACATAAGAATAATAACTCCTAGGATCATATTTTTCTTAGCATTCTTCTTGCTTTGAAGTTTGAGGTATGAGGACACGATTCCACATTTTTTTCCTTCACGAGACTCCCCATCATATTTGGAATATTTGGGCTTTATCCGTGTGTCGAGGCCCCATCTTATCATTCTCAGATTCTTGAGTTTGATTCTTCAATTAATTTAAAACACAACCCACTTTTCTTCATTTCTATCTCAATTTAACGATGCATGAATTATGTCGGTCCAGGCGATTGTTGTCGGTTTTCATATGACCGTCATCGGTTATACTTGACCGGTGTCGACTCCTTACTTCTCGGGTACTTTGTCCTGGGACAATCTTCATTCATCATTCAATTATGGTTTTTTGGCCCTTTAGGCATTAACATATTTTCCTGATACTCTATTATGCTCTGTTGATATTATCATCACACAAAAAAACTTCTCCTTATACTATCTATTAACTTTGTTTCATTTTCTCGAAGCTGAGGATTTTCTACGATGAACGATGTATCGGTTCCTGTGACCGCGTCGGTTTTCCTGCAACCATCACTAGTCAAACTGACCATCGTCGGTGTCTATATTTGGTTTTCCAGATCCAAATCTTGACCAAACTCACTCTCCCAGCCTCATTCTTTTCTATCCTGCTACTTTCTGTGTCATCTACGAATACAGTCTTACCAGGTTAGCACTTGTTCACATGGTGCTGACTCACAGCTAGACTAATGCCCTCATATTCCATGCTAGTCATCAACCACTCCCACCTAGTCCCTCACCTCCTTCCATCATGTCACCCATGGATCCTACTCAACCTATCACCATTGCCGCAGGTGACAAAGAATTTACACGACTCCTTGATCGAATCCCGCGGCCTTACAGATTCTACCTTTCCCACTCTTCCACCCAAGACTCCTCAGGTTAGTTGATATACGACATGCACTTTGTATCCATCTCTCCTACCCTTATTCCTTCTTCTACATAAGCCCCCAATAATGTGGTGTTTCCTTCACCTTCTTCACCCCCAATGGTTTCACAAATTAGGACCCATACTCACTATTACCACTTTGTGTTTGCGTATCAGGTTGCACTCAGCCTGTAGTATCTATTGTCCCCTTAGTGACCACCTAGACCATAACCTCATCTGCACCATTGTCTCACAAATTCCCATTTCAAAAAACCTCACGTGGTGTCGATGACCCCTAATCCATTCCAGAATCTTGTCCTCTCTATCCCCCAAATACTACCCCCAATCGCTACTAGAGTCATGACAACCATCCCACCTACATACACATACTATCAAAACCCCATATCTCATATGTTACCCATTCTAGATACATATCCTCTATGTCGCCCCTATTATCAACCTCCCTATTCAAGCATCACCATACAATGGAATGCTACCCACATCATAGGTTCAATACTAGCCTCCTTATGCCACGGGAGGAGCGCTTGACCATAACCTACCAGTGAACTCATAGACTTAATGGTGGAAAATATGTAGACACTAGAAGAATTGGTTTCGGATCACACAATTCCCTCACTTATGATGAAATTTGTAATGAGCCTATTCACCTATCCATTCCTATTCAACCATACCACGTACATTGGGAAATGCCAAAATTCAACCGATTCAATAGCAAAGAGGATCCACAACAACATTTGCGGTCCTTTAAACATGGGTGTTACTTGATTTCCCATGATGACGCTTTACTTCGAGGACTTTCCCAATGTCCCTAACAGGACCTGCATTGGATTGGTATAGTGGGCTACCAAGACATTCCATCTACTCATTCAATCAACTAGCCCAGGCCTTCTTAGACAACTTCTCGATTAATATTTTCAAGAAGGTTACCATGACTGATCTTTATTCCACTCGACAAGATGCGATGCCAGAGTCTATCACTTGATTTTGTCACTTGATGGCGTAGTTTAATTAATCAGCTCACATTCCAGCTACCTCAGACTGAGCTTATAGAGCTATTTACTTAGGCTTGTGCTAGACACATCTCACCAACCCTATAGGTGCAAACCTTTCACACTTTTGATGAGGCATTCACCATGGCACATAAATTGGAAATTCATGCTATTGAAGAAAAGAAGATTCAACTTCGTAACAAGAACATTGTGTTCAAATCAAATGATGCTTCATTATCTTCAAAACCCCAAAATAACTATTAAAAACCCAAAGGATCTGCCAACACCATAATTCACAAGGCTTGCCCCCTCATCATGAAACCAAGCCAAACCCCCTTCTAATATCTCTCTTGTCCAAGCTTTCTAGTTTAGGCGAGAACATTGAAAGTAAACTTCTATAGGAGAATCTTATTCTTTTGTTTTGGAAAAGCTTGTTAAGGCTGGTGCCATTACCCTTCCACCTATAAAACCACATACTAGTTTTGACCCTGAGTGACCCATGCCCGCATGGTATAAGGAACATGATTTTTGCAACTATCATCGTGTTAAAGGTCATAGCAACAATAACTGCATCAACTTCAAGAATATCGTCCAAGAAATGTTAGACAACAAAGATATAGTCTTGGATAGCCTGAATGCACCCGCTAACCAAAACCTACACATCTTTAAGAAGCCATTCCCTAATAATGCCCCATCTTCCAACAAAGTTGGTGATACCTCAAGTAATGATAGCAATGTCTGTGAGGTCCATGCTATTTTTGATGATATACCAATTGCTTCCCAATTACCTCATGTTCCTTCTATAGATGAAATATTAGCCCAAGCTCCCCTACCTGCACAACAACCTATTTCATCTACTCTTTCATCCATAAAAGAACCCTCTTCATTTTCTCCTTCACCCATGGAAGAGCCTATGATTAGCAAGCCGACTTTAACCCCACAAATTTCTAAACAATTCTCAGTGACACCTCTCCTACTCATAGAAGATGCAGGTTCACCACTTACACAAACACAAGGAGAGTCCACTTTGTCTAGCCCATCCTCTCCTCTACCCATAGAGGATCCTATTGAAGTACCAGTGTCTTTTGATGACCCTTCACCATCGGACCTTTAAGATCCCACTGATTTGCTTTCGACTATCTTACCCACAGTCCGATGCTTAGCCATTTCTCTGTATCTTGAACACATTTTACAGGATTATCACTTGATCCACATCATCCCCGCTTATAATAACACCATTTTCATGCTTGGCCGATTTCCTAGACTATGTCGATAGAGCCTTACTTTGGGGACGCCTTCTAATTCCTATTTTGACACAAATGCTACTGTCCCTCACTTTGACACCTCCATTATCTATCCAAAAGTGTTTCAAGCAACCAAACTGAACACAACCACGACTATTGCAAAACCTTCCACATCACCACCCATGGCCCAATTCACACCTCTACGCATAACCCAACATACATCTACACCCAAAAACCTACCCATGCTTATATCATCTCCCTTACCTAAATCTATCACTACCTTAGGGGTCTTCTTGACTAGCCTTACTTACCCACCAATCAAATTAGATTTAGCCATATCTTCCTAAACTAACACTAAACTAACCCCATCCCTAAAAAGAAGAACCAATCTCCTAGGCCCCATACACCATACTCGCCTACCACACCATTATCACTTTCACCCCTTCCATCCATCCTAGGACCTCACCCTTCGACCACTAGCCAAACAACCCCATCCACCGGTAAACCAAGAACGTAACAACCCATCTCCTCATCAAAACCTCTAATATACCTTGGTGACCCACACAACTTCTACCATCACCCATAACCTTCTTAACACCCGTACCTCCACTACCATCATAACTTCTTCACTACCCATGAAACTTTCTTGTCTTTCACTCACACCTTCTACCCACCTCTCTACCACCCATCTCCGCGACACCTCGGTTACCCCGTGGTTAATCCATCCTCTTCCACCATCTAATTTTCCATCCACATCTTGTACACCAGTGTCACCTTTGCCCAAAAAGATGCAGCCTAAAGCTAAAAATCCGTTACCCTTTAATAAGGTAGTTAGACCACCCAAACCTTCCATTGCCGGCTCTTCTGCCATACCCCTACCCAAGCATATGACCAAAACCTAAGACTACACCACACACCAAACTAGTAGACCAACCTACTCCCCATCCTGTAAATACTCTTCCCCCACAATCAGCCACACACTGTAACCACACCAACATTCACCTCTCATTGTGACCCAATAGAGGGATCCTATACCAAAATCTTAACCAATCACCTCAAAACTTCCGTCATCACATTGCCGCCTCTTAAAACTTACGACCCACTCAAACCCAAACCAAAAGGGTTTGACAAAACAAAAATCTATTCCTACCATTGTGTGCGAAGACACACGATGTAGAAAAGCATGTAAGGATTTAAAACCACTCTTGTCAATTGTGTCCTCCCAAAGAAACTTTGATGATGATGATTTTCTTGATAACGACCCCATTTTGTCTTCACCAATTTCAACCGATCTTCTCCTGTCACCTACTCAATGACCAAAATCTCCACCCCATAATTCTTTGATCCACCCCAATATTCGAGATCAACATGGTTTCTATAAGAAAGTTGGCCGAGACCACCACAAAAGTGCCAATGCGCCTACTAATTTAACAAGGATTGTACCCCCACTAGGGTTTTTCCCTCATCTTGCTATACCTTCCATGACACACCCTCTTCATCCACTTCCCCCAGACTTAAAATGATCAACATTGCCACCCGTGCTCGGAAAAACAAGGGCAAGGAAAAAATAGCTAGCGGCCCATCAACCAACCCTATACCCAACATACCAGTACACCCATACCCAAAATCACCATTTGAGGTCTTACATATCCTATTTCGATGGGGTCACACATCGCATAATGCTAAAACAACTACACCAATCCCCCTCAAAATGTCTTTATATGAACTCTTGCAAACCTTGGAGTCACATCGTCAAGTCCTCATGGAGGTCCTTTAATCTAATGAAGTCTTACCAAATGACCCCACACCCGTCACCTCCATCATTACCCTCACCACATAACCTCTCTCACTAGATCTTCACCTTCCCTAAACCTCCAACTACTCACCAAGTGGTAGCCCTTAGCTTTTCGGATGGAGAGATTTCTCCCTTCCAGATCGATGACCACGACCCCACTCTTTTCATCTCTCTGTCTTTATCAATAATATATGCATATGATGTGTTATGATCAATGGTGGTGTTAACATTAAAATCATCTCCTCCCATGTATATGACCAAATGTGGATACCTACCAATTACATGTATGGTAACCTTGTTATGCTTGCACTCATTTAATGACACCATGACCACAACCCTAAGTACCATTGTTCTCCCACATCCGTGTGGGCCCCGTACTATCCCAGAAATTTTCTATGTTCTAGAAGGAGAGTTCCAATATAACTTTCTTCTCGGTAGACCTTGGATCCATTCCATGGGTTATGTCTCTTTGAATTTCCATCGATGCCTCAAATTTGAACACGAGGGACATAATTATACCATCCCTACCAACCCATCACCTTTGAGACCTATAACATGCTATATAAGCCTAATGATGTTCTTGTATCGGTCAGAGGCATCTACCACTGTCACCACTTCACCTTCACCCACAAGCCCATCCACTAAAATTACCACTACTTCTGCTCCATCTAACCTTGATATCCCCACTGCAACTGTAGGCTCTGCCACCGCCGCACTTGTTTCCCCCAACATCTAGTGAACCATCTATACCCGCTACCAACATACCAACCACCGATCCCTTAGAAGGTGCTTTTCAATGCCTCACTTTGGGGAATATCACCTATCTGATATCGATACCTTCCTCACCCCACGGAGTATGGGAATCACGTATTAAAACCCCAACTACAACATTTGCATTGATGATGTTTTTCCTTATGGCTCTCCCACCTTTGCACCAACCTAACATATGGGTGACTCGATATGGCCACCTATAAACTTGAACCTCCATCCCAAACCCAACCATTTTCCTCTAACCTACATTATCTCACAAACTACCGCGTCTCTCACACTTTCCTTCATTGGTACATATGGAAAGGATTTGGATTCGATTTTTATGAACAAGGCCACCATCTTGTCATTTCTAGTACATCTCGTAAACACAATGATTTGTAGTGGCATTGGTTTGGATGCTCAACCCTCACAGAAGGTTTTCCTTGACCTTATCCAAGATGAGAAATCTTCCCCTCTCATTCACCCACATTACCATCTTCACCCACGAGTCCATAGCTCCTGAATATATTCCTCCTAATTTTTTTTTCATAAACACCATTTCCTAGGACCGCGACCTATCAATGCAATAGCAGGCTCCCTCTTCTCTCCCATTCTTGTATCGACATGATCGATGACGATATGCCTTTAATTAATGGAGTTCCTACCTTGGTGGAGAAGACTCTTATATTCATCGGTCGTTACCACCGGAGATGCAAACCATGTTGAGCGAATCAACTATCGAAGTCAACATTAATACTCAAAATGACCCACACATTCTAAAGATCAGCTAATCCTTAGATGCTCACTTGAGCAGAAGCCTTCACCTCTTTCTTTCGGGACCATAACAACACGTTTTCTTGGTCCTATGTCTATATGTCTCAGTATTGACCCTAAAATCATGGTTCACAATATTGTAACCATTCCCGATGCCAAACCCATAAAAACAAACTATGGAAAATGCATCCTTGCATTGCTCTTACAGTCAAAGAAGAGCTCTAGTGCCTTCTATTGGTTTCCTTCATTCTACCCATTGATTATCCCTAATGGATTTCTAACATATTTCTGTTAAAAAAGAGACAGGGGGACTCCACATTTGCCTGATTTCCATGACCTCAACCTCACCGCCCTAAAGATGATTTCCCACTACCAGGAATTGACCAACTAGTTGATCTCACCACTTGGCCATGAAATGATATCACTCATGGATGGTTTCTTGGGCTCTGATCAAATATTACTAGGTCCCGAGGATCGACACAAACTTCCTTCATCACCCCTTGGGAGACTTTCTACTATCAAGTCATGCCTTTTGGCCTAAAAATGTTGATGCTACATATTAGCGTGCCATGACTTACATCTTCCATGACTTCATGCATTGCATATTGGATGATTATATCGATGATGATCGCTTGCCAAATCTAGGCATCAAACCAAACACTGCCCATTTTTAAAGTCATCTTTGACTACCTCATCAAGTATTGTGTTCATCTTCAACCAAAGAAGTGCGTCTTTGTGGTACTTTCTGATAAACTCCTAGGTTTCATCGTTTCTTTGTGTGGCATAGAAGTCAATCCTGCTAAAGTCAAGGCTATTTTGGAAATTCTACCACTCACTAATCTCAGTAAAATTTTCAGCTGCGAAGGAAAGTTGAAATTAATTCATTGTTTTATCTCACAACTTTCCGACCGCTGTCAACCATTCCATCATCTTCTCAAGAAAGATGTTTCATTCAAATGGGATGTTAAATGCCATAAATCCTTCAAAGCCTTGAAACAATACCTCCTTCAACCACTAGTGCTCATTCCTCCTAAGGATGACCAGCCCTTCTACCTATATATTTCTGCCATTGACCATTCTATAGGTGCCATGCTCACTCATCGCGAGGACCAATGCACGAGAGAAATCAGATTATTACATAATCATGCCCTTCTTGACTATGAAACTAGATATACCCACACCAAAAAACTTTTCCTATCCTTAGTTCTCATTTCCACCAAACTCCACAATTACCTACTCAACCACAAAACCTTCGTCATTACTAATACTAGCCCATTACACTATATGTATGCCAAACCTTATCAACATCAATATACAACATGTTAGCTTATGCTTTTGGCCGACCTTGACCTCGAATTAATCCATAAAAAGTCTATCGAGGGCCAAGATATCGCCAACCAATTGGCCGATGCCCCTATTTCTAGGAATCAATCCTCTAACTTCGACTTCCTGACAATTCTATAGGTACCCTTTCCCCTGGATGAACCCGCTTACCAAATGACACTCTTATTTGATGGTTCCAAGTGTCGGCGAGGGGGTGGGGCTGGTGTTATCCTCATTACCTTGATGGTGAACCTATGCCTTTGTCTTTCAAACTCAATTTTGATTGTACAAATAATATTGATGAATACGAAGCACTCATATTGGGTCTCCAGGCTGCTTATGCCTTAGATGTTAAGTCAATCAACATCTTTGGTGATTCGTAGCTGGTTATAAACCAAGTCAATGGTATATACCAGTTTTGTAATGAGATACTTCAAAAGTATAAACATCACATAGACATACTTTTGACCACCTTTGACCATTACGCACTTCAAACTACCCCATATTCTACCAAAAATTTATGGATGCCATAGCACAGCTTAGCTTCTCGGATACCGGCTTAGCCCGCCTATGACTCAAAAATATTTGTCACCATAAAAAGGCTACAATCACCATATTATTTACATTGTGAGGTCTACTCTATCGGAACCGCCCCTCACCCATGTGACCTTTGGTATAAGAAATATGCAAACTATCTTTCCCTTTCAATTTTACGTGCTGATCTCACTCATAATGGACAACGTGCCTTTCTTAAAAGTGTCTCCCATTATGTCATCAAGGGTGGTCTTTTATACAAATGTGGTTTTGACAACATTCTCTTACGTTGCCTTAAAATTTCTGAAATTCCCTACACCATTAAGGAAGTCCGTGATGGAATTTTTGGAGGTCACTTTAGTGGTCTCATTATCACAAAACATATTCTTTATCTAGGCTATTCTTGTGAACCCTAAACCATGATCATTATTTGTGATTATGTCACATGCTACATGAAATTCCAACAACATGTTTATCTCCATCACACCCCTAGTCATGCCTTACATGTCGCGCGAGAGCTTTGGCCTTTTTCTCAATAGGGTTTGGATCTTGTCGGTGAGATCAACCCCCATTATTCACAACACCACCAATGGATCATAAGCTTGCTGCTAAATATTACACTAAATGGGTAGAGGCCATTCCTCTCGTTTCTAAAAAATTTGAGAAGATATGTGAATTCAACAACCATCATCATTTTCACTTTGGTGTTTCTCACCGCCTCATCACTGATAATGGAAAACAATTCAAAAATAAAACCCTACACAAACTATGTGATACTTTTGGCATCTAACTCAATTTCTCATCAGATTATTACGAAAACTAATGGTCAAGCTGAATCCGCCAATAAAACCTTGAAAAAATTCTTATGAAGGTAGTCAACGATACTAGGAAAGATTGGCATACACACATTCCTTTCACCTTGTGGTCTTATCGCACTAGTATTCACACTTCGACTGCTACCACCCCCTTTTCTCTAGTCTATGGTAATGAGGTTGTCTTACCTCTCAAAGTTTAGATTCCATCTCTTCGCATCTCACTAGAATACATGCTCAACGATGATGAATTTCAGTAGGATCGTTTGGCACAACTTGAGTTACTAGATGAGCATCGTCTCAATGCTCTTTACCATCTCTAAATCTACCAAAAATGTATCAAACATGCCTATGACAAATGTGTTCACGAATGAACCTTTCAAGTTGGTGACCTCATCTTGAAGGAAAATTAACATGTAACCAAAGAGGAGAAAAGTAAACGGGCCAAATTTACTCCTAATTGGCTTAGACCCTATATCGTTACCCATGTCTATGGATCAAGTGCTTATCGTTTGTCTTCACTTGAAGGTAAACCCGAACTTGAACCCCTTAAATTCTTGCATCTTTGACCATTATATTAGTGATATCAATTCCTACATCACTTTATGTTAGTTGACCGCTCATCCCTTGAGTGTTTTTCACCTTCCATAGTACCCATTTTGAGGATCCACGACTAAACAAGAATCATGTGATTACCCATCACCTTTTTAGCGTTGTCTTCAATATGAGTACCACTTATCTCATGGATACTTTAAATCTTCTTCAAGATAGAAACCGATGGTCATTCATCACTCGAAACCACCTCTTTCACAATTAATCTTTATGTACTATGATCTCGTCTTCCAAAACAAAAACCTATTCATCCTCTATAGTCTTGTTCATGACTTAAACATCTAAAAATAAAAGGGATACAACTCCTTGAGTCAAACTTCCAAAAAGATGACTCCCTCAAATGGGACATCTCTTCACTCTAATTCCACCACTATAAATAGACTGCTCCCTTGAAGGACAACTATATAAGGTCATTTAGAAGCTTCCCGCATCGATCAACTTCATGAAGACCTCAAGGAGCTAATATATTCATCCCATATAGACTTCCCGCATCGATCAGTCTATTAAAAGCAAAAAAAAGGAAGATGAAATTTTCATCATGGATTTGCCTATTCTTGATCCCGAGTTTCTTGTTCCGAATGGACACCTTTATGTCGTCGCACACTAAATTATGCTCAACCACCCATTCTCACCTCCTTGCCTTTTTCTTCTAATTTCCTTGTTACTCAAGGGACTTGCCACAAACGCGACATTTTGTGATTATGTGACTTTCTTCACCCTTAGAACAGTCCATTATGCAACACCTTTAGGGTATTTTGTTCATGAGTCTCTCTTAGGTATGATCGAATCCTTAGGGTTCTTATCAATTAAGTGGCTCTTTTTACCACCTCTTACCATTCACCTTCCTCATTACTTGTTGACTATCCTATACAGGGCTAGATCATCAACACCTATATTTAAAAACCACTCAACCACACCTATGATCTAAAATCAATCATGCCTATGACCTACATTCACCCATGCCTAACACCCATCAACCCATTCCGCTATTTCACCCTAATCTTCCCTAGTTTATGGGAGAACTACATCAACCTAAGGTCCCTTTTCGGTGGGACTATGTAGGTAGCACTTCGAGGGCATGTGACCCTTGAAGGTTAGTTTGACCACTATCTACCCTAACCAATTACCTCTTTCCCCTTCTTATTCACATTCTACCCTAGTTATTTTCCTTTCTATATCAATAACTTGAAATTACACCCAAGAAGCAACAATTGTTACACATATTTACCATCATAAATTACACATTCATTTCATCTTGTCTATAATTTCTTTACTTTGTAATCATACATTTTGTTATAAATCATCTTAACATGATCCACATCATTATTAATTGTAAAAATTCATGAATTAGAAAGTCAACCATAGCCTAACCAACTTAACTCAGCCATGCCTAATATAACTTTACGACTCGATCCATGCCTAAGTCAACCTGAATTGATACATACCTAAACCAACATGACTCCATCATTCCTAAACTAACTTGACTCAATCCATGCCTATGACTGACTCCATCCATGCCAAAACAGACCTAACTCCACCATTCCTACATGACCTTGACTCTATCAGGCCTAATCCACTTGATTTCCACCTATCTATATATAGCAATGCAAATTAAAACATGTACACCATCCATACTATAAACACCATCATCTATAAATCAGATAGTCTGTATAAAAATACATGTGAACATATATACCAATAATAATCACAATCTCTCAAAAGATCTCATATACAGCCTCACCATCTTCGGCATGCAGTGGTATATGATCAAAAATAACAAAAACTCTCATCTACATCCTCATCATCTTCAACACGCAGGCCGGTATACATATCAAAAATATGTCAAAAACATGGATACACTGATCATCAATGATGAATAATCATCACCCCACCTGATATCCATCCCTATCTCATCAGTCTCCTCCATCTCCCCTCTAGTGGGGTGCCCTACCAACCTCTCTCCACCATACCTTGATCTATCCTCTGATGGTCCCTCACTTGGAGCTGGCCTCCATGCACTGGTAGTCTTTCCCCGACCTTGTCCGGGGCCCACCGACTCCTGTACTCTACTACCGTGGTTACGCAACTTTGGAATTCTCACTTTGGAGGCCTATTGTGCTCTATACTCTGCATAGGATAGAAAATCTATCCTTGTGGCCATCAAAATATCCTAATAATACCTTAACTCACCTAAGACATCCCTTAACTTGCCTATCTATACTATCTGGGGTGGTCCATTGGCCTCGGCCCTTGTACCTATATCTCGGGACCCTGTCCCTATGCTTGTGACCTTGTCCTACTCTTATCTGTATTTATGCACGAAGGGCTCTGACATAATGCACTGTGTAGTGGCAAATTGGACCTCTGAAACTGTACTCTATTCTGTAGGGTGGCCACTGCACCCCACCCCATCTCCACCCTATGTGGGTACCTATCCCTGCGCTACTTGGGCTTGTAGAGTGGTCACTGTGCCTACAACATAGCCACCTATGCCTCTAAACACATCGGTTGCACCTCTACTATCCCCAACTATGTAATCAGGGTAGTCACACGCCCCTGTAGGGTGTCCCTACGAGCAGTGATGGTGGCTAAATCTAGCTACCTTGGCCTTAGTAGTACAACCTTTTTGTAAATGTGTGGCCCATCACTACTTATATCTATCATTCACCCCGACATCATCAATCCACTGGTCTCTCACACGATCCTTACGCCTTGTCGGCTGCCTGTCCATCGATTGTGGTAGAGGCAAATACCTCTCTACGTCATCCCTCCTATACTATGGGAAGGGTGGAGGTATATCTGAAGCAGCTCAAGCTGTCATCTCACTCCTATCAACCGGTACCATCTCATGCTCTCCAAGACATCGCCCCTCTATCCATTGGAGCACTGTTGCTCCAAGGTATCTCATCTGTCATCCACCCATATGATGGAAAACCCACATAGGGTCTCGAATAATGTCCACGCCAGGACAACCCATTTAACAATCACTTGTAATAGGCAACATCATGTGTAGTTCTAGCAACTTGGCACTCCCCATCATAGGCACCCACCGCTTTAAAGCCCACCCATGAAAAACCTAGCTCGAATGCATTAGTCCAAGATATACCAACATGACACACACACACAATGTGCTTATATGCTTAGTGATGGATTAGGAAAGTATAACATAGGATAAATCTCCATAACCACCCATAAGCCCAAAAATCTCTATATAACTGAACCATGAATGCGGGTGCACATGCAAAATGAGTCCTATCCTCCACCATGTCATGCAGAACCCCCATCAATGATCGTGGGAATATCCCACCCTCCGTATCTGGTAGTGCAAAATAGCGAGGCTGCCTCCATCAAGAAACACTACTAGCTTCATCTCCTCCAGGATGGGACCGATACATATCTACATAGCTCATGCTTGGCACTATGGAACCTCATCTCTGCCAGCCCCTCACCAAAAATGGTCAGCATCAACTCCTCAAAGGCCTATGAGGAGATAGAATAAAACTACATCCCCACTATCGGTAGCCACGGGATCTGTACACATCCTCCGGGTGTTTGTGATCTCACTGTCGGCAAATGGAAGGTATTAGTCGATGAGTCACATCTATTAATTAGAGAGACCATCAAAATCAGCTCCCAGACTATGTGCCGGTGCATCTAACCCTAATCAAGCTAACCTACTGCAACATGGCACCGGTCATCAACCTGCTGTAGACACCAAAATTGGGTCACACTCCCTTGGTCCTTTGTCAAATTACCGGCTCAATCATACTCATATAACCATGGCCCCTTCCACCCCACATCACCTTTAATTTAATTAATATGTATCCTCACAATATTTAATATCTAACTACCTTAATTTCGACCCCACCACCTCACCTATCCACCTCACTCTAGACCTATTCTTGGCATGTTTCCATAACCAACAATACCTCGATCCTACTTGCCTTAATGAGCTAAGATTTGGTCTAACCTAAAATCAATCCCTAAAATCTCTCTAACCACATTCCCACTCATTAGAAGGAAGTTTCCATTCTAATATGCGAGAATAAACTAATTGGGCCCAATAAATTAGAAATATCTGCCCATTTTGGTAAACCTAGGGAATCACACCTTAATGATGCGGTCACCCCTAAAATGACACCGATCAACTTTGGAACCATCGTCGGTTACCATTTATTCACCCAAACAACCCTTTTTTAGCTTGGCACATTCTAAGAGCAAGGAAATGAGATCGAGATCTGCATGTAAGAAAAACTAGTATCCTTTCACGTATCTAGACATCCAGAGCCATCACCAGGACAAATATTGAAGCATTGCACCCACGAAATCATTCTTGTAATAATTTCGATGGTATATAACACTATTCTTATAATCAACAACCACCTCCATTCAGACATCAAAATCTACATCACAATAAGTACATCTCTACCAGCATTGTCTATTTCAGCATAGTTAACTTTTGTCATTCTTATCATTAGTTTATACTTTGCATGTTCATTCCTCCATTGCTTAATAGCTTGTAATCCCACCATTTCCCTTACCCACACCACCAAATCACCATTCTGACCTAATATCCATTTCTGAGTGTACTTGAGATTGAAAGAGGGATTCACGGGAACGATGTCGAAAAGCGATGCACCACAATGAAGTTACACTCCAATGGTAACCTCAAGCTAACGCATATGTAAGATTCAAAACAATGGAAAGAAGATTGCAAGTAAGAAGAATGGGTCTACTCATGCTCATAGATCGAAAAATAGGAAGTAGAAATAGGGGTGTTGTGTAACCCCCATGCCTAAACATGGAAGAAACTCAATGACGCCACTAACGCATATGACGTTGACTGATGCATATGACGCCACTAGAAGAGGAGTTACAATTCCAAATAAGGAATGTAACTCCTATGACGCTGATGACACAAATGACAATGTTAGATTCTATGACAGAATCTAACACTTGTCATTGACTTCTAAGACCTATGACTCTCGCAGAGGTGATATGACTCACCTAGGTGATGTGGATGATGATTGGGCCAGGTCACACACACCAACACCCCCCCTTCATCGAAGCTAAGGAAGAGGTCAAGGTAAGCCAGAACAGAAAAAGAAGACTCCCCTAGACAACTAAGAAAGATGTGTCAATGGGCCCCGGCAACTAAAGGCCTGATAAGGTGCCCATGTACAAACAACATCTTTCTGGAAAGAAGAAGAGGAGAAGAAGGAGGACTATATAGCCTGAAGAAGATGGGTGGATGTAGCAGACCTCACCCCAAGAAGAGACCGCAAGTGAAGAAACTTCACCTTAGTGAAGGGCTTGGTGAAAATGTCTGCAACCTGATCAGTTGTCTGAACATACTGTATGTCGATGATGAGATCCTCTACCTGCGGGTCAAGAAGAGCCATCTGCACTGTGCCCGTCTTGTGTGTTTGCCCTTAGGAAGGATAAAAAAGATGTGTTGGAAATCTTCCCACTCCATGAAGGAAACCAAAGGCAACAACATGAAGAACTCTGAGTCTGGTCCACGAAAGTGTGACATAGGTCTAGCAAGTGAGTGCAAAGGAGCTAGGGTATTGTCACGAGTGCGAAGCTGTCAGTATGAAGGCTGAAAACTGTAGAAAGGATGTCCAATCGATGTGAAAGTAACAAAACATCCCCACAACAGAAAAGGAATCCATGAGCAAGGGTGGATCAATGAAGGTCTCCGAAAAGTGGAAGTGGCAAGAGTCCTAGAAGGGGCACTCCCAACAACAGAGATGATGAACTCCTTTGAAATACCTATAGATGGATGAGGGACACATGTAGAGCATCACAAGTGGAATCACGTGAAAAGATGACTAAGGTCGGTAGATGCTCATCCCAATGAGGGGGCTCAACAAATAGAAGAGTGATGTCGAGATAGGTATGAGTCATCCATGAAGGTAGAGGAGTGAAATGGGCCTCACACACTTTGGAAGTGGAAAGGAGGTGGGTGTGATGATTGTATGAGGCGAGAAGGGGATCGCTTGATATACGATGAGATGTGGGAAGTGTCACACTCTACTGGAATAGTGAGAGAAAGAGGAGAAGAGTCCTCTGTAGTACTCTCGACATCAGAACTGGATGCACAATCCTCATCATCAGAAGTAGAACCAAACAAGCCTGTGTCAGTGAAACTGTCATCACACAAAGAAATGGAGGAGACAACTGAATCAGCAGTAGCAACAACTGCGGAAGTATGTGAAGGGTCTCCATAGAGGGACTGAAGAATGCTCCAGACATGGTGGGGTGGATCTGAGTCTTCCACGTGAACCCATTGAGATGTAGAGACATGCATCATCATGTGACCAAAAACACGGTCGCAATTGTTGAGAAAATCATTAAGATGACGATGATCAGTGGGTGCAGGAACAGGCCCAACCAAGAAGTGAGAAAGACCCTTGTAGGCGAAGTAATGTTCCATAGAAGCACGCCAAGCTGAATAGTTCTCTCTCCCAGTAAGAATTGGCGGAGGCTGTAAGGTGATCCTATGATGCTCAAGTCTGGAAAGAGCACCCTCCATGATGTGGAATCAAAAAGTGCAAGATGCACAAATGCAAGACGTCGGACTCGGCCGATAATGCGTCTGCATGTAATACAACACCCAGGACAATAACAACCCCCAAAACAAAATTACACCCCCCCGAGTTTGGCACTTTATAATTTAGTGCGTTGATTACAACTAGATGTGACTATGTTCCGAGAACCAATTTGTCACTCACCTTGCAATTAGCGTAATAACACGCAATGGTGGAGACAACAATCAAGGTTCGTAGGGCACAACAGATCGACATTACAAGCAAGCACAGAAAGAGAGAAGCAAGAGGGGGAAGAAAGAGCTTTGTGAGAAACAACATCTCACATCACACGAAAGAATCCCTTTGTCGTAAGACTGTGGCGGACGCGCTCACAAGTCCACAAAAGGAATAGAACAAAGCTCAAGAAAAATGAGCTGAATTAAGCAATACAAAGACACCCCCCAGAATGCGGCACTTTATAAAATTAGTGCATTTACAAAACTAATGATCCCATCATCTAGAGTGCAAAAAAACATGCAACTTTGACTAAAGAAGTGCTCAAAACCGAGCAATGAGTCAAAAGTTATAGCAAAAACCAATTCCCATGAATCGATGAGGAAAAAGCCAATAAGCCTGCAAACGGATTAAAAAAGTGCCCTAAACGCATGCAAAAGGTGTCGTATGTATGCTCGTTGGAAATGGCATGGAATTTGAGGTAGGGTTTGTTTGTATTGCAAGGGGGGATTAGCCACCTGCCAATCCCGGACCTCACCCTTCGTCTTCGGCACTCGACGGAAGGTTAATAAAACAAGCCAAAAAACTTACAATGCCAATAAAATGTAATGTTTTTACCTTATACCTTTTAAAAATAATGAAACAACACGTTTTTTAGAAGAGTGATAAGATAAAAAGAATGTAACCATGTTTTTAAAGAAAAGTGAATAAGAAAACGTATTTTTAGAGAGATATTACAGCAAATGGACTGAGAAAGCCACGTGGGGATGAAAGGCAGGTAAAAATATAATGCAGTGACTGTCCACTGTAAGTAAATGCCAGAACAGTCCAAAAAATGTCAGCTGAAGGAAAAAATGCCTTGCTTAGGTCAAAAAAATGCCTCAATAGTCCAAAAACGTCGAACGGCATGCAAAAATGCGGCCGGTGAAAGAAAACGCTTGAGGATAGGGAAAAACGGCCAGAGAAGCTGGGAAAACGCAGGAAAGGAGAGAAAAAAAACTGAGGATAGTGTAAAAACACGGATAGTTAAAAAAACAGCTAGAGGATAGAAAAAATGCAGAGCAGGTTAAAAACACCTAGACAGGTTGAAAAAACAGCCGAGAGGATAGAAAAAATGCACGGAACAAATGAGAAAATGCAGCCGGGGAAAAACGCTGAGGACGGAAACAAAATTCTGGAAGGGAGAAAACATTAAGAAAGGCCCAAAAATGTCTGGAGCAGGTTGAAAATGCTTAGAATAGAGGAAAAACATGAGAGACAAGGCAAAAACGTGAGAGATTTTGCAAAAAACGTGAGAGGTTTGCAAAAATGTTTTGAGACAACAAGGAACCATAGCGATGAGGAAGAAGCTTGGAATAGTCCGTATACACACGGTGAAGAAAAAACAATGATCCCAACCAAGTAATCACGCAGTCTATGCCAAAAACGAGCTCTTCTTTTACCTGCGCAATGAATCGAACACAACCAGCAAGAAATAACCCAGAAACAACAACCACAAAGATCTAGAAATATCCAAATATGAACTCAGCTGATAAGCAAACCAACCAAATACCTTAACTTGCAACTGCTGAAACCTCAATACGAGGTGAGCAATAATTCCAAAATGATAATAAAAAAACTTACACACGAGGAAATGAGAAGAAACCAGAAGTAATAAACAAGGCGAGAAATGAAGAGTGCACGTTCTTTCCCAAAACCAGCTCACGATACCATGAAAGAGGGATTCACGAGAACCGATGTCAAAAAGCGATGCACCACAACGAAGTTGCACTCCGATGGTAACCTCAAGCCAACGCAATATGCAAGATTCAAAACAATGGAAAGAAGATTGTAAGTAAGAAGAATGGAGTCTACTCATGCTCATAGATCAAAAAATAGGAAGTACAAATAGGGTCTTTGTGTAATGTACATACCCAAAATTGTAAGTCTTGTATTGCGAACAATGTAACAAGTGCCCTAATGATGATACGAGTCTCCTCACAAGGTGTTCGAGGATCCGGAAAAGCTCTCAGTGTGCGTTAACATCCCACATGCCCCGCTTGCCCCCGTCCTTTGTTTTCCTTTTTCCCCTCTTTTCTTGGCCTTTTGCTCTTGGTGATGAAAGCGCCACCACTGAATGGGCGCGGTCTTGTGTCGCCACCGCCACGATCAAGGCGGCGGTCCTTTAACCGCCGCCACTGCTCGGGCGGTGGTCCTTTACACATTTTCCAGAAAGCGTTTTAATGTGACTCACGTAAAAATCAACGTTTCACCAGCTTTCCTTGCCGACTTGGGCTTGCATTTATGTTTTTGGTCCCCTGGAATAGTGTTTGGCCATTGTTTATAGTTTTAGAGTTCAGTTTGGTTTTGATCTTTGGGTGAATGAAAAGCTATAAATAAATGGCTTGTGCTCAAACAAATGGTCTGCCCCTCATTCACTTTCATGCTTTCATTTTCATAGTTCAGTCTTTTATTCTGTTTAGAAGCCATAGTCTTAGTTCTTTGCATGCTTAGTTAGCATTGTTCAGCTGTTGGTAAGCCACATATCCAGCTTGTGCAAACAGTGTTGTTGTTTTATCCAATCCATTGGAGTAGAATAGCTTAGGAAGCCATTAAAGTTACAGGTTTTGCTCCTCAAGCAGGATAGTTTCGTTAGACGCTTTATGTTGCATGGCTCATGATAAATCCTGCTTTAGGAATTGCATAAGCCAAGCTACGTACTCTTGCGCTATCCCTCTCCTACTCGCATTATATTCGGTCTACATTCAGAGCTGCCTTTATCCCAAAATCTACTGCTGTTGATGCTAGCATTACATGCTTTTCTAGATCCACGTGAACACGAAAGAACAAGTAGATCACCTTTGAGGGGACAAGATCACACACACCATTGGATTTGCCAACGTTCTCACGGAATCCGAGTTTTAACTTTCAAAGTTCTAGTCGAGAATCATATCAAATAAAGTAGTTAATTGCTTCATTTCAGTAAATTCTATTCTCGATATTGCCAGGGAAGCTGTGGGGATTGATAGTTTCTGAGAAACTATGATTCACTCCTCACTTCTGAGGTAGGATCGAGAATCTTGCAGATAGATTAGATGAGCTATTTCATTGTTTAGAATAGATCTACAAATTGCACAGACAAATAGCTACACTCGGTTATTTTGTTTGTTTTAAGTTTTATCTTAGCTATCAAATTCTAGATACGTTTAAATAGCTGCTTTTCTTAAATTCTTAAAAAGTTTCTCAGAAAAATAGAAGTCATATACGTTTTAGATTTATTCCACATAGTTAGAATTTGCTTTGTTACAATTAGATTTACATTTTGTTTTGTATGACAATCACGGGACCTCGGGAGCCCAGGGAATACGTATTTGAGCCAATCGTGCCTCAACCCAACCTCGTCACAGCAATAGTTGACATAGACCAGAACCTTAGAATACAAGTCTTCCAAACAACAATAGATTTACAACTAATCAGCTCTTAGTTGAGAGGGTTAAATATAGAAGACGACCAAGCACACACATTTTGGTCAAATCAACCGAACTACAGATTACCCTAGGCAAACATTCACATGAATGTAGAAGGGTTAGAAAGAGAACAAACCTTTGGTTGTGATCCTTTGGTCCCATAGCCAGGATGTAGGAGACACTCTCACAGACATAGATACTAGTTTAAGAATCCACTTGCACGAGCGCTTTGTGAGGTATCCAAGAAAATCACGCATTTATTAAGTTTAAACATAGAAGCCGAGAAAGCGTACGATTATTGGATACTAGGGATTAGGACTTAATTTCGTATACATGACCATAACAAGACCGCAACAACCAAAATTCTATGGTTGTGATCCATAAATCCCACGACCCTAACGAATCCATAAGTCAATCGGATATAGACACTGGCCTATGCATGTTAGTATTCCAGTGCACTCCACTTCCACCCATCATCATCGAACAATTGTCCTTACTAGATATAGCGGCTAATGAAGCTAGAGAATTCCTTGGACTAGGCAAGAGAATCGTCCGTAGAGTCAATTATATTCACCATCCAACATATGACCTTATCTGGAGACGTACATGAAACTATTCCAGGTCATTTTCCACGTCTTCCACAACCCATAGATCGAATCACGCCAGAGCTTGATATTGATTGGATCCTTCGAGCGATCATCCTTACCAATCGATCTATCACACCAGTCCAAGTTAGAAGGGCCCTCTTTGCCTTAGATTCGCAAATTCCCTTAGTGCGTATCGAAGACATTAGATTGCCTAACTAGTTTGTCTACATCCCACACATATTCCATCCCCACCGATTGTCTCGACGACCTCGGGAGGTCGGGTGCACGCGAAAAGAGTTACTGTAGATTCCCACGCTCGCTTGTCACTTTTCCGGCGTCACAGAACCCCCATGCCTAAACATGGAAAGAAAATCAATGACGCCACCGACGCATATGACATTGGTAGCGCATATGACGCCACTAGAAGAGGAGTTACAATTCTAAATAAGGAATGTAACTCCTATGATGCATTGACGTAAATGACAATGTCAGATTCTATGACATAATCTGACACTTGTCATTTGACTTCCTAAGACCTATGACTCTCGCAAGGCGAGATGACTCACTAGGTGATGTGGAAGATGACTTGGATAGTCACACACACCAATAGAGATCTCCATAGGCCTTCTCATCCACTCTCACAACCTTATTTGACCTCATATCAGCCCCTTCCATTTGATCTATTTGAGTTTCTTTTACCTCGAACATCCGATGTCGGTTATCAAAACTACCATCGGTTCTACCTAAACCGACATCGGTCCACACCCGACCAATGTCGGTCTCTTTGTTTTATACCTTGACCAAGAAGATGACCCAACAATCATTCTACCAGTTGACCTAAATAACCAAGAATCAAACCACGACTGGTTCCCAAGTACCTTGTGTTTGGTCGTCAAATAGGACTTTACGAAGAGCAACTTGTCGGGGACAAGAAGTCCATCCTCTTTAATGGGAGAGGTTCCCTTATTCAGAAATGAACCTATTTACAAATATACAAAACATGATTTTCTGGTTGAACTTGGACATTACGAAAGTGTTTTCTATAAAGATCATCAATTACAAAAGGACTGAGGAATGAGAGTACGAGGATGAGCAGAAAGGAAACACTCAGAATTATAGATAACAGAATAATTCTTTATGTATGCGAAGTTACAGTGAATTGAAACAAGATCATTTGTATCATATAAATAAGATGGAATTTAAAGACACAAAGTTCTGTAAATAACATTTGCTAGAACACAAAGTTTCTTAACATAACACAGACAAATGATCTTCACAAAATTAAATGAAAAGTTGGGGACAAAAGAGATCAGATAGACAAAGAATGAAAAGCCCTTCTGTATTGATTTCTTTATGATCTATTTACACTTTCAGAAAATAAGCCAAGTTCTTCCTCCTTTGAAATGGTGTGGAGAGGCCATTATATAGCTTACAAATCGAGTTACTCTTTGTAACTAATTCTTTTAACTAAAGATTAGTTAAGGATTGCCAATCGCAATACCTCAACTAATTACAATGAATTCGAGAAAAATAATTAGAAAAGAAGAGAAGAATAAGGAGAAGAAGACATGTGGTTATGAATGGGAGGGACCCATTGACTTCAAAATTCGCTTCCTGAATCTCTTCATGCCTCGGCTATGTCTCTGCCACGAGGGACTGACATGTTGGGCTGTAGACTGACCCCAAAATCAAGGCACTTCTCCATTTCCTTATCAAACTCGAAATGAGTATGATATTCTTTATTTACTTCTTCAATGGCAGATTGAAGAGAGTAGATCTCCTTCATTTTCTCTTTGGAGATGGATCTTTCCTTGAATAGATTATCTTTGACAAAATCTCTGAATTGAGCTTTGATTTCTTGCAAGGAAAGAGGCACACCCGTGAAGTTTCATCCACGATGACAGTGCATATCTTTCCACTTTGAGCTCCTCGACCTTTTGAGCTTTATGATGACCCTGAGCTCCTAACCACGAGGCCGATGACCACGAGGTCAGAGAGGAAGATTTCCTCTTCTTCTATCAACAAAAGGTTGCACCCATGCAAAAGAGGAAGAGGAATCGTAGGAGGGGCAAGAGGACCAAGAGATAGAGAGCTCATGACGCTCGAGTTTGCCAGAATTGATTCAAGTTAATATGTGAGTGGGGTTCTTGAGACAATTGCGGCGAAGAATAAATAGCACTTGGAAGTTCAGTGCTCTGGACTTCCTTATCTTTATCCGTTGGATCTTCGGGAGCATTTTCGAAATTTGGCATTTCACTCTCTTCACTTTCACTTGAGAACAATGATGTTCTCTCGTCCCAAAGGCACTTCTACCTTTTCTTTGAGGATCTTTCTCAACGGGCTCCTTCTTAACCTCTTTGAATTTCTTGGTACACTTGAGTGGATGAAGAAGGAGTGGAAGCTGCAGGTCCTTGCGTTGATGAGGCAGGAGGGGTTTGCACAGGTGTGTCATTGATATGGGAGTCGATGCTTCCCTCCTTGGTGTTGAAACATCCTTAGAAGAGGATTCTCCTGAGTGCCTTCTAAGCTCTTGAAATTTCCTATCAGACCAGACCTTAGTCCTGACTAAGACTGGAGCTAGGATCTTAGCCAGATCATCTTTCTCTTTCTTGTTCCAATCCAAGTCCTCCAAGGGAGTGTGCTTAACCACATTGTCATACTCATATGAGTATAGATTAGAGTTGTCATCACAGAGTCCTTCGGAACTTGATCTGGACAAGCCGAGTTCTTGGATCAATTGTAGAGAGAACTTCATGTAGTGCCTCCTTCAGCCTTAAAATCATCTCGCACGGTCGGCCCAATAGTCTTCACGTATACGCCTGCGATGATATATTATCTTGATGTTCTATTTAATGAACTTCTTCAAGTCAAAGCAAGTTCTTGGCTTGAAGAAATGAATGGTGATGGGAACCACCATGTGGCTCTTTCTATATTTTGTACATCCAGTGGCTGTTTTCAAGTGTAATTTCCCAAAGAGATGGGAAAGTGCAAACCAGAAATCTTCTTATCTCTGCGGGTTTTGTGTAATTTTTCTAATTGCTGCATACTTCTATCAAAGCCATCTTATCACCTGCAGAACATGGGAAGCCTCGAGGGTGCTCTCATGCAATGCAAGCCTGATATAAGAGAATTTTCTGAATTGGATAAAATAAGCACCGTAGTGCGATATCGATTCATGGCTTCATCGAAAACCTTCTAGCATGTCACCTTCAAGCGGCTTTGACCACGTACATGGTGAAAGCATCATTTACTCTTACGAAATTACGATTGCTAGTCTCTAGGGTGAAGCTGCGGGGTGGGGCATATACGGGATCATCCTTGTGGGCATCGATGTAAGAAAAACCAAACCATTGCCTTGATGCCACCGAGTATACATCAGTGCACGAAGTCATGTAGAAGTTCTTTCGTTTCTTTGTACATTGGGCAATTGCTCCACCAAGTTCATGCTTTGATGATTTCTGCCCAAAGATTGATATTTTGAGTTCCTCACTTGCACACCATCTTTGATGAGCGGGCACATCCGAAATGGAACTCGTTAGTAGAGGGTAAGCCCATAACTGAGCCAGTAGGATTATAAAATACAACAATTCTTCATTGAAATCAGCCGGAAAAGAGTCTTGGATAGACGAGATGCTCCCTTCTTAGGGTTCTTTAGCCAGAGGACTTCGCCACCCGCGCCTTGTATTTGTCATTGTCTTGATTGAACAGGGGCACATGCTTGATCTGGGAAACAAATATGGCATTATCTATTTCTAGAATCTTTAGTGTAGTGCTAATGGTGGCGGCGTCCGGTTTGGCGATGAGTTCCCCAGTGTGCGTTGGTTAATTTACTCGAATCGGGGGTCGAAGTGAGCTCCGCATGAAAGCACTGTATCGGCACATTGCACTGAGATTGGGAAACCTCCAGTGAAAGCCAAACCGCTGTTGTGAATCATCTGTGCCATTGGTGTAGGGTTTACATCTGCCATCCTTGCCCAAAAATCACCGAAGTCAAGATGACGAGCTTCACTGTCCCCAATATTGGGAACGGCAGACTCTAGTGGCGAGATTTGTTCCTGTCCCTGAAATTTGATCTTCATATTGATAGTAATCTGGAGGACAGAGCCGCAAACTAGACTCGGGAAGGAATTACAGAGGGAAGGGATACACGCGCGGGAAATTATATTACAAGGGTTCAAGCAAAGGATAACATGGAAGCAGTGTGAAAAATGCATAGGGGTTCACTCATTATATAGCCAATTAGGAGAGAAAAGACAATGAATGCACATTTAATACATACCTACCAATTTGAATAAGCATGATATTCGGGTAGAGCTAGAAAAATAAGCACGAATGGCACTTGGTTCATTTGGGACATGTGAGGCGCGAATGCGCGTGAAACACGTGGCTCGGCGATTCGGGTGAAGTGGGAAAAGATGCACAAATGCCTTTTGGGACATGCGGGATAAAAATGCGCGAAGTCGCAACTCGAATTGGATCGGCCGAAAAATGTGACAATGGAGTCCTAAGAGTTTGGGACATTTGGGACGTGAAAGCGTGAAGTACGAGGTTCGGTTGGATCGGCAAGAATTGGAACAACTTGCCCAATTGGACTTGGGACATTTGGGACGTGAAAGTGTGAAGTATGCGGTTCGGGTGTTTCGGCCGAAAATGGAACAACTTACCCGATTGGACTTTGGGACATTTGGGACAAAAAGTTCCGACGGCCCGAAAAAGACAAACTTCGAGGAAACCGGCCGATCGGGGAACAGAGCGCACTTTTGAACTTGGGACACGCGGGACAAAAATGTCAAGCAGAGCCCAAAAACACACAAAATGACCCAAAAACGTAGATTTTCTCAATTTCTCGACTTTTAACATTTTCAGTACAACAGAGAAGACACTTAAACTCAAAATTTTGAATTTTCACTTTCTTAAGAGCAAGGGAATTTTGAGTGGACAACAGCTGGCTCCTTCTGGGGATGACTTGGCATAAATTCAAGGAATGAGACAAGGTAAGAACTTAGAAAAACTCGGGAAGCAGACCAGTACCTTATCCATTGGGCCACGGAGTCAAAAAACAAACCAATATAGAGGACAACACACCAAAACAAAAAGGAAAGAAAAACAAAAACGTGCTGTACAGAATATACAAAGGACTCCCTAATCACCTATGACTTGAACAACTTAAGGTACTGCCCACTATAAGGAAGTGGGAGAGGAGAACCATCCATGTAATCAAGATAAAAGGAATTCTTACCAGCAAAGTGTCTGATCTTGAAAGGTCCGAGCCAAAGGGAATCGAACTTGCCATGGCTGCCACGAGGTTCATGCCTTTTATCCCATAACAACACAGTGTCTCCAACTTGGAAATCTCTGAACCTGGCTTTCTTATCAAATAGGACCTTTACCTTCTGCTGGTGAACAAATATCCTATCAACACCTACCCAATCTATCCTCATTCAGTTTGTGAAGGTACATAATTCTCTTATCAAAGCATCACTAAACTAGTATCTTGATGGCCTTCATTAGATGCAAGGCTGGCAGCTCCACTGTTTCTTGGCAATTGAGCTTCTACTCCATATACCACTTGAAAAGGAGACATTCCAATAGCTCTCTTTGGTGTAATCCTATCTGCCCAAAGAGCATCATAGAGCTTCTTGTGCCAGTTTCGTTGAGACTCATTGACTAATTTCCTTATAATAGTCACCAAATTTTTATTAGTGGATTCTGCTTGCCCATTTCCCTGAGGATAGTAATCGAGAGTGAGCCAAAGAAATGCCATACCCATAGCAAAAATCCATTATCTCGGTTGAAGAGAAATTTGAAGCATTATCTGTCACAATCTTGTTAGGTACACCATACCTTACCAAGATGTTTTCTTTGATGAAGTTGCACACCACTTCAGAAGTAGTACTCTTAACTGGAATAGCTTCTACCCATTTGGTGAAATAATCCGTGGCAGTTAATACATGAGTATGACCAGCACTAGAAGCGGGATTAAGTGTTCCAATGAAGTCCAAACCCCATTGTTGAAAAGGTTCTTCAATTACAACTGGCTTAAGAGGCAAAGAGGCCAATTTAGGTCTTCCCACGAAGGTCTGACAAGCCTCACATTTATCAACCCACTTGGATGCATCTCTGAACAAGGAAGGCCAGTAATATCCTCCATGAAGTATCTTATGAGCAGTGACCATTGATGAATAGTGCCCTCCACATGCCTGATCATGAAAAGCTGAGAGTAACTTTTTCTGCTGTTCCTTGTCCACACATTTCAAAAACCTTCCATCTAACCCACGTTTGAACAAGGTGTTTTCCCACAACACATATTGCACTGACCTTAGTTTAACAGTCCTCTTTTCTTTGGCAGTTAAATGAGAGGGGCATTCTCCATAGGTGAGAAAATGAGCGATATCAGCATACCATTCATCAACTGAGCTAAGAAACAGAACGGTAGGAAGGCCAACTTTCTCCTCCAGTAACTCATGTTTAGCTCCTTCAGCAATGAGCTCACAAAGGCCTTTTCCACGAACAAGCTTGGTCGGTTTGATGTCAATATCATATTCTTGGACCTTAGCAACCCAGTTCCCTCTCTTGGATCCAAATTCTTGTTGTGTGAGAATTGACTTAACAGTTGTATCTGGAACCAACACCATGGAATGAGAGTTGAGAATGTAAAAACGAAACTGCTTGACAACTTTGACCACTGCAAAAGCATGTTTTTCCATCATGGTGTATTTTAACTCATGATCTTTCAGAATATAGCTCATGAACGCAATTGGGAGTTCATGCTCATTAGAGTCTTCTTGAGTCAAAACAGCAGCCAAGGTATTATCTGTGGCATAGCAATAGATAATAAAATCTTTGTTGAAATCAGGACATGCTAAAACAGGAGTTTTAGCAATAGCTCTTTGATACCTTCAAAGGATTCCTTTCCTTCAGAAGACCAACCAAACATTTGTTTCCCTTTCATCATCTGAGAAATATTCAAAGTTAACTCTGCAAAATCAGGGATGAACCTTCTTAAAAAATTGATCTTACCAAAGAAAGAGTGCATGCCCTTTTTGCTGGTTGGGAGAGGAATTTTCTGGATAGCTTGAACTCGTTCAGGATCAATCTTAATACCATCTTTGGAAATGATGTGCCCTAATAATTTTCCCTCGGTGACACAAAAGATAGATTTTTTAGGATTCAAAGAAATCCCATGCTCTCTGCATCTTAGCAGAACTATCTCTCAGTGGTCAAAATGATCCGCCCTTGTTTTAGAAAACATGGTCAAGTCGTCAAGGTATATGACAATACACTTCCCTTTCAAACTTCCAAAAGCCAGATCCATAGCTCTCTGAAAAGTGGCACCAGCATTAATGAGCCCAAAAGGCATTCTCTTGTAAGCAAAGGTACCCCAAGGAGTAGTGAAAGTTGTTTTGTGTTGATCTGCAGTATCAACCTCTACTGATTATATCTCGAGAATCCATCAAGCATAGATAACATTTCAGATCCATTCTTGCTTGCAAACCTGATCCATCATAGGCAAAGGATAATTATCTTTCAAGAAGCTTTGATTTAGATTCACAGAAATCAACACGAATGTGGATCTCACCATTTTCTTCCTAACGAGCACAATATTGGCAATCCATGTTGAATGGTGAATGGGAAAAATGATTTTGGCCTTCAACAACTTCTGTATTTCCTGAAAGATGGTGTCAGCTATTTTGGGGTTGTATTGCCTCTGTTTCTGCTTAAAAGGCTTAATTCCAGGCTTGAGAGGAATAAAATGCTGCATATCTTTTGGTTTGAAAGCTTTTAAATCTTCATAAGAGTAAGCAAGAACATCCTTATACCTCTTTAAAAGATCAATTGCTTTCTTCCTCTCATCTGCTGTGCAACATTTTCCAATGTTCACGAGCTTAGGATCAGTAGAACTCCCAATATTAATCTTATCATACTCAGCTGATTGTTGAGGTCCAGTAGAAGCTCTAGACTTTACATACCTGTCATGTTTATCAAATAGTTCCTCTAAACTCACCAATCCTTTAGGAATCTTGTTTCCTTTGAGTTTGATGCATCCATCTGATCCGTTTCTTCTCCTTGGGTGACTGCTTTGTCAAAGGGCACACTTTCACGAGGCAGGTTGTCACTTCCTTCAAAATACAGCTGTTCAAAATTACCCTTGAGTTCTAAGAAAGAAAGCAAGTGTTGATCATCATTGAAAACTTGCCAGTTATTGGTATTATCAGGTACACTAGGTCGATGGACCATCTCAATGGTGAACTTATCTTGAGAGAAGTCAGGATGAGGAATCAATAGTGACCCTGAGACTGCTAGTGAATCAGCCCTGTTGTTCTTCTCCCTAGGTATTGCTTCGATGGAGAAAGCATCAAGAAATTCAATGGAATCCCAAACCTGATTCCGGTAATGTTTCAACCTTCCATTTTTACACGAAAAGGCTTCTAACTTGCTTTATAATCAATTCCGCATCACCACGAGCCAGAAGATTCTTTACACCTTGTTCTTTGGCCACTTGCAGTCCAAGAATGAGAGCCTCATACTCTGTTGTATTATTAGTATTTTCGAACTGCAACTTGAATGAAAAAGGATGTAGGCTTCCTTCAGGTGACACCAGTAGGACACCAGCTCCAGAACCAGCTGAGGAACAACTTCCATCAAACTCTAAAATCCAAACACCATTAGGATCTTTAGGTGACACTTTGGGGAGTTGAATTTCATCAGGGGACATAATCATGTAGTTACCATGCCCCATATCCTCATAGAGTATTTGTGCTTTAGGATCATCCGTTTTTTGTACAATATACTCAGATTGCTTCTCAGGCAGCAACTTCTTCATTTTCCATTAACAGGTACGAGTGCATGTGACCAATCCATTTGAATTTCTCCACCCACATCCTTACAGAAGTTCCTACTTAGCAACATCCCGTATGAAGGAGGAATATCTGCTACTAAGATGGTAGCCAAAACTCTCTTCTCAGGCAAAGTAGCAAAAGCCACTTGTGCATCTTTAATTCTTCCGACCAGGGGCACTTCCTTACTCTCCATAGAGTAACAAGATCCATAAGTGCGTGTGAGGGTCAAGCCTAAGGCATGAGCTACTTTAGCAGGCATCACATTGTCTGAGGCTCCTGAGTCTATGACACAATTACTGAGCCTATGGCCAGCTATAAGAAGTGTTACATAAAATGGTTTGATTTTGTCATTAGGTGAGGTGACAACGGCTACCAGACTAGGCTGTGGTGCAGAAGAAGGAGTGGGTAAAAGGCCTTTAGATGTGGTTTTAGAATGGGAATTGACAAAGTGAATCATTTTAGCAAAAGCTTTGGGATGGGTTTGATAATACTCAGCCTCTGAGATTTGAACCTTAGTCTTTTTCAGGTGATCAATAATATCAAAAGACCCAGAAGTGGACGGGCCATCATCATTTGAGATCCTAGGTTTATCAACTTTAGGGGAAAAAGAAGTAACTTTAATAGCAGGATTGACAGGACTCACCTTTGGTGTAGATGAAATGGGGATAGGAGATCCTCTTTTTGCAATTACGGGGATAGTTGCGGCTGCTCCTTAGATTTCTTGGGGGGCTGCGTCACTTTCTCCCTCTGATTTGTCTGCTCTCGAGTCATGACAGTGAATGATTCACTATTCATGTCTGCTACTACTTCATCATAATCATCTCCATCATCAATGCCCTCAGTGGTGAAGAAATTAACTCGAGATCCCTCAAGTTCATCTGCTTCATCATCAACTTCTTCCACAAATTCCTCGCAAGCTTCATTATCCTCATCATCATCTGGTTCCTCAACTTCACAGGTTGCATTGTAGGAACTTTAACAGGAGGTCCTTCAAGCGCTAATCTTGTTTGAGAAGCAGGCAAACGATTTCTGGGCTGAAAATTCCTCCTTGGAACGTCTGCATAAGGAGCATGTTGAGCCAATTGTTTCTTTATAGCAATGAGATCATTCGCAAGTTTTTGAACTAATGGATCAGTATTAGGTCCAGGGGTGGAAGAGGAGGAAGCAACAGACTTAGATTTGGAAGGGTCTCTCCTCAACTTCCCTGACATGATCAAATCATCCTCGACACTAACAGCAAGAGTTTGATCCTCAACCAATGTTGCGAGATTAGCCCTTCTTAGCGCATAACTAACTTCAGGTGATTGGGCATTTAGGAAGAAACATTTTTGGATTTGATCAACAGGTCGAGTATTTGCTGGAATTTTATTAATTAACCTGTTGAATCGGGCCACAAATTCTCTCATGGGCTCTGGTGAATCTTTCTTTATCTGAGAGATTTGGGCTAGCAAGGCATGCACATCTTCTGCTGGTTTGAAATGGTTTTCAAACCTAGTTCTCATGGTGTCCCAGCTAGTGATAGTACCAGCCGGAAGGTGATAGAACCAATCAGCAACATTATCTTGTAAAGTCTCAACGAACAGTCTCACGGAGACGTCTTCATGTTCAACTCCCAGAACTCCACATGCAACTATGAAGGCTGCGATGTGTTCATCAGGATGCACTTTGCCATCGCCTTTGAATTTAGGAAAGTTCTTATGGTTACCTCTGGGTAACTCATGCGAAAGGCGAGGAAGAGCAAGGGCCCGACACGATGACCCCGGGGTAATGGTACCGCCATTCTTGGAAAAATGGCTTGGAGAGGAAGCTATGACACCAGCGAGAATCAAAGCTCGAAGATTAGGACTAGCTGGCTCTGAAGGAATACCACCCGTAGGAATTCTATCTTGAACAGGTGGAGTGCTTGTCGAACGAGTCTTTCTATTTCTTGTTGAAGGGAAAGGAAAACCCTGCTGCTCCAAAAGCTGGCGAGAATCTTGATACCAAGGGCCCTTCTCCCTCGAGTAAAACGCGAGTCACGAGATCGAAAGGATGATCAAAAATTACAGAACTGGAATATGATTTTCCCCAGCGGAGTCGCCAAAAAACTGTTGGTCGTCAAATAGGACTTTACGAAGAGCAACAGTCAGGGGACAAGAAGTCCCTCCTCTTTAATGGGAGAGGTTCCCTTATTCAGAAACGAACCTATTTACAAATATACAAAACATGATTTTCCTGGTTGAACTTGGATATTACGAAAGTGTTTTCTATAAAGATCATCAATTACAAAAGGGTGGAGGAATGAGAGTACGAGAATGAGCGAGAAAGGCAACACTCGAATTATAGATATGAGTAATTCTTTATGTATGCGAAGTTCTGAGTGAATTGAAACAAGATCATTTGTATCATATAAATAAGATGGAATTTAAAGACACAAAGTTCTGTAAATAACATCTGCCAGAACACAAAGTTTCTTAACATAACACAAACAAATGATCTTCACAAAATTAAATGAAAGCTTGGGGATAAAAGAGATCAGATAGACAAAGAATGAAAAGCCCTTATGTATTGATTTCTTTATGATCTATTTACACTTTCAGAAAATAAGCCAAGTTCTTCCTCCTTTCAAAATGGCGTGGAGAGGCCATTATATAGCTTACAAATCAGTTACTCTTTGTAACTACTTCTTTTAACTAAAGATTAGTTAAGGATTGCCAATCGTGATACCTCGACTAATTACTGATGAATTCGAGAAAAAGAATTAGAAAAGAAGAGAAGAATAAGGAGAAGAAGACATGTGGTTATGAATGGGAGGGACCCACTGACTTCAAAATTCACTTTGCTGAATCTCTTGATGCCTCGGCTATGTCTCGCCACGAGGGTAACGTGTTGGTTTGTAGGCGAGCCCCAAAATCCGAGGCACTTCTCCATTTCCTTATCAAACTCGACATGAGTATGATAGTCTTTATTTACTTCTTGATGGCGGATTGAAGAGAGCAGATCTCCTTCATTTTCTCTTTGGAGATGGAGCTTTCCTTGAATAGATTATCTTTGACAAAAGCTCGAATTGAGCTTTGATTTCTTGCGAGGAAAGAGGCACACCGAAGTTTCATCCTGAAGATGACAATGTATATCTTTGAAAGCGAGATCTGACCGAGTGTCTTGAAAGCCTCACCCTTCTGCTAGCTATTCTTGACTCTCCCAAAGCCTCCTCCAAGACTTTGATCTTCCACTCCACATGCTTGTAAACCCGAGGACTTTGTGAGTTATCCTTTGCATCATCAAAAACCTTATTCACCAATAAAATGTTCTCATCTGTCTCCCCCATGAGATGGAGGTCTCTTATCTGCTTGCTCCAGAGTTTGAGCTCTTTATCTATGATCCCGATAGTGGAGGAGAACTTCTGTTGCAAATTGTTCACCTTTCCATGGAGTTTGAAAGCTTCATCGATGAAGTTCAATCCTGCAACAAGCATATCTTCCACCATGGCCTCCATAGCTCTGCCATAGATGGAATACTTGTGCATGTCTTTGATACTCTGTACTTCATCTTGGCTCAAAATTACAGGTGGCGGAAGGGTAGTCAATGGGGTAGGGTCCAAAACTTTGTCCTTAGACAAAAGAGATTTGATAAAACTTGTGAGAATCTGGGCTTGTTCCTCCAACTATTCAATAGTTTGCTGCCCTTTCTCTACCCTCCCAATGACTCTTGTGACCATTTCCTGGAGGTTGTGGATCTCACCTTCAGGAGTAGACTCTCCCATTGGAATCCTTGAGAATTCTAGGTCAGATGCCTGCAAGTCCTGCTCTGATTTGTCTACTGTAGGCTTAGCAATCTCTAGGAATTGCTGACCTTGAGCATCAGACACTATCCTGGAGGTGATTCTGGCTTTCTTGGCATGAGAAGGAGTAGTGCTAACAAGGCTGCGACAGACATCAAAATTTGACCACGAGCTCAGAGAGGAAGATTTCCTCTTCCTCTCATCAACAGGTTGCACCCATGCAAAAGAGGAAGAGGAATCAGCGGGAGGGCAAGAGGACCAAGAGACAGAGAGCTCATGACGCTCGAGGTTTGCCTGTTGTGATTCAAGTTGAGATGTGAGTGGGGCGCTTGAGACAATTGCGGCAGAAGAATCAATAGCACTTGGAAGTTCAGTGCTCTGGACTTCCTTATCTTTATCCGTTGGATCTTCAGGAGCATTTGTAGGGGCTGGCATTCACTCTCTTCACTTTCACTGAGAACAATGATGTTCTCTGGTCCCAAAGGCACTTCTACCTGCTTTCTTTGAGGATCTTTTTCCACAGGCTCCTTCTTAACCTCTTTGAATTTCTTCTGGTACACTTGAGTGGATGAAGAAGGAGTGGAAGCTGCAGGTCCTTGCGTTGATGAGGCAGGAGGGGTTTGCACAGGTGTGTCTGATATGGGAGTCGATGCTTCCCTCCTTGGTGTTGAAACATCCTTAGAGAGGATTCTCCTGAGTGCCTTCTGAGCTCTCGAACTTTCCTGTCAAACCAGACCTTAGTCCTGACTAAGACTGGAGCTAGGATCTCGGCCAGATCATCTTTCTCTTTCTTGTTCCAATCCAAGTCCTCCAAGGGAGTGTGCTTAACCACATTGTCATACTCATATGAGTATAGATCAGAGTTGTCATCTTGGAGTCCTTCAGGAACTTGATACAAGCCGAGTTCTTGGATCAATTGCAGAGAGAAACCTGCCATAGTGCCTCCTTCTAGCCTCAAAATCATCTGCACAGTCAGCCCAATAGTCTTCTGTATCTGCCCTATGATGATAGATTATCTTGATGTTCTGTTCAATGAACTTCTTCAAGTCGAAGCAAGTTCTTGGCTTGAAGAAATGAACGGTGATAGGAACCAGGGCTCTTTCTATATTCTGTGCGTCCAGGGCTGTTTTACAAGTGTAATTTCCCAAAGAGATGGGAAAGTGCAAACCAGAAATCTTCTTGTCTCTGCAGGTTCTATGCAATTTTCTAATTGCCTGCATACTTCTATCAAAGCCATCTTATCACTTGCGAACATGGGAAGCCTCAGAGGGTGCTCTCATAGCAGCAAGCTTTGATATAAGAAATTTTCTGAATTGGATAAAATAGGCACCGTAGTGCGATATCGAGTTCATGGCTTCATCGAGAAAACCTTCTAGCGATGTCACCTTCAAAGCGGCGACCACGTACATGGTGAAAGCATCATTTACCCTTCTGAAATTGCGATTGCTGGTCTCTAGGGTGAACTGCGGGCAGTAGGCATATACAGGATCATCCTTGTGGGCATCAATGTAAGAAAAACCAAACCATTGCCTTGATGCCGCCAGAGTATACATCAGGTACGAAGTCATGTAGAACTTCTTTGTTTGTTGTACATTGGACAACTGCTCCGCCAAGTTCATGTTGATGATTTCTGCCCAGTTGATATTTTGAGTTCCCTCGCACACCATGTTGATGAGCGGGCACATCCAGAAATGGAACTCGTTAGTAGAGGGTAAGCCCATAACCCGAGCCAGTAGGATTATAAAATCTGACAATTCTTCATTGAAATCAGCCCGGAAAAGAGTCTTGGATAGACGAGATGCTCCCTTCTTAGGGTTCTTTAGCCAGGACTTCGCCACCCGCGCCTTGTATTTGTCACTGTCTTGATTGAACAGGGCCTGTGCTTGATCTGGGAAACAACTATGGCATTATCCATTTCTGGAATCCTCAGTGTAGTGCTAATGGCGGCAGCGTCTAGTTTGGCGATGAGTTCCCCATGTACGTTGGTTAATTCGCTCGAATCAGGGTCGAAGTGAGCTCCGCATGAAAGCACTGTATCAGCACATTGCACTGAGATTGGGAAACCTCCAGCGAAAGCCAAACCGCTGTCGTGAATCATCTGCGCCATTGGTGTAGGGTTTGCATCTGCCATCCTTGCCCAAAAATCACCGAAAGTCAAGATGACGAGCTTCACTATCCCCAATATTGGGAACGGCAGACTCTAGTGGCGAGATTTGTTCCTGTCCCTGAAATTTGATCTTCATATTGATAGTAATTCGGAGGGCAGAGCCGCAAAATAGACTCGGGAAGGAATTACAGAGGGAAGGGATACACGCGCAGGAAATTATATTGCAAGGGTTCGAGCAAAGGATAGCATGGAAGCAGTGTGAAAAATGCATAGGGGGTTCGCTCGTTATATAGCCATTAGGAGAGAGAAAGACAATGAATGCGCATTTAATACATACCTACCAATTTGAATAAGCATGATATTTGGGTAGAGCGGGAAAAATAAGCACGAATGGCACTTGGTTCATTTGGGACATGTGAGACGCGAATGCGCGAAACACGCGGCTCGGCCGATTCGGGCGAAGCGGGGAAAATGCACAAATGCCTTTTGGGACATGCGGGACAAAAATGCGTGAAACACGTGACTCGGCCGGATCGGACGAAAATGTGACAATGGGTCCGAAAGAGTTTGGGACATTTGGGACGTGAAAGCGTGAAGTACGCGGTTCGGGTGATTCGGCTGAAAATGGAACAACTTGCCCAATTGAACTTGGGACATTTGGGACGTGAAAGTGTGAAGTACGTGGTTCGGGTGTTTCAGCCAAAAATGGAACAACTTACCCAATTGACTTTGGGACATTTGGGACAAAAAAGTTCAGGGCCCAAAAAGACAAACTTCGGGGAAACCGGCCGATCGGGGAACAGAGCGCACTTTTGAACTTGGGACACGCGGGACAAAAATGTCACAAAAAAAACACACAAAATGACCCAAAAACGTAGATTTTCTCAATTTCTCGACTTTTAACATTTTCAGTACAACAGAGAAGACACTTAAACTCAAAATTTTAAATTTTCACTTTCTTATCCTCTTGTGGTCTTATTTTCTATTACGGTAGTTCCTCCTAGCCAAAAGAAAGATTTCACATTAAGCCGTGGATCAAGAAGTTAGATCGTGCACAATAACCATTAATTGAAAAACATTTAAAAGGTATTCCTCCTTGGCCCTTACCCTATTTGTTTCATCATTTCGAAAAGTAAAGAAAACAAGTGAAACATTTTAGCATGCCGTGGGACCCATTAGGGGTTTTTTGTATTTATTCATTCCTAGGTGAAAGTTGTGTGTTTTTTACCCTTTGAACATATTCCACATTAATTTTCTTCTTTGGAATCATTCTCCTTCTTTCTATTGTCTAAAAAGACAATCATATTTTTGGTGCTTTAAAAGGAACACATCTGCCATTCTTTTGCATTGCATTAGTGAAAGAGCATCCCTCTTCCTGTTCATTGCTTTCTACATCAAATATCACAATTTGATTTGGGTTTAAAACACTTGCATTACATTCTAATTTGTTGCATTATTAGGTCACATTAAAACCGAGGGAAACCTATATGCTGGAAGTCATGCCCAGCTGATAGTTGACACAAAGAATTGTAGAAAACACATTTCTCTCTCTCTCTGTGTGTCTTACCAAACTTACACAAAATAAAAATATAAACATCTTTCTTAAACAACATCTTACCAGAACATCTTTCGGTGATCACACAATCCGGTTGGCAGGGTACTCCCACTCATTGCCTCGTTGATTTATTATCTCGGAGGATGGCCTGCTCTCACCATAACATACCCAAACCTCTCCTTTTAGATATTCTTCTTTGTAGGACTTGTGTTTTGAGGTGTGAGACTACGACTCTCCATTTTTCTTCTTCCTTGCACACTCCACCATCATAGTTGGAGTATTCGACTTTTGTCTGAGTGTGCCAAGGCCCCATATCCTCATTCTTAGGTTTTTGAGTTTGATTCTTCACTTAATTTAACTCACAAAACCAATTTTCTTCATTTCTTTCTAATTTCACATTCACCGACATCGATCCTAATGACCATCGCCGATTCACATCTTACCTTCCTCGGTTACACCCTAACCAAAGGTGTAAACGCTTCTGGATTTCTAGTTACTTTACCTAGAATAGCCTTCATCACTCTTTTTGTTCTATTTCTAGCCCTCGGGCATCATCATATTTCTCCCCTGTTGATACCTATTTTCATACATAGTTTTCACAAGTACACATCCAACATTCCTGTTTCATTCTTTGAGACTGGTTTTCTTCCATAGTATCAAGTATCGCCACCACCGGCCGTTATCGATTTTCCATCAACCGTCACCAATCAACTTGAGCATCATTGGTTTTCCCTCAACCATCTCGGGTCAACCTACCTATCGTTAGTTTCCTATGTTTGATTTTCAAAATCTAGACACTGACCAGATTCACCTCCTGGACCCCATTATTCTCTGTTTCTACTACTTTCTGTGTCATCTATAGAATATAGTCTTACCAGGTCAACACTTGTTCAAATGGTGCTAACTCACAACCAAAATAACACCCTCATATTCCACGTTAGTTGCTAACCTCTCCCACCTATTCTCTCATCTCCTTCTAAACTATCACCCATGGATCTAACCCTACCTACCACCATTACTATAGGAAACAAAGAGTTTGTATGACTCCTCGATCAAAATACCGTGGCCTTATAGTTCTACCTTTCTCACTCTTTCACCCGAGACTCCTCGTGTCGGTTGATATACGACATGCCTATGTCCATGTATCCTTCCCTTATTCCCCGTTTGTGTATCAGCCCCTAATAATATGACGTTAACCTCACTTGCTTCACCCCCGATAGTTTTCCAGCTAGGCCCCATACTCGCCATGACCACGCATCTGCGAGCTTCACTTGTGCCTATCGTATCTCGTTGTCCCCTCGTCGAACACCTTGACCATAGCATAGTCCACACCCATTTTATCATAAATACCCATTGTAACACAACCACCCATAGTGTTGGTGACTCCTTCTCCATCCTAAAATATTGTCCTCTCCATCCCACAAACATTTCCCCCAATCGCTACAAGTGTCACGATGACCATCCCACCTACATACACATACTATCAACAACCCCCTATCTTGTCTGTCACCCATTCTGGATATGTGCCTTCTATGTCGGTTCCTTATTCTCAACCTCCCTATCAGGTTCAATATCTACCCCCTTATGCCATAGGAGGTATCCCTCCATCACAACCTACCAATGACCTCATCAAGTTGATGATGGAAAAGATGCAGAAATTAGAAGCATCGGTTTCCGGCTCACGCAACTCCCTCACCTATGATGAAATTTTTAATGAGCCTATTCACCCATCCATTCCTATTTGACCATACCCCATACATTGAGAAATGCCAAAATTCAATCACTTCAATAGGAAATAAGATCCACAACAACATATTTGGTCCTTTAAACATGGGTGTTACCTGATTTCCCACGATGACGCTTTAGTTCTGAGGAATTTCCCAATGTCCTTGATAGGACCTACATTGGATTGGTATAGTGGAATACCAAGAAACTCCATTTACTCATTCAATAAAGTATCCAAAGCCTTCCTAGATCATTTCTCCATCAAATTTTTTAAGAAGGTTACCATGAGTGATCTTTATTCCACACGACACTATGACGATGAGTCTATCGCTGACTTCGTCACTCGCTGTGTAGCCTTATTAACCAAATCACATTCCAATTACCTCAAACTAAGCTTATAGAGCTATTTACTTGGGCATGTGCTAGACACATCTCACTAACCCTACATGTGTAAAAATTTCACACTTTTGACGAGGCATTCACCATGGCACAAAATTGGAAATTTGTGCTATCAAAGAAAAGAATATTCAACTTCGTAACAAGAACATTGCGTTCAAATCAAATGATACTTCTTCATATTTGAAACCCCAAAACAACTATTCAAATCCCAAAGGGTTTGCTAATTCCATAGTTCTCAAAGCCAGTCCCCCTCATCAATCAAACCCAGCCAAACCCCCTTCTAATCTCTCTCCTATCCAAGCTTTCTAGTTCAGATGAGAACAACGAAAGTACACTTCCATAGGAGAATCTTATTCTTCCATTTTGGAAAATATTTTTAAGGATGGTGCCATTACCCTTCCACCTATAAAACCACATACTGGTTTCGATCCTGAGCAACCCATGCCTGCGTGGTATAAGGAACATGAATTTTGCAACTATCATCGTGTCAAAGGTCACAACGAAAATAACTACATTACCTTCAAGAATATCTTCCAAGAAACGTTAGACGTGGAGATATAGTCTTGGATAGCCCAAATGCACCCACTAACCAAAACCTTCATGTCTTCATGAATTCATTCCCTAATCATGCCCCATCTTCCAACCAAGTTGGTGATACCTCAAACAATGATAGCAATGTCTGTGAGGTCCACGCTATTTTCAATGACACACTAGTTGCTTCCCAATTTCCTCATGTTCCTTCCATAGATGAAATCTTAGCCCACACTCCCCTACCTACACCAGAATCTATTTCATCTACTCCTCTACCCACAAATGAACCCCCTTCAAGTTCCTGTTCACTCGTGGAAGAGCCTATAATTAACATGGTGCTTTTGACCCCTCAAAATTTCAGCGGTTGTCAGTGGCACCTCTCCTACTCAAAGAAGATGCAGCTCCACTACCTACACCAGCACAAAGAGAGTCCACTTCGGCTGGCTTGTGCTCTCCTCTACCTATGGAGGATACTATAGAAGTACCACCACCTATAGATGACCATTCACCATTAGACCTTTCAACTCTCTTACCCCCGCAGTCTAAGGATAACCATTTCCTATATCTCAAACACATTTTACGGGGATTGCTACTCGATCTATGTCAAGCCTACTTATAACAAGATAACACTCTCACACTTGGTCGATCACCTAGACTATGTCAATAGATCCTTACTTTGGAGGTGTGTCTTCTACTTCCTGTTTCAACACAAATGTAATTGTCACTCGCTGACACCTCCGCTATCTATCCAAAAGTGTTTTGAGCAACCAAACCAAACACAACCACAACTATTACAATACCTTCCACGACACCACTCATGACCCAACTCACACCTCTCTGCCCATAGGCCAACATGCATCTACACCCAAACCTATGCCTATATCATATCCCTTACCTAAACCTATCACTACCTTAGGGTCATACCAATAGCTAGCCTTACTCACCCACCGATTAAATTAGATTTAGCTACATCTTCCAAAACTAACACCAAACTTAACCCGGCCCCTAAAAATAAGATCCAATCTCCTAGATCTCATACCCCAACCTCACCTACCACACCCTTATCACCTTCACCCCTTCCATCCATCCTAGGACCTCACCCCTCGACCCTGGCCAAGAAACCCCCATCCACCGGTAAACCAAGAACGTAGCAACCCATTTCCCCATCACAGACCTCTAATATACCCAAGTGACCCACACAACCTCCACCCTCACCCGTAACCTTCTTACCACCCATACCTCTAATACCGTCAATAATTTCCTCATTACACATGAAAATTCCTTCTCTTTCACTCATGCTTCTTGCCCAACCCACACCACCTACCTCCACAAAGACCTCGGTTACCCCCATGCAGGTAACCCGTCCTCATACGCTCGTATCACCTTTACCCAAAAAGATGCAACCTAAAGCTAAAAATATGCTACCCTCTAATAAGGTAGTTAAACCAACCAAACCTTCCATTGCCAGTTCATCTACCATGCCCCTACCCAAGTAGATATGACCAACACCTAAGACCACACCACACACCAAACTAGTAGCCCAACCTACTCCCCCTCTTGTAAAGACTCTTCCTCCACAGTTCAGCCACACCTATACCCAAACCCACATTCACCTCCCATTGTGATCCATTAACAAGGTCCTATGCCAAAATCCTAGCCAATATCCTCAAAACTTTTGTCATCACATTACCACCTCTTAGAACTTACGACCCACTCAAACCCAAACCAAAAGGGTTTGATGAAACCAAAATTTTTGCCTACCATCATGTGCTAGGATACGATGTAGAGAACTGTAAGCCTTTAAAAACCACTATTTTCCAATTGTGTCCTCCTGAAGAAAACTTTGATGATGATGATATTCTTGATGAGGACCCCATTTTGCCTTCACCAATTTCCATAGATCTTCCCTCATTTCCTACTCAGTGACCAAAATCTCCACCCCCATAACTCTTTGATCCATCCCCGAGATTTGAAATTAACATGGTTTGCATAAGAGAGTTGGCCAAACCACCACCCAAATGCCAATGCACCCTACTCATCTCACAAGGCTCGTATCCACCACTAGGGTTTTGTCCCTCTTGCTATACCTTCCATGACACACCCTCTTCATCCACCTCCCCTCAAATTAACATGATCAACATTACCACCTATGCTCAAAAAGACAAGGGAAAGGAGAAAGCAAGTGGCCCATCAACCAACCCTAGTACCCAATATACCATCTGCACCCACACCCAAAGTCATCATTCAAGGTCCTGCATATCCCATTTTCGACGGGGTCACACATCGCACAATGCTAAAACAACTACACCAATCCCCCTCAAAATGTCTTTATATGACCTCATCCAGACCTCGAGTCACATCGTCAAGCCCTCATGGAGGTCCTTCAATCTATCGAAGTCTTACCAAATGACCCCACACCTGTGGCCTCCATCATTACCCCTCACCATGTAGCCTCTCTCACTAGGTCTTTCCTTCCTCTACACCTCCACCCACTCGCCAAGTGACTACCCTTAGCTTTTCAGATGAAGAGATCACTCCCTTCCATTCGACCTCGACCCCACTCTTTTCATCTCTGTCTTTAATGATAATATACGCATATGGCGCATTATGATCAATGGTGGTGCTAGCATTAACATCATCTCCTCCCATGCGTAGAACCAAATGCAAATACCTATCAATTGCATGCATGGTAACCCCATTATGTTGCGTTTCTTCAATGAAGCCATGACCTCTACACTAGGTACCATAGTTATCCATGTCCACATAGGTCCCTGCACTATCCCAAAACTTTTCTATTTCCAAGACAGGGAATTCCAAAGATAACTTGCTGCTTGGCGACCTTGGATCCATGTTATAGGTTGTGTCCCTTTGACGTTACATCGCTGCCTCGAAATTTGAACACGAGGGACATAATTACACCATCCTTGTTGATGCCTCACCTTTTAAGACCTGTAACATGCTATATCAACCCAATGATGTTCTTGTGCTAGTCAGGCATCCGCCACCAAAACCACTTCACCTTCACCCACTAGCCCATCCACCAAAAATGCCACTACTTCTGCTACGTCTAACCTCGGTATCCTACTACAGTGTAGCTTCTACCGTTGGCACACTTGTTTCCCCTTCATCTATTGATCCATCTATACCTGCTACCCATATACCAAATACTGATCTCTTAGAAGATGTTTTTCAATGTCTCACTCTAGGGAATACCACCTATATAATATCGATACATTCCTCACCTCACAAGGGTACGGGAATCTATGTCAACACCCCAGTTATGACATTTGCATTGGTGAAATTTTCCCTATATCCCTCCCCACCTTCACACCAACCGAACATATGGGGGACTTGATATGACCACCTAAAAACTAGAAACTCCATCCCAAACCAAACCATTTTCATCCGACCTACACTCCCCCACTAACCACCGTTTCACTCACACTTTCCTCCGACGGTGCACGTGGAAAGGATTTGGCTTCAGTTTTTATGAATAAGGCCGCCACACTGTCATCTCCTGTACCTCTTGTAAACATAATGACCGTAGTGGCATTGGTTTTTACACTCCATCCTCTAAGAAGGTTCACATCGACCTTATCCAGGATGAGAAATCTTCCCCCTCTCATTCACCCACATTACCATCTTCACCCATAGAGTCCATAGATCTTGAATCTATACCTCCTAACTTTTTTTTTCATAAACACCATTTCCCTGGGACTACTGACCTATCAACGTGATGGTGAGGCTCCTCTTCTCTCCCATTCTTGTATCTTGACATGATCGATGACGATACACCTTCAATTAACATCATTCAATGTTAGGAAGATGAGTCCATCCTCACCTACCTTGGTGTAGAAGAATCTTATATTCACTGGTCGTTACCCTCTGAGACACAAACCATGTTGAACGAATCAACCATTGAAATCAACATTAATACTCAGGATGACCCACACATTCTAAAGATCAGCCAATCCTTACATGCTACTAAATAAGAAGCCTTAACCTATTTCCTTCGGGACCATAGCAATGCATTTGCTTGGTCCTATGCCAATTTGCCTGGTATTGACCCAAAATCATGGTTCATAATATTGTAACCATTTTGAATGCCAAACCCATCAAACAAAAGATGCGTAAAATACATCCTCACATTGCTCCTCCGGGTTAAATAAGAGCTTCAACGCCTTCACTCACTTTCCTTCATTCTACCCATTGATTATCCCCAATGGATTTATAACATCATTCATGTAACGAAAGTGACAAGGGACTCCACATTTGCATGGATTTCCATGACCTCAACCTCTCTATCCCAAAGATGATTTCCCACTACCAGGGCATTAAATAATTAGTTGATCTCATTGTTGGTCATGAAATGCTATCGTTCATGGATGGTTTCTTGGGCTACAATCAAATATTACTAGCTCCCAGGATCGTCACAAGAATGCATTCATCACCCTCTTGGGAATTTCTCTATCAAGTGATGCCCTTCGCCTCAAAATGCCAATGCTACATATCAGCGAGCCATGTCTTACATCTTCCATGACATCATGTATCACATTTTTCACCCGATTCTTAGACGTTTCTTTGAAAATCATGAAATAGATAGGGTAACGGGCATATGAGGAATACCTGTTGAATTGTTGGTTAATAGGTTGTTGCACGTGTGTTGACTCCTTAATCCATAATTGATTGTGAGAGCTTCCTTTTGGATGGGAGAAACTACCTGAAATAAAAAAGCAAGACCACCACAAAGAGTTAAACAATATATGTAGTGGACACTGCCAAGCATATGCTAGATCCAGAAGTGTGATACTTCTGAGACGGTTGTCAATCCACTTTATTTAAAACAATTTAATGCTAGTAATACAATGAAATCCTATTGTAGTTAAAATGATTTAGGTATCTCATTTAAAACACAATAAGAAAGATCTAATCTATGAGGCTAGGTTAAAATAAGATCCGAAGGCCAAGTAACTGGTTATGGGTCTCTGTAGGTCTGATAGAGGTTTTAGGTAGGTCACAGGTGAATAAGGGTGATGTGGGAATAGGTAGGTAGGTTGTTGTTCTGGTACGTGTTGGTAGATACGAGAGATCGATGCCGATTAAGGGTGACTAACACCGGTTTGGGAGAACCGGTGCTGATTCTTGTGGGATCTTGGGAATGTCACATATCAAGCTTTAGATCTCCCTTATGATTGCACAAAGGACTAGGTTGGTCGGAATGAGGTATTAAGTTGTTTGGATGGGATTTGGCGAGGTTTTAATAGGGATATGGAGGGGTGAGTATTAATGGAGGTCAAGTGGGTGGCTAGGAGAACAAAGGATGAAAATACAATGATGAAATGAGTGAACCGGAGGAGTAAAATGTTCTACTTACTTGAATCTGTTCGGGCGTCGTGAGTGAGGAATGAAGGTGTTGATAAGAGGTTGAATGCTTTGCAGAGGATCACCAAACATTGGGGAGATTTTGCATGGACTACATGCGCTCTCCTTCTTGCCTAATTGGATCAAATCTGCTTTTAAGGGTGAGTGCTAGATGTTTGTGTAAGAGAAAATACTTTATCTCCTTCTTTGCATGTGTGTTCTCCTGAAACTTGTTCTCAAAAGATGTGATATCTCTCGAATCACAACCTCGAAAATAAGGTTTTTTTTGGGAATTAAATGGTAACCGATGGTGGTTTTGGCTTAACCAACAATGGTTAAGGGTAACCAAAGACATCGGTTAGGGCGCAGGATTTCCTAGGTTTACTAAACGGGAAGATCCCCTTCATTTTCTCGGGATCTCGTTTAATTTACTTGCGGATTAGACTGGAAGCTTCTTTCTAACATGCAAGAATGTGGTTAGAGAGAATGTAGGCATTACTTTTTAGGGTTTGGGTAATTCTTAGTTAGTTGTGGAAACTTACTAAGAATAGGTCTTAGGGTGAGGTGGCTAGATGAGGTGGATGTGTGGGCATTATCTCAATTAGAATATTTAAATAATAAATATAGTGAGGATAATGAATTAATTTAATTTAAATAATTAAATTAATATTATAGTAGGGTGAAGGGGGCCATGGTTAGGTGAATGTGTTCGGTGGTGTTTATTTGACGAGGACCAAAGTGGAGTGTGACCTAATTTATTTGTCTACATTTTGCCCCTTTTTGTTGCGTAGCTTGTATTGTTAGTAAGCGAAACCGACAAAAATAAGATTTGGTTGCCCCATGTGTGGGTGTAGGTGATCCCCCTCAAACCAAGAACTGATGAGGTAGAAGGTAGAATCGGTGTGTGGTTTGATAAAAGGTAAATGTGATGAAAAGGAAGGTGGGTAATAGGGGGAAAAAGGAACAAGGTCTACTTGGGTAATCTAGGTAATGGGTCGGGGGTCAAAGGTAGCAACAGTCAAATGCACGCACATGTAGAAACTACAACACAATACCAGTTGAAGATCAGGAAAAATCTACATTGTCTAAGGTTGATAGGTTTATCCAAAAAAGGTTGAGGTGATTCCGGTATCCAAGGTATAGGTTATGGTTTGGAAACATGACATTGGTCGTGTGTAGGAATGTTTAGGTGTGTTCCAGGTACACCAAAGGTAGGGTCGGGATAAACGGTCATGGCAAGAGGTAAGGTAAGGTCATCAGTCAATCAACACATGTAACGATGCCATAAGGTATAACGAACACATGAGGTCAAAGGTCACTAGTGATGGTCCAGTCCAACAATCTAGGTCATGACACGGGTAGGGCTGAGGTATAGGTAAAATAACGAGTCCCCAAAGGTGGATGAGGTGAGGCAGTAAATGATGAGGTCAGGAGGGTAAGGGGAATGGTCAGGGTGAACGTTGGGTGAGGGAAAAAAGAGTGATGGGTAGGGGAATAGGGTAAAATTTAGGGCAATGTGTAGGAGAGGGTGGCCGATGCTTTGGTCAAGGGTAATGGATCACGGCAAGGTAGGGCACGCGATCGATGCGAGTGAAGGTAAAATCGGCATCAATTAGGTCGGGTTTATTATAAAAAAAAAAATCTATGTTTTTTTTATTCATTTTCTTCTTGTGAATTGGGAAAATGACACAAGAGAGAGAAAAGGGAAAACTGTCCCAAGAATGGAGAGCTTAGTTGGCGAGCCAAAAGGTCGGTGGCCCGGTATTGAGAGGCGGGTCCACGGATCGGATTGTGAGATTTGATTGGATGGAGGTGTAGGTAGTGATTTGGTGATGATAGAGGTGGGTGAGGGATCGGGCGAGGCCACTAGTGTAGTGGCTGATGTGCCACTGAAATATGGAAGCATGATGAGGTAAGCATCTAACTCTTGTTGTGTTTTGTTAGATAGATTAGGTGATAAGTCAAGATTTGACAAATTGGGTTTTTAGGTTTTCTATTATCCAAAATTCACCCCTCAAGGTAATTTTGATAACATGCATCAAATTCTTTAGTCCCAAGCAAATAGATTGATTTAAGGCCCGAAATCGTGTTTACAGGGTCCCCTTGGGTTCTTTCTAACTCTCTGTCCAAGAGGAAAACCCAAAGAAGTTTTAAAAAGGTGAAAAAATTGCAAAAATCAAGCTGAGTGCCGAAATACAGAAAATCAGCTAAGTCCTAGTCCAGTGGTCCTTGAGACAAGTGGGACGTCGAGCACAAATCGGCCGAAAATCCGCCGGGTGGTCCGCATGCAATTGGGACAATTGGGACGTCGAGAGATGCGCGGACGCGAAAAGGTGAACCGCCGAAAGAGGAAAAAATTACCTAAGTCTTGTTTCGCATAGTCAGGACAGATTGGGCCAAAAGTACGTGTAGGATGTGGATCGAGCAGGTTTTGCGCAAGTCGGTCCATTTCGGGTGGTTCGAGGTATTTGTCCCAGCACATTCTCGGGATAGTTGGGACAAAAATACGCGGAGGACGCTTGAACCGCCGATTCGGCCGAAAGCAGAGACTTTCGTCCGAGGCGATTTGGGACATCCGGGCCAAAAGTACGTGGAGGACGCGAACCGCCGATCGGCTGAAGCAAAGGATTTTCATCCGGGACATCTCACAAAGGGACGCATGGGATGCGAAAAGCCGAAAGAGCCGCCAACGAATGAAATCTCGCCACGTGTCTTCACCTCAAGCAGGAACAAGGAAGCCCGAATCGGCCGAAGGAAGATATTTTTGTCCGGGACAGTTGGGACAAAGGTACGCGTGGGACGTGAGGGACGTGGAAAGCCGAAGCGGCCGAAGGCAAAGAAGAAAAGTCAACGTTTGACACGTGAATCTTCAAAAGGTCATAACTTTTGACTCCGAGCTTCGATTTTCATAAAATTGGACTTTCTGGAATGAGCGCGATGTCCTCTACGCCACAAAGACTGTATTTCTTATTTTAAATGAGGGTATATATATTTAATTAAGGGAAACGTGTTCGGCTCCAGTCAGTTAATGCTCATTCCCGTCAAATGACAGAAAATGCCTGCCAGACCCAAAATAGCTGCCCGCACTCAGAAGGCCATAACTTTTGTATTTCTCAATGAAATCACACAAAATTGGTACCGTTGGAATCGTGGCTCTGAGATCAATGCACAAAAATCAATAAATTCCATATTTGATGAGAAATTGGTTGATATTTTTTAGAAAACGTGGCTGGGTTCATAACAGTGTTTTATTTTGGTGGTTGGGAGTGCAATTAAGAGGCATGGTCATCATTCTTTCTCTGCTGCAGCACCTGGGACAGTGTGGAGAGCCTTTTGCAAGTAATATATAATCATTTCAATCCATTTAATACCTCTTACATGTGGTTGAAGGACAGATTTCGGGATTTCCATTTTCCCTTCTCTTTCCCTTCTCATTTTTCTATAAATTGGAGTGTTGGGCTCATTGTAAGGGGAGGTAGTTTTTGTAGCAAAGCTCTGTCAAAATTTCTTTGTGAAGCCAATGTGTTGTAGGCCCTTATAGTGGACTCCTTGCATGGTGATCCGGCCCTTATCTTGTAATAGATTGAACTGTGGCATATCATGAAGCAATAAAATATCAGTTTGTGGATGTATCTTCCCCTGCTGTGTTTTCTTGCATTCTTCTTCTTGCCCCTTTAATCTTTCTACAAGAATATTGTGTCTATTATTATGTTCTTGTAGGAATCCATTATCATTGTGTGTGCTTGGAATATTGTTGTGAATGCATTTTCTAGATTATGGAGAACTGTCATCACCTCTTCTAGTGTGAACTTTGCTTCCTGTATTTCACGCATCTGGAGACTACTCTCACACCCTCCTTTTCTGGTGTATCACCGCTTTAGTGTAGGCTTTCATTTTATGCATTCTCTCTCCTGGTCCCTTGGAAATTTAGATTATAATAGTTAGTTTCCCCATTAGAGTAGATTGTGGCGGAAGTTTAGGAGCAAGAACCAGCCTTCTCTCGAGATTCCTTTCTCATTTTTGCAAGTCCCACACTTGGAGAAAGGATTCCATGTTGTACAATCACACTTTGGATGCTAGTATGATCAAACTAGAAATCTGATCAACATCCAGTGGGTGTCTGTGATTTTGCACTAACATTTTCTTTTGGGTGGGGGAAAATGAAATTTGGAAGATGGGAGGGAAATTGAGTGTAATAGGAACGAGGAAAGAGTAAAATAGGAGAATAGGGGGTGGGAGGTGGGTAAGGAGAGGTATAGGTGAGGATGGGTGGGTAGAAGAGGTAGGAGAGGGAAGTTTTGGAGAGGGAGGTTTTGGGGTGTCGAACTTTTGAGCGTGATAGTGACCAACGTCGGTGAAGTTTAGTCGATGTCGGTATGGTCAAACCGGGATTGATCATGAAACACATGACCGATGCTGGTTTAGGAGTGACTGGGTCGGTTTGAGATAACCGACACTAGCTGGTTTTGGAGAACAAGGGGCCAAAAGGGGCTTAGGTTGAGTGGGTGAGATAGGGAAGGGTAGAATAGGGTGTGTTGTTGAAAAACCTAGAGTAGGTGGGGGAAAATGGGTTTGGGGAAATGATAGTGGGTGAGTATGGGTATGATAAAGGTGAATTAATTTTTTGTTTGTATTGGATGTAGGGGAGAGATCAACTACGGATGAGAGACAAGGTGCCACCCCTACTCTTGAGAGTGTGAGGCGTGGCGACAGTGAGGAGTGGTAGCACGTGGAGGAGGTGGGCTTGAGTGGGTTCGGTGATATTGGCATGCGATCCAAAGCTGATTTTAATGGTCACTCTCATTGATAGATGGGATTCAGTGACCAACACATTCCACCTACTGATGGGTGAGATGACAGTCACCTTGGAGGACGTGTTTAGGATCTTGTGACTACCGATACTAGGTACATAGGTGTACTCGATCTCCTTCGAGGCCTCAGAGGAGTTGATGCTGATAGTATTTGGAGAGGGACGATGAGACATGACATTCCATAGTGCCAGTCTAAGCTATGGAGGGATGTACATAGCCCATCTAGAGGAGACGAGGCTCATTGTTCTATTGATGGAGGTAGTGTGTTGTTTCACACTACCGGATATAGAGGGAGGTAGATTTCCCCACTCATTGATGGGGTAATTCATGACATGATGATAGATCAAACACGCTTTTCCCCGGGCACCAACATTCCCAGTGCGGTTGTACAAAGAGTGTGGGCATATGGGCATTTGTGTAGGTTCAACATGTGTTGTACCTTTTAACTACATTGTTCGGCCTATGAGCACATCATTGTGTGTTTATAGCCAGCTGGGGATGCCCCGAGAAGATGCATTTCCACCAAGATTGGTGCGGGTGGGGTATAGGCGATGGGTACATGTGATTGGAGAGCATCGATTAGATAGGCCCACACATGATGTGGCCTATTACAGGCATTTATTGGAGGGGTTGTCCAGAGTGGACATCATATGGAGGTCATATGTGGGTTATCCCTCATTTGGGAAGATGCATGAGGAGCTAGATGGGCTGCAGTTGGTGAGATGGATAGTGGGGCACCATACCAGGGAGCACGAGATGATCCCAGTGGATAGAGTTAGATAGCAATTTGGACTACCATAGGACATACCTCAACCTTTCCCATAGTACAGAGAGATGATGTGGAGATGCCATTACCTCTACCACAATCGACAAAGCATGCCACAGGGTAGGAGGAGAAAGTGGTCAATTGGCGGATTGATGATGTCGGGTTACAGACAGATATAGACAGTGGTGGGTGGCTCATTTACGAGCCATACCACACAGGCCAGGGAAGCCGGATCTAGCCACCATCACGGTGCAGGAGCGGATGCCCTATAGGGCGGTGTGTGACCCCGATTACCCAGATTGGGTATGGTACAGAACAACTTGCCGGTTCGAGAGGCGGAGGAAGCGAGAGGGTACATGTGATACAAATATGGAGGATGTCCGCCGAGATGCCTGATATATGGCTCCCAATTTTGACATAGTTTTGATTGTTGATATATACCGGCCTACATGCCAAAGATAGTGAGGATGTATGATATTTTTGTATTATTGAGCATATACCGACTTGGATGCCAAAGAGATTTTTATTTTTATTTTTTTATTATATACTGAAGACTGCCTCGTCATGCCGATGACATTTTGTATTGAGTATCGGCCTACGTGCCAATGGTTTTGAGAGATGGACATGATTTGATATCCTCAGTATATTGTATTGAGACACACATATTTATTACTATGATGAGATGGATGAGATTATGATGATTGGTTGATGTTTTATGAGAATTTTAATTTTTTGTCGTGATATGGATAGAAACTAGGTGATATGGATGGAGTCAGGTTGGTTTAGGCATGGATTGAGTCGGAGTTGGTTTAGTCGTAAGCATGGATCGAGTCGGGGTTGGTTTAGGCATGGATCGAGTCAGGTCTTAGGCATGGATTGAGTTAGGTTAGGGGTCTAGGCATGGATCGAGTCAGTCTTAGGCATGGATTAAGTTAGGTTGGTGGTCTAGGCATGGATTGAGTCGGTCATAGGCATGGATCGATTTTAAATTTGTTGAAGTTGTAATTCATTAATTTGTGTAATGAATGATGATATGGGTCATGTTTAATATGTTTAATAATACATGCATGATGATGGTAGAGAAATGGTAGTCATAAGAAATGTATTGTGTGATGATGATAACAATGTTAAGCAATTCGTTGTTTGTTTGGTTTAATTTTGAATTCTTTGATATAAAAAGGAAACTACATAGGGTAGAATGTAATTGAGGAAGATGAAAGATGAATTTGTTATGGTAGAGAGTGGCCAAGCTAACCTCCAAGGGCCCCATGCCCTCAAAGTGCTACCTCACATAGTCCCAAAAAAAGGGACCTCCGGCTGATGTAGTTCTCCCATAAGCTAGGGAAGAATATGAGGAGGTATGAAAATGAGATGGTAGGTCATAGGCATGATTTGGGTTTAGTTCTATTAGGTGTGGGTGAGTTGTGGGCAACTTGGTATAGGATATCTTGATGGAGGCAAAAGAAGAATACTACCCCAAAAGTAAGAGTCGAGGAGCAAGTCCCGTATAAGGTAATCAATACATAATAAAGATGGTTAAAAAATAAGAGGAGGAAAGAAATCCATGTGATTGGTTAGGATCATACCAAGTAGGTCATACCTTAGAGGAGGTGATGAATGTAAGGCCCGAAAGACATTGCATGATTGATTGTTCGAAAGGTGAAAATTAGTCACATGATCACCAAATGTCATGGTTTCCAAGAGGTCCCTTGAGGTGGTAGGAAATGGGAGTGTAAATGGTGAGAGGGGTGAAAGGTGGTTAATTTTGATATCATATGAGGTAGCATGCTCTTTGGGCAAGTGATACAAGATCACAATGGGAAAGTCCATGACTAAAAGGATTTCTGTATTGATTGATATTTGAGATAGAATGATCAATCTTTGGAAGTCTATATGAGATGAGGAATTTAACTCCTTGAGGTCTTTGTGAAGCTGATCGATGCAGGAAGCTTTAGTTTCTCTCATTTTTTTGAAAGAGATATACATAGCTGTCCTTCGAGGGAGTAGTCTATTTATAGCAACGATTGCCGAGAGGAAGATGTCCTTTTGAGGGAGTCATCTTTTTATTAGAAGTTTGACTCAAGGAGTTGGATCCCATGTGAGGGATTTTGAAGTCATGGACAAGATCAAGGTGAAAAATAAGATTCTTGTTCAGAAAGTAGGGTGAAACGACCATGGGATCTCATCTAAAGGTAGACGAAAAGTATCCATGAGAATCATGCTATGTGCGGTGTCGTAGTAGACATATTCAAGTGAAGATAGCAAGTGATGGGTACACACATGATTTTTGTTTAATCATTGGTGAGGTGTAAGAAGTGGATAGCACTGGGGATGAGCATGGAAAGAGGAAAAAAGTGATGTAGGACTAAAATTCAATAATAGCATGGTCAAAGATGTGAGGCGTTAAGGGGCTCAGTTCGGTTTACCATCAAGTGAAGATAAATGATAAGCACCTAATCCATAAGAATGAGTCATGATGTATGGTCCAAGCCAATTAGGAGAAAATTTTCCCCGTTTAATTTTTTCTACTTTAGTTACATGTTGATTTTCTTTCAGGACAAGGTCACCGACTTGGAAGGTTCATTCATGGACACGTTTGTTGTAGGCACATTTTATGTGTTTTTGGTAAACTTGAAGGTGGTCAAGAGCATTAAGATGGCATTTGTCTAATAACTCAAGTTGTGCTAAATGGTCTTGACAAAATTTGTCATCATTAAGCATGTCATGGAGAGAAATGTGGAGTGAGGGAATCTAGACTTCGAGAGGTAGAACAACCTCATGCATCAGACTAGAGAAAATGGTGTAGCAACAAAGGTGGAAGTGTGAATACTAGTGTGGTATGCCCATAGGGTAAAAGGAATGTGTGTGTGCTAGTCCTTCCTAGTATCTTTAACCACTTTCATGAAAATTTTGTTTAAGGTCTTATTAGTGGATTTAGCTTGGCCATTGGTTTGTGGGTAATAAGGTGACGAAAACTTAGTTGAATGCCAAAGGCGTCACAAATTTTTGCAATGTTTTATTTTTAAATTGTTTTCTCATTATCGAGTGATGAGGTGATGAGGAACACCAAAGTGAAAATTGATTTGATTATTGATGAGCTCTCTAAGCTTTTGTGGAGATGAGTGGCATGGATTCAACCCATTTTGTGTAGTATTCGGTAGCGGTGATGATCCACTAATGGCATTGGGAAGAATCGGGGTTGATATCTTTGACAAGATCCAAACCCCATTGAGAGAAGGGCCAAAGGTCACGGGCGAATGTAAGGTGTGGTTGGGTGTATGATGAAGGTTAGTGTGTTTTGGCACTTTACACAGCGTTTGGCGTAGTCTAAACAATCATGGTTGAGGGTCTGATCAGGGGATCATTTCTGAAAGTTCCCTAAAACATCTCTAAATGGTGTCATTGCAGAAGATCATCTCGAGAGCTTTCCAATGACTATGAGAACGTGACAAACGGACATCGGGAGCTCTAGATATGTTCGGTCAAAGTTCGGTCAACGGAAAGTCAATTATGGTCAACTGGTCAATATTGGACCGAATCGCACTGTGACACGTGGCTTGCCAACACTCGTCGAATTCACTCTCGAGTTGCCTATCGGGAGACGACAAGTGGACTATATGCTATTTCATACCACATTAGAGGGGTCAAAATTATATTGGTAAGTCCACATTCCAAATGGCGCCATATATTTCCAAATGCCACATATATAAATATTAATGTTTAATACCATGTTTTACCACGTGGAAAGTGGTGAAGTGGTGGTAAGAGGGCTAGGCCCATACGTGGACTGTCCCACGTGGCAAAAGGAGGATGAAGCGGTTGGGGGCGGTTTATCCAACGTGGTCTTTGACCTCATGCGCATGGAGAAGGCTATTTAAAGCCTTTAACCTTATTCAGCGCCAAATGTGGGATATCCCACTTACCATATATATGCCGCTCCACATGCCGCGCCAAAGGGGATTCTTATCCCTTAACAAATTCAAATGCGCCATTTATGGGATGTTAACCCATTTTAACATGTAAGCCGCGCCAAATGGGATATTAATCCTATTATTGAACATGCCGCGCCAACCATGGGATTTAATCCCTTTTCTAAAATGCATCCGCTTTATTAAGTGGGAAATATTTGATCCCAAATTCTATGCTACGGGATTAGGCTAATATTAGCCTATGGATAATATACAATGCATATTTTTGGGCCCTAAAAATGTATAAATAGGGACCCATTGCTTTGTAAACACACACATGGGTGTAACACATTACACGGACACATTGGACACAACACGAGCTTATTATTTGTTAAGCTTGTTGTAGACACCGTGTAACGGAGACACCGATCTCGAGCTTATTATTTGTTAAGCTTATTTGCGGATGTGTCGACAAGTATTGTCTATTGGCATATTTTTTAGGCAATATTAGATGGAATATTTGTGATTGGGAGTGAAATGTAAACTACCCAATAGGCCCATAGCGCCACACCAAGTACTTGTAAATCTGGATTGTCGATTTGGGAGTGCTAGCTTCGCATTGTTTGCGTCGGGAAGGCCGATCACGGCCGAAGGAGATTGTGTACTAGGAAGGTGGAAGTCGGGTGCTATTTTTCACCCTTGTCGTCCGAAGCTGCGGGTGTACTGGTAGGCAAGTAAAATTCCATTAGGTTTTCTTGTGAAAGTACTATTATAACTTACAAGTTTTGACTAGTGGAACGGTTCGACCACGAACCCAGAGACGTAGGAAATTGCGAACTCCATAATCAATCATGTGTAATTGTCATTTTTGTCTTGCATTATTTTAAATTGATTACTTAAAAGGAGTAAATTATCGGCAAATAATTAAAGCCTATAAGGGTCCGAGATCAGGTCGTAATAATCTGATTATTTTCGGATCAAGTTTGGTATCAGAGCTGGTTATTGGCTTGCAAACTTGCTAATCTCTGAAGCAAGTTTGGTATCAGAGCTGGTAATCGACACCTGCAAACTTACTAATCTTCGAAGCAAGTTGGTATGGAGCAGGTTAATCAGTACAGGTTGCTTTGATAGGGATGGCATTGGCTTGTACTTCTGGATTTCCAGATTGGTGGGATAGACTGAGAGACAGGTTTAACATACTCAGTAATTTTCTCATTTCTATTTGGATGAATCCATTATATCTCATATGTAGATAAAAACTAGAAAACTAATGTGTAAGGTAGAATGTATTGGTAAGACCCCTTTGAGGGCAACATTTGTATACATCTAACCATACATGACACATTAGTTAAAGACCCAATTTTGGGCAATGTTTGTACTCTGTTATACTTGCATTAGTAAGACCCCCGGAGGAAATTATTTTGGTGATTTTTCTAACACCATAAAATGTAGTATATTTTCCTTGTTTAGTCATTGTTCTGGCAGGGAGGAGACAAATGAAGTCAATCCACATTGCAATACAGTGGAGAAAGACCAATCTCGTCATGCAGAGTCGAGAAATGGCAAAAAAGTTCCTCATCCCAGAAGAAGGAGATTAAGAGGAATGGGCATCGGGTGGAAAATTGGGTGAAAATTGCTGGAAACTGCATCCATCTCACCATCAGAGTAATGGCAAGCCAAAGATGGAATGGAGGCCTATTGCAAAGGCAGAAGAAGTTTCTACTCCACCACTAGTTGACAATTCAACCCAGGACCAGGTAATACCTGAAAGTGAAAGTCCTTTAAAATGGGTAAGTCAACAATTTTTTAATTATATATTGCATAATTCAGATTGATGGATCGTATGCAGTATTAAGTTTGGAGATCAGATTTTGTGAGGAAATGCTGAGAGAAAGGTTTACAATACTCAGTGGATTTTCTTACTTAGAAAATTTGATTAATGCTCCAAATATATCTCCTAATCAGCGTGTGAGTACCTGTTATAGCTTGGATACAGGATTTGACTCATATAAAGCTTGGAGATTGATCTGCCATTTGTGCAGACAATAGAGTTCGCAGAGATCAGCTCGGAACTTCATTCTGTGTAGAGGCATTATGACCATGCAGCAGAATGGTAGCTGAATCACCATTGGCATTGACGTCAGGTCGGAACTTCATTCTGTGTAGAGGCATTGCGACCATGCAGCAGAATGGTACCTGATATTAGTATGTCAACAAGAAGAGCTCTCAAAGTATCAGCTCGGAACGTCATTCGGTGTCAAGGCATTGTGACCACACATACGAATGGTAGCTGATCAACAGACTTAGCATCATACATCGGAGGCTCGAGGTCTTGAAAAAGGCTTAGCATCATGTATCGGAGGCGTTGAGGTCTACAGAGACTTAGCATCATACATCGGAGGCTCGAAGTCTTGAAAAAGGCTTAGCATCATGTATCGGAGGCGTTGAGGTCTACATAGACTTAGAATCGTACATCGGAGGCTCGAAGTCTTGAAAAAGGCTTAGCATCATGTATCAGAGGCGTTGAGGTCTACAGAGACTTAGCATCATACATCGGAGGCTCGAAGTCTTGAAAAAGGCTTAGCATCATGTATCGGAGGCGTTGAGGTCTACAGAGACTTAGCATCATGCATTGGAGGCTCGAAGTCTTGAAAGAGGCTTAGCATCATGCATCGGAGGTGTTGAGGTCTGACACAGACTTAGCATCGTGCATTGGAGGCTCGAGGTCTTGAAAGAGGCTTAGCATCATGCATCGGAGGTGTTGAGGTCTGTAAAGGGACAAGGCATTGTCCATCACTGACATCGGATCAATCAAAGCTCTACGTAACATGGAGTTCCTTCAAACCAGTTCGGATTCTGCGGAATCAACTCGGAGTTAGGAGCTGTGTTATAGAGTAAAAGAAGATCCTTGTTGTCAGATATCAAGAAGCTTAGCACCGCACAGAAGGAGCGTTGAGGTTTCATTCAGAAACTTAGCACCATAAAGCGGAGGCGTGGAGGTATTCTTTGGATATCAAAGTGGCGCAATGAAGCATCGTGGACCCATAATCCACGAGTCCCGAGATCGGAGCGAGAGTTGTCGAAGTGAGAAGGTTGGAGGAGAAGACCCAGGGTCTACTACAGCAGCACTTTCGAGTGGCGCAGAGTTTTCAGATTTCGGGACAGTATGGAAGCTTTTTGGGACAAAAGCTTTTCTCGATGGGGAGGTGTGATCGGGATCATTTCTGAAAGTTCCCTAAACATCTCTAAATGGTGTCAGTGCAGAAGATCATCTCGAGAGCTTTCCAACGACTGTGAGAACGCGACAAACGGACATCGGGAGCTCTAGATATGTTCGGTCAAAGTTCGGTCAACGGAAAGTCAACTATGGTCAACTGGTCAATATTGGACCGAATCGCACTGTGACACGTGGCTTGCCAACACTCGTCGAATTCGCTCGATTTGCCTATCGGGAGATGACAAGTGGACTATATGCTATTTCATACCACATTAGAGGGGTCGAAATTATATTGGTAAGTCCACGTTCCAAATGGCGCCATATATTTCCAAATGCCACATATATAAATATTAATGTTTAATACCATGTTTTACCACGTGGAAAGTGGTTAAGCGGTGGTAAGAGGGGCTAGAGCCCATCGTGGACTGTCCCACGTGGCAAAAGGAGGATGAAGCGGTTGGGGCGGTTTATCAACGTGGTCTTTGACCTCATGCGCATGGAGAAGGCTATTTAAAGCCTTTAACCTTATTCACGCTAAATGTGGGATATCCCACTTACCATATATATACCGCTCCACATGCCGCGCCAAAGGGATTCTTATCCCTTAACAATTTCAAATGCGCCATTTATGGGATGTTAACCCATTTTAACATGTAAGCCGCGCCAATGGGATATTAATCCTATTATTGAACATGCCGCCAACCATGGGATTTAATCCCTTTTCTAAAATGCATCCGCTTTATTAAGTGGGAAATATTTGATCCCAAATTCTATGCTACGGGATTAGGCTAATATTAGCCTATGGATAATATACAATGCATATTTTTTGGGCCCTAAAAATGTATAAATAGGGACCCATTGCTTTGTAAACACACACACGGGTGTAACACATTACACGACACATTGGACACAACACGAGCTTATTATTTGTTAAGCTTGTTGTGGACACCGGTGCAACGGAGACACCGATCCCGAGCTTATTATTTGTTAAGCTTATTTGCGGGATGTGTCGACAAGTATTGTCTATTGGCCTATTATTTTAGGCAATATTAGATGGAATATTTGTGATTGGGAGTGAAATGTAAACTACCCAATAGGCCCATAGCGCCACACCAAGTACTTGTAAATCCTGGATTGTCGACCGGAGTGCTAGCTTCGCATTGTTTGCGTCGGGAAGGCCGATCACAGCCGAAGGAGATTGTGTACCAGGAAGGTGGAAGTCGGGTGCTATTTTTCACCCTTGTCGTCCGAAGAACTGGTGTACTGGTAGGCAAGTAAAATTCCATTAGGTTTTCTTGTGAAAGTACTATTGTAACTTACAAGTTTTGACTAGTGGAACAGTTCGACCACGAACTCGAGAGACGTAGGCATCTGCCGAACTCCGTAATCAATGTGTGCAATTGTCATTTTTGTCTTGCATTATTTTAATTGATTACTTAAAAGGAGTAAATTATCGGCAAATAAACAAAGCCTATAAGGGTCCGAGATCAGTGTCGTAATAATTTGATTATTTTCGGATCGGGGTCGGCTAGTAATAACCTAGGAATAGAATACACTTAGCAATAGCAAGGCCACTTTGAAGTGAAATCCACAGATGCCATCATGAACTTCCTTAATGGTATAAGTAATTTCAGAACTCATCCGGCATCGTAAGAGAATACCATCAAAGTCATGCTTATAAAGGAGGCCTTCCATGATGACGTAATGAGAGACCTTTTTAAGGAAGGCACGTTGTCCATTATGGGTGAGATTAGGAGGTAAGATGGAGAGAAAGATAGTCGGAGTATTGTTTATACCAAAGGTCACTTAGGTCAAGGGTAGCGGTTCCAATGGAGTAAAATTCACAAGGTAAATACAATGGTGATTGGAGTCGTTGTATGGTGATAAAGATTTTAGAATCGGAAAGTGCGACAGGTATTTGAGAAGCCAAGCAAGCCATGGTATTTGCAAATTTATTGGTTGAACGGGGGACAGTTTGAAGGGCATAATGGTCAAAGGTGGTCAAACGTATGTCTACATGATGTTTATACTTTTGAAGTACCTCATTGCGACGTTGGTATATACCATTGACGTGGTTTATAACCAATTGAGAATCACCAAAGATGTTGATTTATTTGACATCTAGGGCGTAGGAGGCTTGGAGACCTAATACGAGTGCTTCGTATTCGGCAATATTGTTTGTACATTCAAAATTGAGTTTGAAAGACAAAGGCATGGGTTCTCCATCAAGTGAAATGAGAATAACACTAACCCCACCCCACATTGACACTTGGAACCATCGAAGAAGAGTGTCATTTGGTAAGCGGGTTCGTCCAGGGAAAGGGTAGCAATTGAATCATCTGGAAAGTCAAAATTAGAGGGTTGATCCCCGGAAATAGGTGCGTCGACCAATTGGTTGGAGATAGCTTGGCCTTTGATGGAATTTTGATGGATGAATTCGAGGTCAAGGTCGATTAAAAGCATAAGCCATCGTCTTTGAATGCTGATTTTGATAAGGTTTGGCATACATGAAGTGTAGGGAGTCGGTGGTTGTCACAACATAGGTTTTTGGTTGAGTAGTTAATGGTGGAGTTTTGTGGCAACAAATACTAAGGATAAACAAAGTTTTTGGGATGGGTGTATCGGGTTTTGTAGTCCAAAAGAGTATGGCTTATGTAATAAACCACCTGCTCCCTATGTTGTTCATTACGATGAGCGAGCATGGCTCCCAGGAGTGATCGGTAGCTGAGATTTATAGGTAGAAAGGTTAATCATCTTTAGGTGGAATGAGTACGTGTGGTTGAAGAAGGTATTGTTTTAAGGCCTCAAAATCTTTGTGAGAGTCATCATCCCATTTAAAGGATACATCCTTCTTGAGCGAGATGATGAAATGGTTGACATTGATCGAGACAATTATGAAATGAAATGAAAAATAGATCGCAACTTACCTTGCAGGTTATAGAGTTTCCTAAGGTTAGTGGGAAGATGCATTTCTAGAATGGCCTTGTCTTTAGCGGGTCAACTTCTATAAAGACGTAAGCGATTTATAAATCCAAGGAGATTTCTGAGAGAACCACGAAGACACACTTCTTGGGTGAAGGTGAACGCAATATTTAATAAGGTGATCGAGATGGTTTCTAGGATGGCGAGGTGCTCGGAGCGGCATTTAGATTTGGTAAGGAGGTTGTCCACGTAATCTTCCAATATACGATGCATGATGTCATGGAAGATATAAGTCATAGCTTGTTGATATGTGGCACCAACATTTTTAAGGTCAAAAGGCATGACTTGATAGCGTAAGGTCCCCCAGGGTCATGAATGTAGTCTTGTGTTGATCCTCTAGGGCAAGCAAGATTTGGTTATATCCCAAGAATCCATCCATGAGTGATAGCATCTCACGACCGGTGGTAAGGTCAACCACTAGTCAATACTAGGTAGAGGAAAGTCATCTTTTGGGCGAGGCTAGGTTGAGGTCACGAAATCCATGCAAATGTTGAGTCCCCCTGTCGCCTTGGTGACAGGGACAATGTTAGAAATCCAACAGGGATAATCAATGGGTAAGATGAAGGAAACAAAAAGAAGGCGTTGAAGTTCTTCTTTGATAAGAAGAGCAATGTGAGGATGCATTTTCCTCGGTTTTTTTGATGGGTTTAGCATTGGGAACGGTTACAATATTGTGGACCACTATGGTGGGGTCAATACTGGGCATGTTCTGCGTAAGACCAAGAGAAATCTTGGTTATGATCTTTGAGAAAATAAGTGATGGCTTCCTGTTCAGCAACATCTAAAGATTGACCGATCTTTAGGATGTGCGGGTCATCTTGAGTATGAATGTTGATCTTGATAGTTGATTCATTCAACATGGTTTGTGTCTCAGAAGGTAACGACCGATGAATATATGAGTCTTCTGCACCAAGGTAGGTGAGTATAGATTCATCATCCTGACATTGAACGACATTAATTAAAGGTGTATTGTCATCGATCATTTCAGGATACAAGAAGGGAAGAGAGGAAGGAGCCTTGCCCTCACGTTGATAAGTCGAGGCCCCAAGGAAATGGTGTTTATGAATTTTTTTAGGAGGGATGGATTCTAGATCCATCAACTCCATCGGCGAAGGTGGTGATGGTGGAGTGGGTGAAGAGGGCGGAGAAGGGCTAATATCCTTGATGAGTTCAATGCGGGCCTATTTGGTAGGTGGTTTAGAAAAACCGATACCACTACGGTCATTATGTTTGTGGGTAGAACGTAGAATAATAGTATGGTAGCCTTGTTCATAAAATCCAAAACCAAAACCCTTCCATGCACATCGGTACGGGAAGGTGTGGGCGAAATGACGATTGGTTGGAGACCAAAGTCATCGAGAAAATAGGTGGGTTTGTGACGGTGGTTCGGGGTGTAAGTGGTAGTATCAAGTCCCCATAGGTGATCTTGGTACGAAGGTGAGGAGGACCATAAAGGAGGCATTCTCATATGTGGTGATCATAGTGGGGATGTTGGTGAAGACTTCCATACTCCTATGGAGTAAGTAATGTGTTAACACTGTATAGGTGATACTCCCCAGTGAGGCGTTGAAAAATGCCCTCGAAGGGATCGGTGGTTGGTATATGGGTAGATGAAATAGACGATGTGTTGGAGGTTGATTTGGAGGTGAAGTTAATGGATTGGGAGGTCGATGGGTTGGCCATGGATTTTGTGGCGCGGTAGGAATGGAGGCAGGTGCGGTTGAGGTAGCGACTATCTTGGTAAGCAAAGTTGTAAATAAAGTGGTAGTGGTCACAGAGGTAGACACCTTAATGGGTATAAGCATGTCATTGGGTCGGTAAAGTATGTTGCATGTTTTAAAAGGTGATGGGTCAGATGGAATAGTATAGGTGTGTCCTTCATGCTCAAACTTTACACAACGATGCAAAGTGGAAGGAACACAACCCATGACATGGATCCGAGGTCTACCAAGCAACATGTTATATTGAATTTACCCCTCGAGATGTAAAATAACTCTGGAATAGTGTGGGGGCCCACGCAAACATGGAGGATGATAGTGCCTAGTGTAGAGGTGATAGCGTCATTGAATGAACGTAACATGACCAGATGTTTATGCATGTAATTTTTAGGTATGCACATTTGAGCGAATGCATGAGATGAAATTATGTTAATGCTAGTGCCCCCATCGATCATTACATGTCATACACATATATCTTTGATGTGGAAAAATATGAAGAGAGTTGGGTTTGGGTCATCAGTTTGGTGCGGTGTGATCTCTTCCTCTGAGAAGCTAAGGGAGGCTACTTGGTTAGTAGAGTGAGGTGTGGATAAAGGTGGCAATTTGGTGAGAGAGACTATGTGATGGGGTGTGATAATGGAGGCTATAGGTGTAGGGCCATTGGGTAAAACCTCAATAGATTACAGGACCTCCAATAGAGCTTGATGATGGGATTTTGAGGTTTGGATGAGGTCATATAAGAAAATTTTGAGGGGGGATTGGTGTAGTTGTTTGAGCATCACACGATGTGTGACCCCATTAGAAATATGATATGTTGGGCCATAGATAGTGATTATAGGTGTGGGTGTAGATGATATGTTGGGTATAGGGTTGGTTGGTGATTCCCTTTTCCTTGCCTTTGTCCTTCCGACCATGGGTAGCAATGTGGATCATGTTGATCTGAGGTGGGGAGATAGGTGAGCCATGAAAGGTATGGCGACACAAAGGGTAAAATCCCAATGACGGGAAGGATCCTTGTGAGATGAGTTGGGCAAATTGACATTGGGGTGGAGGTTTGGTGATGTCATTGATGCAAACCATGTTAATTTTGAATCTAGGAGCTGTGGGGGTAAAGGTCAGGTCGTTGAGTAGGCGGTGAGGGAGGAGTTGTGGGAATGGGTGTTGGTGAAATGGGGTCCTCATCAAGAAGGTCATCATCGTCAAAGTTATCGTCGAGAGGAAAAACTAGATAAGAATGTTTTTCAAAGCCTTAAAGTTCTCTACATCATGTCCTGCACACGGTGGTAGGCACAAATTATGGTGTCACAAACCCTTTTGGCTTGGGTTTGAGAGGTTCATAAGGTCTTAGCTGTGGTAATGTGATGACAAAAGTCTCAAGGAGGTTAGTTAAGATTTTGGCATAGAACCTGCTAGTGGGTTGCGAATGGGAAGTGAAAGTGGGTTTGGTCGTAGGTGTGGCTGATTCTTAAGGAATGATATTTACATAAGGAGGAGTGGGTCGAGCTATGGTTTATGGTCTGCTGCATGGTCTTAGAAATTGGTCATGTTTGCTTAGGTAGGGGTATGATAGATGAACTAGCGGGAGGGTGTATGGTTGTTTTGACTACCTTATTGGAGGGTAATGGATTTTTGTCTTTGGGTTGCACCTTCTTGGATAAAGGGGATATAGATGTACAAGATCTAGAGGGAAAAGTAGATGGGGAAGAGGGTGAGTTACTCGGGGGATAAAATAGGTGCTATGAAGGTAGATGATGCCACGTCACAGGGGGTGTGAGGGATAGAGACCGAAGTGTAGTGGGTAGTGAAGAAGTAACTAATGGTATTGGAGGTATGGGTGGTAAAGATGCTACAAGTGCGGGTGTAAGTCGTATCGGGTGGTTGGGTATGTTAGAGGTTTGCGAGAAGGAATGTGATGTTTTATTTTTCTTTTACTAAGGGGTGAAGGTTTCTTAAACGTGTTAGGAGGTTGAGTTCCTAAGATGGATGGAAGTGGTGAAGGTGTTGACGATGTGATTGATGCGGTTGGGGTATGAGTTCTATGGGCTTGGTTCTTGTTTAGGTATTGGAGTAGGTTTGGTGTTGAAATTGAGGATGTAGCTAAATCTAGTTTGATAGGTGGATGAGTAAGGTTGGTGATTAGGGTGACCCTAAGGTAGTAATAGGTTTAGTCGAGGAAGATGATGTAGGTGTGTGTTTGGATTTGGGTGTATGTTGGGTTATGGGTAAGGGTGTGTGTTGAGCTATGATGGGTTTTGTGGCAAAAGTTGTCATAGAGGTGGCTATGTTTGGTTCAATTTGTCGAAATATTTTTGGGTAGATAGTGGAAGTGTTAGCAAGTGACATCTACATTTGCATTGAGATAGGAAGCAGAGATGCCCCCAAAGTAAGGCTCTATCCACATAATCTAGGCAATCGGCTAAGCATGAGAATGACACGGTTGTAGGTGAGGTTGATGAGGATCCAATGGCAATTTGCATAAAATGTGTCTTAGAAATGGGGAATTTTCTAGCTTCAGATTTTGTGGGTAAGAGAGTCGAAAGTAAGTCTGCAAGATCTTGGGTAGCTGATGGAGAATGATCACCTAGAGGCAAAGGTATCTCTACTGGGTCTTTGATAGGTGGAGGAGATGATAGGTGCTCCTCTATGGGTGGAGAAGGTGATGGGTGCTCCTATGTGGGTGGAGGAGATGATGGGTGCTCCTCTGTGGGTGTAGGAGATAAACAAGCATCTTCCATGGGCTGGAGAGGTACTACGGGTGACGACTCTCTAGGTGGAGAAGCCAAAGGTGAAATTTTCTTGATATTAATGGAAGGCTCCTCCACGGCCGATGGAGGAGGTGAAAGGTGTTCCTATGTGGGTGGAGGAATAGGTGAGGTGGGTTTAAGTGCAGGTGGAGGAATTTGGGCTAGGATTTCCTCGATGGAAGGAATATGAGGTAATTGGGAAGTAATGGATGCATTTTGAAAAATAGCGCGGACCTCGCAGGTATGACTATCATGAGTTTAGGTCTCTCCAGTTTGATCAGCGAGAAGGGGCATGATCGGGGAAAAGGATTCTTAAATATGTGTAGGTTCTGATTGGTAGGTGCATTAGGATTATCCACGGTTAACTCACCTTTCTCGAGCATCTCTTAGAAATTTTTTTGAAAGTGATGTAATTTCATCACTTGTGACCTTTTACTCAATGATAGTTACAAAAGTCATTTTCTTTATACCATGCGGTGTGGGGTGAGAAGGGTCAAAACCATTGTGTGGTTTTATAGGTAGAAGGGTGATGGCCCCAGCGTTAATGAGATTTTCTAAGACAAAAGAATAAGGATCCCTAATTGGGGTGTATTTCCATTGTTCCGTCTGAATTGAAAAGTTTGAATGGGTGAGAGATTATTATGGGCTAGCTTGATTTGACAAATGAGATTGGCCAAATTTGAGTACCACTATGTTAGTGGTTCCCTTAGCTTTTGAATAGTTGTTCTATGGTTTTGAAGAAGAAGAGGTGTCATTCGACTTGAACGCCGAGTTCTTATTGCGTAATTAAATTTTCTTCTCTTCGATGGCCCGAATCTCTAGCTTTCATGCCATGGTGAATGCTTCGTCGAAGGTTTAGAAAGTTTGGACCTACGAGTCGTGAGATATGTCTAGCACAAGCCTGTGTGAAGAGCTTGATGAGTTCAGTTTGCGGTAGTTGGAATGTGAGTTGATTAATTAGGCTATGCCAATGAGTAATGAAATATGCGATAGATTCATCATCATATTGACACGTGGAGTATAGGTCAATCATGGTAACCTTCTTAACGATATTGATAGAGAAGTAATCCAAGAAGGCTTGGGCTACCTGATTAAATTAAAATATAGAGTGTCTAGGTAACCCACTATACCAATCTAACACAGGTCCAGTTAGAGACATGGGAAAGGTCCTCAAGAGTATAGCATCATCATGGGAAATTAGGTAGCACCCGTGTTTTAAAGACCACAAATGTTGTTGTGGGTCTTCCTTGCTATTCAAATGGTTAAATTTAGGCATTTACTAATGCATGGGGTATGGACGAATAGGAATGGATGGGTGTATAGGCTCATTACAAATCTCATCATAGGTGAGATTATTTTGGGAACTAGAGACCGATGCCTCCAATGTCTGCATCTTGTCCATCATTAATTTGATTAGGTCATTGGTAGGTTGCGATGGCTGGGTGCTTCTTGTAGCATAAGAGGGTTGGTGTTGGGCATATGACAGGGGTGGCATTCCAGTATATGGTGTTTCCGTATAGGTAGACTGAGAAAGAGGGAGTGAGATAGGGGGTATGTACCCATAATGACTAATAGATGAAATAGGAGGCTGCTGATAGTATGTATATGGAGGTGGAAGGGTTATGCTAACCCTAGTGGCAATGGGGCTAACAATTGTGGAATAGAAAGGACCACATTTTGAAAAGGGGTAGGGGTCATGAACATCGGGGTGGTAGTGTAGCTACGGGTATATGCGAGACCATAGGGGTGGATGAGGTGGTGTTCTGAATGGTTGGCAAAGGTATAATGGATGTGGCGAGTGCCACGGATGTAGTGAACACTTTGTAATCATAGTGGGTATAGGACCTAAGCGTGAAACGACGGGGGGTAAGGTAGATGCCAACAACATGGGGTTAACGAGGGCCAAAGTAGAAGTAGGAGTGAGTGTCGGGGGATAGATATGGGAATTCAGATATCAACTGACCTGAGGCATCTTGAGTGGACAAGTGGGAAAGATAAAACTACAAGGCGACAAGGTTTTGGTCAAGGAGTCATGTGAACTCCTCATCTCTGGTAGTGATAGTGATAGGTTGGATAGGTTCCATGGTGGGTGATAAAATGGAAGGTGGTGAAGGGATAGGTGGGAGTGGTTGACAAATGGCGTGGAATACGAGGGCACTTGTTTGTCGGCACATTAGTACCATGTGAACAAGTACTAGCGGGCAAGACCATTTTACGTAAGTGACACATAAATACAACACAAGTAGGATAAATAGGCGGTGGTGGGTGAATTGGGGATAAAATGTTAGCTGGAAAATGACACAAGCTAACCGATGTTGGTTAGGGTAAACCAATGCAGTCACGAGTAACCACTACCGATCCACGAGGAAAGTGAACAATTGGTCCAAAAACAAGGTACAAGGCCAAATCCAAGGTATGCCAAATACTGATAAGATTTACAAGGTCAATGTATATGATAAGAGTGACAGGGACTCTGAATAGTTGAAGAAGGTGAATAGGTGTCCTTTTGGGTGGGTTAACCAAAATGACAAAATCGCAATGCCGATTGGGTATAACCGATGATGGTCGGTGGGTAACCGCAAGCGATGGTTCTTTGGTGACCGATCTTTAGTTCTTGTGAAATTGAAATAGTGATGAAGAGCATGTGGTTGTGAGTTAAAATTTTATGTGAAATAAGACCCAAAATTTTGAGAATGATGAGAATATGGTCCAGACACACTCGGATGAAGCTGGAATACACCAAGCTGTGATGAGGAGCATGCAAAGAGAAAAAGGAAAAATGAAGAACTTGACCTCTCATCTCAAAATGCAAGCCAAGCGAAACACTAATTAAAATATGATCCTAAGAGTGCTTTTTCTATTATGTTTGTTTAGCTTATTCTATTTAAGGACCAACTCATGAACTGTAGAATAGAGTTTTTTTGGTGAGGATGGCTTCCTACGAAAAAGGAAATCTACAAGGAGAGGTTTTAGGTATGTTATGGTGGGCCGGGCCTCACTCTGAAGTATGACTTGACAGAGCAGTGAGCTGGGTGCCCACTATGCCGTGATTGTGTGATCACCTACAGCTTCTTCTAGGAAAGATGTTGTTTAAGAATGTGTATACTTTAAATTTTTTGAGGTTTGGTAAGACTCGAGAGAGAGAAAGAGAAAGAAAGTGCTTTTTACAATTTGTTTGTTAACCATCAGCTAGGAATGACTTCCAACATATAGGTTGCCCTCAATTAATGTGAGCTAATGTAGAAAAAGTAGAATGAAATGAAGTTGATTTTAAACCCAAATTGAAATATGGAGTTTGATGACACAATAAGAGGAATATTGTCAAAGTAATGATAGGACAAATGGTTTTATCCTATGTTGTTGGCACCCTTGCGTATCAAAATTAAATGAAAACTTGATGTGAACATGTAATCACAATATCAAGAATAAGCTAAGGATAATCTCCTTAGATGAGAACCCTGCTAATCCGGGGTCTATCTTATTGATGAACTATTTTCACTAAGGTGACATTACGTCATTTGTAATGTTGTATGTCATAAAATCCTTGGTGTAAATTTAAGCCTTGAAAGTGATTTGCAATGTTGTAGCTTATCTCTATTTAATTGTTAACATTATAGCTTTTATAACTAAGTAATGTTAAGGATTTGACAATTTTGATAGTTCACTTATCGACTTAATTTGAATGTGATCAAGACTTCCTATTGGTTTATAATAGGTCTTAAACCGACCATCTGATAATCTACCCATTTGATGACTAATGCCATCATGATCGTATTTCCAAGGATAAAGGGGCTATAGTCGTCAGTCAAGGACTTAATTATTATGAATTAAGGGCATCTACTCCTTCGAGTATACATGAACAACTTTTTTGATCAACACTAACATTGTATATTTATACACACATATATATATATATATATATATATATATATATATATATATATATATATATATATATATTGAAAAAAAAGGAAAGACAATCTAATCCTAGTGGATAGTTCTAAACCTAACATGCAAACCTTGTTACTTGTGAAGCTAGAAGTGAACATAACCTTTAGCTATTTGAAAAGGGTGTGTGAAAATATTTAGTGTTGTGAAGCCTTAAGGCATATAATGGAATGGCATCCAGATTTTCTATGGCATAAAATATTGTTTGGTCATTGAAAATGATATAATGTTGCCCAAATTCAAATGGTTGATGAGGTGGCAACCACCACCTAATATCTGTACTCACATCCCTTAATTGTTTATTGATTAACTCCGCCAACTAATTTTGGAGTGAAGTACTTTAGTTGTCTAAATCACCTTGCATGGCATGAAGTAAGAGTTTGCTAAATTTAAAAGAGAGCTAAGAATAGTTGGTTGTAAATTGGCGGCAACTCCATTAACTCTGCATTTAATATCTTTTAATGCCCACCTTCCTCGGGAAGTGCATGGATGGATTGGAACAAGGGGGAAGTTTTTGGTATCGATTCATTTCATCACATGAAACTTGTAGAAGCTCTGCATGCAAAGGTGGAACTATGTGTTGATGTGAGTTTGCATGGAGAAAACTTCAGTTGAATCTTTGGACAACAAAGTCCCCCAGACTGCATACATATTGTGAAAGCATTGTGTTTCGGGGGATGAAGGAATTCACTTCCAAGTTAGGGATCTTCTGAAGAATCATGAAATTTTTGCAAGAAAATAATACACCAGCATAACAGGCATGATACGCTCTGAAATTTTCATAATTTCTTGCTCTATTTAGTAATTTCACAAAAGTAACCTTGTCTTGTATGAGATTTTGTGTTTGTAATTTCTGAGATGTGGAATCATTTAATATTTTCTCTGTAGAGTATGGATTGCTATGGCTTCGTGATGTATGTTGTTTGAAGTGATTTAATTATGTACAGACTCCAATAAGGTTATTATCATTAAGGAAAGAATAAAATCTTGAGATGTTTGAGGATGCTACTAAAATGATTACTGGGTTTGATTTGATATGCCAACATTGTTGAAATCTTCTTGTAGTTGTGAATAGATATCTACCCATACTATAGAAAACATTGTTTAATTGTTACCCATCTCTTCAAGGATATGAATAATTATAGCCAGATATTGTGGTATGCTGGAAATTGTTCTATGTGAGTTTTTGTTGTAGATGTCTTTCCTTGACCTAGTGTTTGTTGGATATACATAACTGGGTTTGATTCTTTAAATAAATCTATGCATGTGGAGTCGTGTTGGTCTTGTATGAGGCATCGTCTGTACTTATAATCGACCTAGTTTTATTTAAAATAAGTATTTGTACTGAAGAAAGAAAAACAACTGAATTTATTATTATCATTGGGTTATAGATAATAAGGACAGTTGTAATAATTACAAGGTCTACATCTTCAGCCTTGAATAGGTAGTTTAGAATGATGTTTATGGTCTACTCCAGAGCCACTATGATGGCTTGGCTGAATCACTGAGTTTTCTAATAAGTTAACTGTTGTATCTTGTTTACAATTTAAGATTGTATAAGTTCTAGATACTTTATTCTATTATTCCATGTTGATCTCCTTGCTGCTTCTTAATAATTCTGGAACTATTCTAACTTCTTCGGGGTTTAAATCTGGTTGCGGAAAGGTTATATTGAGATTTGATTACTAGGATGGTTAAGTCCAGCTTGTTAAAATCTCGTCTCTTATGTTCCATTTCAGTCTCTATAATGGAGGATGGACATTCTCCTGTAAAACCTTGTATGTTACTTAGTGGGATAATTTATTCACTATTATTACTAAGCTTGGTTTTTCTTGCAATTCTTGTTGAGTTCGAAAGTGATGTCGACTTCGACTAAGAATATCCTTCCTCTTGTAAGAGATACAGTTCACTTTGTTGACCATTAGGAAACCATCCTAGAAAGTGAGCTGATCTTCTTGAGGTTTATGCATTAGTTTTCTCGGTTGAAAAGGTGTTAAATAGTTCCTTTTATTGAGCACACCTCATCTCAACATATGAGCTAGTAATGATAGTAGAGTTTGATTTCTTGACCCTTACGCTCTTATCTGTGCTTGCTTTGGGTTTATGTTTTATATGTTGGAAATTGAGTCCTTAAGTAAGGCTAAGAGATTAAGGTTGTCCCAAAATAGGAAGACTCTTGGATTCAGGGTTGTAAAGTTGGTAGTATTACCCTCTGTAGTAATTAACATGGTCCAAGTTGTAGATCACATTGTCTTACTATGTGTTCTATTAAGAAACTGGAGGCATCGATTTTGTATGGTAACCCATTCTGGGACAAAATGGTAAGTTATATACTTCTACTCTTTTAATAGATGATAACTAGATTCATCCTTTAACTGAGTCCGTGAGATGTGATAGATCCTCTCCGGGTGTAATGCTTCTAATTTGGATTTGTGGTATCTCTGCAAACCTAGAAGTGACTCTTCCTCTTATAAGGAAACTTGTACTCGGTTTCATTTATTAATTTTGGGGTTTCCTTGATGTTTTGAAAGTTCCTTATTGACCTTTCTTGGTTGTGTCATGAATTTAGTTTAGTACGATCTAACCTTGTTCAGTAGAATGGGTTAGGAGATCATTCTTAAATTCAGAAGTTATGTGAAGTCTTGACTTACCGAGAGAAAGGTGGTTTGCTAGAAGTTGAAATTCATGTTGAGCAAACTCTTGGGATATTAAAAGTTCAGATGAACTGTTTGGGTAAGTAACAAGTATCTTATCTCGTTAACTCATGGTGCCTACTCTCTTCCAGACTTGTAAAGACCTTAGTATTTATTAGGTCTTGATGTGATGAAACATATCTAAGAAGGAATTGTGAACTCTTTTCTATTCTTGGAATGCTCATATAAGTGCTTAAGTTGATGTAAGTATTATATGTAATCTGTTACTCAATTTATACCCGATTGCTATATGGCAGGATGCCATGAATGTTCTTTTCCACTTATCCTCGAGGTTAAATGCTCTAATATTGTATTTCGTTAGCCAAATACTTTTGATGTCTTGGTATTATTTCCTGAGCCTTAGCAGTCCTTATGGATGTATGAAACCCTCTTTAGATCTGTTGTGAAGATTTGGGAGATTGCTTGAATGTATTCTTGATATTTATATGGTTACTTAATGGTTGAGTAAAATGATTTCAGGCATGCAAGTATGGGATTGCATGAGTGAAACCTTGTTACTCTTGTACGGTAATCTTTAAATATTTATAATTCTCATGTATCTTATGAATTGTATGGTTGTTTGAAGCAACTGAAGTAGTTGTATGGAAAAGTAAGTCTGAAATTGATTTCTTCCATGGTTCATTAAATTTCTTGTTGTTGTCACGTTGTAGAAAGAATTGATTATCTACTTAAGCTTTGAAATATTGATGCATAAAAATAATATGGGTTATTTCTATGAAATAATTAAGTAGAGTATGTCATTATGGTAAGTTGGTGCTTATCATGCTCAGTTCTTGTGAACTGACTCATGCTAAAAATTTTGCAGATAAACTCAGAGAAGGAAGGGTGAAGTATTTAGTTTTGTATATTATTTTGATCGAGGAAAGATTGAAGATATGACTGACTTGAATATTCTTAAATGAAATACTTTTCCTTGAAAATGGAAAAAAAGGGCTTACTACTTAATGTAAATGTTTTATTCTTTATAATGAGAGATTTTGGTCATGCTTAAAGGCATGAGTTGTATTTATCTCATGAATGTAAATAAAGATAGATTCCTACTGCTATATATTGTTTTATAAGTGGTTGATTGTCTATTGATGAGTTTTGAGTCATAAATCTATCAAGTTAAGAAATCAACATCTTCAATACTATTGTAACAAACATTAGTATAAATTAAATAGTAAGAGATACACACAACATACGTGTGAATGCTAGGGAACATATGAGGAACTAAGGGGAATGTTTCCTAAGAATATCTTGTTCTAAGTAATTATATGTTAAGCATACTTGGAAATAGTTGAGGTTGCTAATGGATAACTGCCTCATTATAAAGTGCAATATATCAACCTACTTGTAAAGTTGTGTTAAGTTCTCCAAAGGTTTTGTTTAGAATGTACACAACCAATAAAAGATATCTAGAAGTAAGATTGTCAAATCTTAATGGCCGCTGCTAAGAAAGCAACTGGATTATCATGAAACCATGGAAAGGTTATGATAATCAGATACTTCTGTGTTATGGTTGTTTTATAAACTCAGTTATACTAACTCTTATCAAAGATATAATAATTCAATATTGGTTTCTAAGTGAAATCAACTCTAAGTCCTATACTAGGATGATACACATAAGCTACAATAGGATGGGCTTATGGTAATCTTACATGACTATATATTGATTATGGTTTCACTTTTTGGAATTGCATAATTGTGATAAATTGTGTTATGAAATATTTTTCTCAAAGAGATGGAATGTTTTTAATTAGGGGTGTCCCATGATGCATCATTATGAGCACCTAAGCATGTCAGATACAATGGAAGTAATATGGAACATGCTTACTAAGTTAAAGAACATAGCATTTGAATCTCATCCCTAGTCTATATAGTAATTATCTCTAAAGAGAATTAGAGAGTGATATTTTAAAAGGATATGATAGGGAAAGATAAATGGGTAAGTGGTTCATAAAATCTATCATATTGGATACCCTAGATATATCTCACTTGTTGGAGATAGTAAAACAAATGAACGCTCTTTACTGAGCTGCAATTAAGTAAAGTGAGGTGCTTAAACTGAAAGGACAATTGACTTTGATAGCCCATGGCACTTAACAAAATGGAATGAATCATTCATAAACACTTAGCTTTATATAAGTATTTATCCCTAGAATATGAAATAGGGAACTTGAGCCTAAATGTTAAGGCTGGGACAATTTTATTGAAACTGCAATAATGATCATAGACCTTGATAGTTTCATTTCTATCAATGGTTAACTTGGATATGGTACATTGGAAGGTAAATAAGTGTTATAGAGATTGGGGGTCCTGGGATCAACTCAATCCGGACCTTAGGTATGACCCATTCATGGAGAAGGTGTTGTAAGTCCTAGGCTGTTCTATAATAATTACCTTGAAAACATCGAACACTATACACCAATGTAGGATTCTAGGTGGGAGAACTCGTTGCATATGCTACACGGTCGTATCCAAATGGTGATATCATCATGGGAGGAGATGTGGGTGAGTAACAAGGTGTATTGTTACGAGAACACTTTCTTTCCCATAGGCATCACAGGATGACATAGAGGTATGCCTTCATGTAGGTTAAACTGGTTTATACCTTATTCAAGGCTTGTAGCTGTTTTAAGTATATTAAGTTGTGAATCCATATAACTAAACAAGTGAATAAGGTGAGATGACAAGATTCCTATGGTGAGTGTGCCATCATGGATTCGAGCATGGCATACATGACTCGAAACCTTGCAAGAAGGTAGTGTAACTGCTGATTACATTGTTGAGATTTCACCATTATCTAAGTTGTGGGATGCCTGTGGATTTCATAGGTGGAACCTAGGTACACACTTAGGGGTTTTTCACTTATATATCATATCCTATAAAAGGGGAACCAAAGGGATACATTTTATGTATGGCTCATATAGAGCATTGAGGGAGAATGAGTAGGTTCAACATTCTCTCATACATCTACACATGGTTCATGACAGTTATCGGAAATGGTTACATTAAGGTTTATGTAGATTTAAATATATTGGTAAATGGATTGCAATTATATATTTATGTAGATTTAATATATATATAAAATTACAGAGACCGATGCTGTTAAGGGTGACTAACACCGGTTTGGGAGAACTGTGCTGATTACATCGTGGGATACTAGGAATGTCACATATCAAGCTTTAGATCTCCCTTATGATTGCACAAAGGACTAGGTTGGTCAGAATGAGGTATTAAGTTGTTTGGATGGGATTTGGTGAGTTTTTAATAGGGATATGGAGGGGTGAGTATTAATGGAGGTCGGAGTGGGTGGCTAGGAGAACAAAGGATGAAAATACAATGATGAAATGAGTGAACCGAGAGGAGTAAAATGTTCTACTTACTTGGAATCTAGTTCGACGCGTCCTTGAGTGAGGAATGAAGGTGCTTTGATAAGAGGTTGAATGCTGCAGAGGATCACCAAACGTTGGGGAGATTTTGCATGGACTACATGTGCTCTCCTTCTTGCCTAATTGGATCAAATATATGTTGGGGTGAGTCTTTGGATGGTTGTTGGGTGCATCCGATGTCCGTAAGAGAAAGTACTTGATCTCCTTCTTTGCATGCATGTTCTCCCTAAAACTTGTTCTCAAAAGATTGTATATCTCTTAGGAATATGTCAACCTCGTAAATAAGGTTGTTTTGGGAATTAAATGGTAACCGATGATGGTTCTGGCTTAACCGGTGGTGGTTAAGGGTAACCAAAGGTGTCGGTTAGGGCGGGATTTCCTAGGTTTACTAAACTAGATAGATCCCCTTGATTTTCTCGGGATCTTGTTTTGTTTACTCGCAGATTAGAGTGGAAGTTTCCTTTTAACATGTAGGAATGTGGTTAAAGGGAATGTAGGCATTGAATTTTAGGGTTTGGGTAAGTCTTAGTTAGTTATGGCAACCTACTAAGAATAGATCTTATGGTGAGGTGGCTAGATGAGGTGGATGTGTGGGCATTATCTCAATTAGAATATTTAAATAATAAATATGGCTAGGACAATGAATTAATTTAATTTAAATAATTAAATTAATATTATAGTAGGAGTGAAGGGGGCCATGGTTAGGTGAATGTGTTTAATGGTGTTTATTTGACGAGGGACCAAAGGGGAGTGTGACCTAATTTTAGTGTCTACATGCATATTGGAGGATTATGTAGATGATCTACTTGCTGAATCCAAGCATTGAACCAACACTGCCCATTGTTAAAGTCATCTTTGACCATCTCATCAAATATTGTGTTCGTCATCAACCGAAAAGTGTGTCTTTGCAGTAATTTTCAGGAAACTCCTAGGTTTCATCATTTCTTTGTGTGGCATAGAAGTTGATCCTGCTAAAGTCAAGGCTATCCTTGAAATGTTGTCACCCACTAATCTCTATCAACTTCGCAGCCTATAGGGAAAGTTGCAATCAATTCATCTTTTAATCTCCCAACTTTCTCGACCACTATTGACCATTCCATCATCTTCTCAAGAAATACATCTCATTCAAATGGGATGATGAATGCCATAAAGCCTTTGAAAGCTTGAAACAATACCTCCTTCAACCACAAGTTCTCATTTCTCCTAAGGAAAACCAACCCTTCTACCTATATATTTCTACCACTAACCATTCTCTAGGTGTCATTCTCACTCATCGTGATGAAAAACACCGAGAGTAAGTGGTTTAGTACATAAGCCGTACCTTTCTTGACTACGAAACTAGATATAACCATGCTAAAAAAATTTGCCTAGCCTTAGTTTTCATCACGACCAAACTCCGCCATTACCTACTTAACCAAAAAACCTTAGTCATTACTAATACTAACCCATTACACTACATGTTTACCAAAACTTATCAAAATCAACATGCTGCTCGGTGGCTTATGCTTCTAGCTAACCTTGACCTCAATTCATCCATCAAAAGTCCATTAAGGGCCATACTATCACCGACCAATTGGCCAATGTACCTCTTTTCGAGAATCAACCCTCTAACTTTAACTTTCCATATGAGTCTATAACTACACTTTCCTGGAACAAACCCGCTTACCAAATGACACTCTTCTTCGATGGATCCAAGTGTCGGCATGGGGCGGGGCTGGTGTTATCCTCATTTCACTTGATGGTTAACCTATGCCTTTGTCTTTCAAAAATGAATTTGATTATACAAACAATATTTCTGAATATGAAGCACTCGTATTGGGTCTTTAGGTTGCTTATGCCTTAGATGTTAAGTCAATAAACATCTTTGGTGATTCTCAGTTGGTCATAAACTAAGTCAATGGTATATACCAGTGTCGTAATGAGATACTTCAAAATTATAAGCATCACATGGACATACTTTTGACCACCTTTGACTATTACACACTTCAAACCACCCCATGTTCTACCAATAAATTTGTAGATACCATGGCCTGCTTGGCTTCTCGTATACCCACGTCACATGCCGACTCTAAAATCTTTGTCAAGATATAAAATTTACAATCACCATCTTACTTACCTCATGAGGTCTACTCTATCAGAACCGCTTCCCCTAACCCACATGACCTTTGGTATAAGCAATATGTAGACTATCTTTTCCTTTCCATTTTACCTGATGATCTCACTCGTAATGGATAACGTGCCTTTCTTACAAGTGTCTTATGTTATGTCATCATGGGTGGTCTTTTATACAAACATGGTTTCAATAGAATTCTCTTACATTGCCTTACAAGTTCTGAAATTCCATACACCATTGAGGAAGTACATGATGGAATTTGTGGAGGTCACTTTAGTGGTCTCACTATCACAAAATGCATTCTTCACCTAGGCTATTACTAGTCAACCCTAAATGGTGACTATTGTGATTATGTCAAACACTGCATGAAATTCCAGCAACTTGCTAATCTCCATCACACCCCTAGTCATGCCTTATAGGTCACGTGAGACCTTTGGCCTTTTTCTCTATGGGGTTTGGATCTTGTTGGTGAGATTAACCCCCATTCTTAACAATGCTACCAATGGATCATAACCGCTACTGCATATTACACTAAATGGGTAGAAGCCATTCCCCTCATTTCCACTAAAGCTAAGAAAATATGTGAATTCATCAACCATCACATCATCTGTCACTTTGGTGTCCCTCACCGTATTATCACGGATAACAAAAATAATTAAAAAACTAAAACCCTATGCAAACTATGCGATGCTTTTGGCATCCAACTCAGTTTCTCATCACCTTATTACCTGTAAACCAACGGTCAAGCCAAATCAAACAATAAAACCTTGAATAAAATTCTTATGAAGGTAGTCAACGATACCGAGAAGGATTGGCATACGCACATCCCTTTCACCTTGTGGACTTATTGCACTAGTATTCACACTTTGACTACTACAACCCCTTTTCTCTGGTCTACAATACTGAGGTTGTCTTACCTCTCGAAGTCTAGATCCCATCTCTCCACATCTCACTACAAGACATGCTCAACAATGATGAATTTCACCAAGATCGTTTGGCACAACATGAATTATTAGATGAACGTCATCTCAACACTCTTGACCATCTCCAAATCTACCAAAATGTATCAAACATGCCTATGAAAAATGTGTTCACGAACAAACCTTTCAAGTTGGTGACCTCATCTTGAAGGAAAATAAACATGTAATGAAAGAGGAGAAAAGTAAACGGGAAAATTTTCTCCTAATTGGATTAGACCCTATATCATTACCCATGCCTATGGATTAGGTGCTTATCGTTTGTCTTCACTTGAAGGTAAACCCAAACTTGATCCCCTTAATGCCTTGCATCTTCAACCATTTTATTGTTGATATCAAGTCCTCTATCACTTTCTATCAATCTACCACTCGTCCCTTGAGTGATGTTGACCTTCCATAATTACCCATTTTGAGGATCCATGACTAAACAAGAATCATGTGATTACCCATCACCTTTTATCCTTGTCTTCAATATGAGTACCACGGCTCTGCTCATAGCATGATTCTCATGGATACTTTTCATCTTCTTCAAGATGGAATCCCATGGTCATTCATCACTTGAAACCACCTCTTTCATAGTTAATCTTTGTGTACTATGATCTTGTCTTCTAAAACAAGAACCTAATCGTCCTCTATAGTCTTTTCCATGACTTAAACATCTAAAAATAAAAAGGATACAACTCCTTGAGTCAAACTTCCAGAAAAGATGACTTCCTCAAAAGAGACATCTCCTCTTTATATTCTACCACTATAAATAGACTGCTCCCTTAAAGGACAGCTATATACGATTATTACAAAATATAATAACTATTCAGAAGCTTCGCATTGATCAACTTCATGAAGACCTCAAGGAGATAATATACCCATCCCATATAAAATTCCCACATCGATCAATCTATTAAACTAAAAAAAAAAAAAAGATGAAATTTTCATCATGGACATGCCTATTTTGGATTCTAGGGGTTTCTTGTTCCGAAATACACATCGTCGTACACTAAGTTATGCTAAACCTCCCATTCTCACCTCCTTGCCTTTTTTACCTAAAATCCTCGTTACTCAAGGGACTTACCATAAATGTGACATTGTGTGATCATGTGACTTTTCTTCACCCTTAGAATAGTCCATTATGCAAGGCCTGTAGGGTCTTACATTCATAGGCCCATCTGGGAGTATGGTAGACTCATTAGGGTTCTTATCAATTAAGAAGCTCTTTTACCACCTCTTACCATTCACCTTCCTCATTACATATTGATTATCCTATACAGACCAGATCCTCAACACTTGTATTTAAAAATCACTCAACCATACCTAAAACCTAAACTCAATCATGCCTATGACCTACATCACTCATGCACCTATAAACCAATTCCACTATTTCACCCTAATCTTCCCTAGCTTATGGGAGAACTACATCATCCTGAGGTCCCTTTTCACCGGGACTATGTAGGCAACACTCCGAGGGCATGGGGCCCTTGAGAGGTTAGCTCGGCCACTCTCTACCCTAACCAATTCCCTCTGCCCCTTTCCTATTCACATTCTACCCTTGTTAGTTTCCTTTTATATCAATAATTGGAAATTAAATCACACAAACAACAATTGCTTAACATCTTTACCATCATCACTCATACATTCATTTCATCTTGTCTACCATTTCTTTACCATTATCATACATTTTCCTACAAAACATATTAACATGATCCACATCATCATTAATTGCACAAATTAATGGATTAGAAACTCAACCATACCTAAACCAACCTAACTCAACCATGTCTAAACCAACCTAACTCAATAATACCTACAACCTAAACTCAATCATGCCTAAGTCAACCTGACTCCATCCATTCCTAAGTCAACCTGACTCAATCCATGCCTATGACCTGACTCCATCATGCCTAAACCGACCTGACTCCACCATGCCTACACGACCTTGAATCTAACATGCCTAATCCACCTAATTTCCACCTATATATATATAATGAAAATTAAAACATATACACCATTCATACTATAAACACCATCATCTATAAATCGAAAAGTCTGTATAAAAATACATGTGAACATATATCCCAATAATAATCACAATCATCTCAAATCACTCAGATACATCCTCACCATCTTCAAAGACACAAGCCAATATATCATCAAGAATCTCCAAAACTCTCATTACATACTCATTCTCTTACGCATGCGATGCGGTATATATAAAATAAATAACTATACAAAACAAGAGGTACATACGGCTATCGATATCACCTTCTTTGGATATCCTCCATATATGTCTCACTGTCTCCTCCTCCGACCTCCACCAAATCATAATCGATCCCCTATGCTCGTGGACCGTCTATCTAGATCCTCTAACCAACCAGATCTCTCCACCTTAGTAGGATATCATCCCTCATCCTTTCCTCCTAACAAATCACAACTCGTTCAATGCTCTGTCATTTTCACAAAAGCCAAAATGTACAAATGAATCTGTATTATATGGATTTTTATTTTTATATACCCATGTCGACTAGAATGACATCGGTTATACCTAAACTGACATCGGTCCATGTGCCTAGAAACATTTTGGTTTGTTATACCCAGACCGACCACCACATTGGTTGTGTGCTGAGAAACCCATGGTCAATTTACGTAGACCATTATTGGTTCCGTATGTACCGGCATCGGTTACCCATCATGCTCCTCTCTTGTCAACTACCCTTTCTCCATTTCTTACATAACTTAACCAAGTCACCACCGCTTTTGGCCTTACCCACCCTTATCACAACCTACCTCCAAACCTAGATTACCTATACCTATCTTTAATTTCATTTAGGGACTTATTAGTTTACCCGTATTTGCCGCTACCCGTGCCATGACGTCACTACCTGACTCAAAACATTGTTAATGACCTATGACCTCATGTGCTTGTTATACCTTGTGACACTGTTACCTGTGTTATTTGACCTAATGACCTTACCTTTCCTATTTCCATGCCATTTATCCTAACCCAACCTTTGGTGTACCGGAACATACCTAAACATTCCTGTACCTAACCTGCATGATGTGCTTCCGCACCATATCCTATACCTTGGATACTAGAATCACCTCAACCTTGTTTGGATAAACCTATCAACCTAAGATGATGTATAGTTTGCATGCTCTTAAACTTGGTACCATGCTGCAGTTTATACATGTGCATGCATTTGAATGTTACTACCTTATGACCCTAACCCATTACCTTGATTACCCAATTGGACCTTTACCCCATTACCCCCATTGTCCACCTTCCTCTTCATCACATTCACCTTTTATCAAACCACTCACCGATTCTGTCTTCTACCACATCAATTCCTAGTTTGAGGGGGATCACCTTCACCCACACATGGGGTAACCACATCTTATTTTTGTCAGCGTCACTTACTAATACAAGCTATGCAACAAAAAGGGGAAAAATGTAGACACCAAAATTGGGTCACACTCCCCTTTATCCTTTGTCAAATAACCAACTCAATCATACTCATCTAACCATGGCCCCTTCCACCCCACATCACCTTTAATTTAATTAATTTAATTAAATTAATATGTATCCTCACAATATTTAATATCTAATTACCTTAATTTCTACCCCACCACCTCACCTAGACACCTCATCCAGCCACCTCACCCTAGACCTATTCTTGGCATGTTTCCATAACCAACAATAGCTAAGTATTACTTTCCATAATGAGCTAAGATTCGGTCTAACCCTAAAATAAATCCCTAACATATCTCTAACCACATTCCCACTCATTAGAAGGGAAGTTTTTGTTCTAATCTACGAGAATAAACTAACTAGGCCCAAGAAATTAGAAATATCTACACATTTTAGTAAACTATGGAATCCCACCTTAACCGACACTGGTCACCCCTAAACCGATGCTAGTCAACTAGGAATCATCGTCATGGTTACCATTTATTCACCAAAACAATCTTATTTTTGGGTTGGCACATTATGAGAGCAAGGAAACCAGAGTAGATCTACATGTAAAAAAACCAACATCCTTTCATGTATCCAGACATCTAGAGCCATCACCGAGATAGATATTGAAGCATTAAACCCATGAAATCATTTTGGGAATCACTGCTACAATATCCAACACTATTCTTTTGATCAATAGCCACCTCCATTCAGCCATCAAAATCTACATCACAGTAAGTACATCTCTACCAGCATTGTTTATTTCAACATAGTTAACTTTTTTCATTCTTGTCATTAGTTTATACTTTTTATGTTCATTCCTCCATTGATTAATAGCTTATAATCCCACCATTTCCCTTACCCACACCACCAAATCACCATTCCGACCTAATATCCATTTCTAAGTGTACTTGAGATCTCCACAGACCTTCTCATCCACTCTCCCAACCTTATTTGACCTCATATCAGCCCCTTCCATTTGATCTATTTGAGTTTCTTTTACCTCAACCATACTAACTCTGGATATCTCAACCGCCATCGGTTCTACCTAAATCGGCATCGATCACACCCAACTGACATCGGTCTCTTTGTTTTATACCTTGATCAAGAAAAACCCAACAATAATTCTACCAATTGACCTAAATAATCAAGAATCGACCCCTCGACCAGTCCCAATACCTTGTCGGAAACCTCATCTCTCATATCCAACTATAGCCTAGATTGTTTTGGTTGGATTTACTTATTGTACTTGAATAAAATACCTAAATCATATAAACTACAGTAGGAATTTACTTGTTTCTCACATTAATTTGTTTTAAACAGTGGATTGACAACCATCTAGGGAGTATCACACTTCCCGAAACTAGCATATGCTAGGTAGTCCACTTTGTCATATATCATTTAACTATCCTCTTGTGGTCTTGTTTTCTATTACGTAGCTCATCCTAGCCAAAATAAAGATCTCACATTTACTTATGGATCAAGAAGTCGAACATGTGCAATAACCATCAATCAACTAACATTTAAGAAGTATTCCTCCTTGGGCCTTACCCTATTTGTTTTGTCATTTCAAAAGGTAAAGAAAAAGGTGCAACATTTTGGCATGTCCGGTGGGATCCATTAGGGTTTCTTTTGTATTTATTCATTCCTAGGTGAAAGTTGTGTTTTTTTTCCTTGAAAAGATTCCACATTAATTTTCTTCTTTGGAATCATTCTCCTTCTTTCTATTGTCTAAAAAACCAATCATATTTTTGGTGCTTTAAAAAGAACACATCTTCCTTTCTTTTGCATTGCATTAGTGAAAGAGCATCCCTCTTCCTATTCATCACTTGCTACATTGAATATCACACTTTGATTTGGGTTTAAAACACTTGCATTACATTATGATTTGTTGCATTATTAGCTCACATTAAAATTGAGGGCAACCTATATGCTGGAAGTCATGCCTAGCTGATGGTTGACACAAAGAATCGTAGAAAGCACATTTTTCTCTCTCTCTGTGTCTTACCAAACTTGCACAAAATCAAAATATACACATATTTCTTAAACAACATCTTACCCAGAACATATGTTAGTGATCACACGATCCGGTTGGCGAGTGTACTCCCACTCATTGCCTCATGCCGAGTCATCATCTCCGAGGATGGCCCGCCTTCATCACTCTTTCTATTCTATTTCTATCCCTCATGGCATCATTATATTTCTCCCTGTTGATACCTACAGTCATATACAATTTTCACAAGTACACATCCAACATTCTTGTTTCATTCTTTGAGATTGGTTTTCTTCCATAGTGATTGGTATCGGTTTCGGTGACCGTCATCAATTTTCCCTCAACCGTCACCAATCAACCTGACCATCATCAATTTCTAGTGTTTGATTTTCAAAATCTAGACACTAACAATACTCTCCTCCAAGACCCCATTATTCTTTGTTTCTACTACTTAGTGTCATCTACAGAATACAGTCTTACCAGGTCAACACTTGTTCACATGGTGTTTACTCGCAGCTAGAATAACGCCCTCATATTCCATGCTAGTCGTCAATCAACTGCTCTCACCTAGTCCCTCACCGCCTTCCATCCTGTCATCCATGAATCCAACCCTACCTACCACCATTACTGCAGTGACGAAGAGTTTGCATGACTCCTTGATTAGAATCTTGTGGCCTTACACTTCTACCTTTCCCACTCTTTCACCTAAGACTCCTCAGTCGGTTGATATACGACATGCGCCTGTGTTCATCTCTCATGTCCTTATTCATGCTTTTGCTGCATCGTATCCTAATAATGTGGCGTTACCCTCACCTACTTCACCCTTGGTAGTTTTACAACTAGGCCCTATACCCACCATGACCACCGTATCCGTAGTTTCACCTGTACCTATCGTATTTATTATCCCCTTGTCAACCACCCAAACCATAGCAGATTCGCACCCATACATATGTCGGAATTAGTATTCACATGGTTTATTATATTTGGTTAGTATGTTTATATTGTTATAACAAATGTATAACAATATATTAGTACGGGTAAGTTATTGTTTTGTATACTTCCTATTTTATAGGAAGTTGTTCAACAACATTCCTGGCTATATAATAGCCATTGTATTAGCAAGAATAAAATGTCGAATACAATATCAATTTATATTTCCTGTGTTAATCTGTTGCTGCTCTAAGATTTGGTATCAGAGCGTCTTATGTATCTGATCAAGATGTTTTAATTGCAAAGGGGCAATTCAATCTTCTTGATTTCCTGGAGCATGTGAGTTATTATTTGTATAGATCATTTTTTATTTACAGTAAAGATGATCAATACGTTCCATACAGTGTATATGTTGCAGTCTTCAATCTATACATGCACAGAATGATTCGGCGGCTCTGTGTGCGGTGAACTTTCTTCGACAACTGCTTGTATAATGTTATTTTATTGGCTTCTTTTAACATTCACTGCTATCTCTTTCCAGTTGTTTGTATAAGTACTGCTACGCTGTAATCTGGTTGTTCTTTTCTGGATTTTTGGTTATATTTGTCTGAAAAGATAAATCAGGCGTCGGGTTTCATTCTATACGCCTCTGCCTCTGCCGAGCTCTCAAGACCTACACAAGCCACCATTATTTGGTATCACATGCTAGCAGGCGTCAAAGTCTTTCATATGCGGGAGAGTATTATTTGCAATCGAAGATTTTGAGGTCGATTTTCCTGAAAAAAACATTTGGGAATCAAAACTGTTGTGAGGACATATTCTGCCCAATTTCCATCATCAGATCTTTGCAACGTGTTAAGTGAAAAGTCTTCAGATCGGCTAATACTTGGCGTTTAGTCACTCCAAATCAAGACGTCCCAGATTTCTGTCTTAATATGGGTGATTCAACATTCACCAGTCTCCTCACCTTGATTGATGAGATTTGATAAAGTCTGCAGAATATAAGATTAGAAAAGACACGTGGATTTAGTGATTTAAGTTTAGAAATAATAGTTTAGTCAATTTTCTGTTTAAAGTATCAAGAGTCGATTTTGTTCCTCAGAGTTTTGTTTTTTAGTTTAGTTGGTTAGCAGCGGTCAAAATATTATAAGTTGTTTATTGTCTATTTAATGAAGAGGGTCATAGTATTTGTCATTAAAAGTTTCGCTATCAAAACTTATTTGTCCATATGAAGTCCATTTTATTGTAGAGCTATTTTGTCAGAGTCAAAGTTATCGTCATATTTATAGAGTCTTTGTCATCATCATATTGTCAAAGTATCCTTTGAGTCAGTTTTAAAATGTGTCATTTTTCAAAAAAAGTCGTGTCATTGTAAAAAGTCTGAAAAATAAAAAAATTTTGCCTCACGGACGCATTTTCGGTGTTACCCGACGTCCAAAAATAATTGCTTTCACATTGCGGGGAAGAGACAAAATAAAGTACAATGTGAAACTTGATAAGCTTCAAAGACATATTCGGCTAAGTTAGCAGCATGCAATGGAGGAAGGAGGTCGAACAACGACCTCTCGTCAGTCACCAACGACGGGGCCGCGCAGAAGCTGTGGTGGCATATGTATGGTGTGAGTATATGATTTTCAGTGTGGTTTCCATTTTCTCAGAGTGCTTCAGTTTGCAGTGTTCCTGTTTTGTGTGGTATTTGATGGATGTTGGAAAGAGATTTGTGTTGGAGCACGATGATGACCCGCGCTGATCCTCCTGACCGACTTGTCCTCTCGATCGCCGTACTTTGTTGGAAGATGGTCAGCTAGGAGAATACGTTCACTAGCATTAGTGACCATGTGCAGCAAGACCTAACTAGCAAGATCCATTCAGGAGTATGTTCTTTGATGCATTTTGCTTCTCAGTATCTATATGAGTGGAATTTCACATTGTGGGGGGGAATACATACCAATGTTCCATTCCCATTTTGCACCCAAAATGACTTAGTCAAGGAAAGATTCCATGTGCAAAAGTGGCTTGATTTTCTATGTTGTTCGAGATCGAGTGGCAGCGATCAATGACAGAGACTACAATTAAGAACATTATGATTCTTATAGGAAGTAATGTGAAATATTTTCAGTATGTATTTTATTGTTCAGTTTGGTGAGTTGTGTTTCCTGCTTAATTCCCTGATGTATAAGCATAGTGGTGAACAGTAGCACCAGAGTAAGTCAGTTCATGGATCTTGAAAGGGTTTGTGGGAGAATCCAGAAAACCACACGAGGTGGACAGTTGATGAGGTTCCTGTCACTTCAAGGTTTGTGGTAAGCCTGTTTAAAACCATGGAAGGAGAGAGCCTTTCTTTTGGATCAAGGTCATGAGTCACAGATTTGGACATGCCACAGGGGTGAGCATACTGCAGTTGAGTGTGTGGATGTTTTTCTACCATGTAAACACTAAGGGGGGGAATGTTAGGAATTAGTATTCACATGGTTTATTATAATTGGTTAGTATGTTTATATTGTTATAACAAATGTATAACAATATATTAGTACGGGAAGTTATTGTTTTGTATACTTCCTATTTTATAGGAAGTTGTTCAACAACATTCCTGGCTATATAATAGCCATTGTATTAGCAAGAATAAAATGTAGAATACAATATCAATTTATATTTCCCCGTTAATGCATTTGCTGCTCTAAGAACATAGATGTATTCAAGTTCCATAACAACAATGCAAGGATAACTCATAACTAGATCTAGATCATAATCATATGCAAGAATAACTTATACAAGAATCAATATTAGGTTTACCATACAAGAACAAGTCATAGATATGTGAAAAACTAATATCCAACTATATATATCCATTGTATTAATTAATGTAAAACACATAAGTTGAATACATACATAACAGAGTCACCATGAGTCATGCACACTCATAAACCAACAACATAACTCTATTACAATCATAATACTACTAATCTATGTAGATAATACATATATATAGGGTTGGGGACTTACCCTTCATTTCCTATGCATCCTAAAAATAGGATGCATACTAAGAATAGCCATGCGCCACTATAAGATAAATACAAAAGCATGCAAGCTTGCTAATAATAGACTATCTAATAATATCAACTATAGATCTAATCCTATTAATAGCTCAAAATTATGCATGTCATTTGATCTTCCACTTATCTAAAATAGCCTTGCTTCACCTCCAAGTCTTCATGTTGATGTGTGCCCCGCACTCAACATATATATTTAGCCTCATCATGCAAAATGGATAAGTCTTGATATCACGCTTTCCTTTGTGTGCCCTGTTTCACTATACTTCGCACCCTATGTCTCGCACACCCTTCCCTTCTATGCCTTCAATACTTAGGAAATAATTCATTAGCCCAACAAAAATTCCAAGGAGTAGCTAAAGTTTAGAGGATAACACTAGACCTTCCTCTCTACACTACTCTTTCCGTGGCATCGGATAACCCAAAAAACCAAACAATATATATTTCTCTTTAGTTTTGGGAAGCAGTTATAGGTTGAAGGATAAATCATACTTTCCTCCTTACACTTATTTGGCCAATGGCATGATATCACCCAAAACCTTGCACACATTCACATCATCTACATGATCCTTTCTACACCCTTTTTCTCATCACGAATCATGTGCACATGTTATTTTTTCATTTTCATACTTTCCACACACTTTTACATATATACATGCATTTTACACATTATACATGTGTATTTGACTACTTGATCGTATTTTATTTTGCAGATCCATAGTATTTGACTACTTGACCATCTTCTCTTTTGAAGTCAACATATGGGAAGAAAGTAGTCAACATCACACACACAATAGGTAAATTATACAAACAATACTAACCAAATAGGTAAACCAAATACATCAACATAAACACACATGTTTCTACCCTAGGTTCACTTTCATCACTTTTGCATCTTTAGTCTTCATGCTCCATATTTTTAGTACTCCATATTTTTCTAGTCCTCGACACACTTTCTACATCAATATACATGGATATTAGGTACGCATATCTATCTATTTTATGTTACCAAATGTTCCACTCACCAAGATAAAGTGGGGAAAATATAGACACAAAATCATACACTTTGTGTAATAATCTAGTCTCGATCACATACTACTATCCATATGGTTCCTAAGTACAAAAATTAATAATTACCACATGTCTTTTGCCATATTTCATTACTTTCTCTGTTACTTTCACTTTTGCATGTTTATTGGCCTAATCTATATTTTAATACTTCGTTTTACCTTTTCGGATTAGAGCACCCAGCCAGGATGCCAAAGACGGGTGCCTCATCCCCTCTAGGTTCCCCCATCCTCTTTGTACTTTAATCACACTTTTCAGGTCCTTTTAAGCCATTTGAGCATATTATCTTTTTGGTAGTTCACATTTTCGAGGTTAATTACAAAATTAAAGTAAAGGAATCATATAAATATAAAATTATGTGATGATAATAAGGACCAAACACTAAGCACTGTCTAGTGTTACTTGCATCCATCAAGGCATATATATCAACACTTGAATCCATCTAGCTCCATCACCAAGGAAAAACGTTGGTTCATCTATATCACACTTCATAGGAGGGTAGTTTATTCTATTCCATGCACACATTATTTACATTCTACATCTACCTACTTGATCGTTATTTCAAGTGTGACATGCATAAGAGAATCTAAGGGCACAATTCCACACAAAAACACACACAAACTACATTGTTTATGATATTTGGTGCAATGCTCAATGATGAAGTCCATCTATTTGTATTCGAGGACACTCGACCCCTTCATCTGCATCTTTATATTTTAGGGTTTTGATGTTTTTTGGGGTTTTGCAGGTTTTTGCTTTATTGCAGGTTTATAGTGAGATTAGTGATATTACAATGACCTACACATGATAAGAAGGGAACAAGTGAAAACATCTTATAACCATGAAAATTTGGGTTTCCAACCATCTATATGCACGAGACTAGGGCACCCAAAATTTAGACTAGATTTCCCAAGAGCCCCTATCCTTTTCTAGGTATGCCAGTCCAATCAAATCCTCTAGATCTATAGTTTTTTTAGCTCATGTGTAATGATCAGTCCTTTTTTCAAGATTTCCAACTCATGTGCACTTTCAAGAACACAATGAATCAACTTGTGTCTTCTTTCCTTGTCTTTACACATTAGGTTTTTACATTTTGTTACTTTTTTTTTTTGGGTGTATTTTAGTTATTCATTTCTAATTTATTTACTACAAACTTGCGCATTACATTAGGCTAGGATATTACATTTTAGCATAATAAATAGTTTTCCATAGATGTATAAATCCATGGGCCTTCCTTTTAATATTATTGAGAAAATGAAGAAGACAAATGTCAATGTGAGAATGTGGGATGCTTTAGTCATTCCATCATAAAGAGACCTCTTATGTGAAGCTCTCAAGTAGCTTCCCTAAGCTGATTCGGTGGTGGAGAGGAATCATGCTACATGTTAACACATGTCAAGCAAATATTGAAAAATTAAGAAAACTTGTTAATACCCCATTAGTTTATATGTCATTAATTATGGGAAAAAACTTGGTGCATAATTATATGATTGATTCAGGAAAACATATTTAATGCCCATGAAAATTGTTAATGTCATGGGTATCAAATATAGTCTTGTTCCTAAGGGATGTTTGCAACTTGCTTGATTGTTTAACCATTGGTGTATTAGGAGCAATTAAAGATCTCTCAAAACCCTTCATACTCACCCATGTCTTACTATAACCCATGATATATCAATAATTAACTTACCTCCCATGTTTGTTATTTTCTCATCAAGATATTTTACTATGAAATTAGGTGGTTATTTGTCTTCATATTGGATCCATATGCTTTTAAGAACTAGGTTACAAGCTTATGGTACCAAATTTACCATACATGATGAGCCCATATTTTACTATCACATTGAGTCATATGAGCTCACTCATCTCCAATCAAATTTCCTAATACCGAAGAACATGACCATGAGCTAACTTTAGAAGAGAAGCTCATTCCTCATCCTATTCCCGATCTCATGTTAGATGAATCAGCCACAAGATTCCATGAATGGGATCCTTATGATGAAATTTTAAAACTTGTCTTGGTACTTATTGCATTCTTGAAGAAGGATCTACTCTACCTGCACCATTCAAGAAAGAAAAAGATAGTGTTTCTAGATTGAAGAATATGTTCTCTGATGCTTCTAGAAGTAGAAATGAAGATGGCATAGGTGTTGTGATAATTTCTCCAATGAATGAGAAATTCTTATTTTCCCATATATTGTAGTTTGCATGTTCTAACAATGTAGCAGAGTATGAGGAATTAGTGCACAATATTTTAACTACAGAAAAGAGGAACATAAAGGCATTACATATTTTTGGGGATACTAAATTGGTTTTCCACCAAGTGAAGGGGAAGTGTGCCATAAAGAATAAGATTTTAAAAGCTTATAAACATAGAGTTTGGGACCTTTTGGAGAGTTTTGATTCTCTCAATTTGTAGGTGGTGCCAAGGAAGTTGAATAAATAAGTAGACCATATGGCAGCCCTTGGTTCACAATTATCACATGCTGAGGATCTGATTAAAGGAAATGTGAAACACATTAAGCTAGTGATCAAGCCTTCCATTCTATATAATGAGACTAGATGGCAAGTTTTTGATAGTGATGATTAAATTGTGTGATTTATCCGAATGAGGCTCAGCTTTTTTTTGAATATACAATCTAATTTTCATAAAATTTATGGTGATCAGATTATATAGATAAACAAAAATAAATTTCCAAAGAATTGGTCACTTTGGAGTAGATTTTTAGTCCTCATTATGAATCCAAAGGAAAATAAAAGAATATAACAAAAAGTCAAGAATAATTCCTATCATTCGCTATTACACAAGGCAAGGAACTTCATTGGAAATGTATGCAATGAAAATGAGAAACAAGATTTTATTTTGTTGTGCCAAAGTTTCAATGATGTATTTTCATAGGATTATGAGGATCTAAAGGGTCTAAATTTGGACATTATCCAACATTCTATTGATCTTGATCCTAATATAAAGCCAATTAAATAAAAAATTCCAAACTTGATCCTAGGATAGATCCCCTCATGAGGAAGGAGTTATCCAAAATCATTGAGGAAAAATTAATATTTCCTATCAAATACTCTACCTAGGTGGAAAATCTTGCTCTACTAAGAAAGAGGAATGGGGAAATCATACTTTGCATTGATTTTAGGGATTTGAACAAAGCTTCACTATAGGATAATTATCCTTTACCTTCTATGGAGTAGATTCTACATATGAGTAAGGGCACGAGCTAAAGGTTTTCTATTCTTGAAGGATATTATGGTTTTAATCAGATCAAGTTTAGGAAGATCAATATAAGTGTAGACACCAAAATTGGGTCACACTCTCCTTAGTCCCTTGTCAAGCAACCAGCTCAAAGATACTCACCTAAAAAGGTCCCTTCCACCCCACACAACTATTCATTTAATTTATTTAATTAAAGTAATATATATCCTCACAATATTTATTATCTAATTATCTTAATTTATACCCCACCACATCACCTAGACACCTCGCCCAACCACCTCACCCTAGACCTATTCTTGGCATGTTTCCATAGCTAACAATAACTAAGTCTTACTTGCCTTAATGAGCTAAGATTTATTCTAACACTAAAATCAATCCCTAAAATATTTCTAACCACATTCCCACCCATTAGAAGGTAATTTTCTATTCTAATCCGTGAGAACAAACTAACTAGGCCCAAGAAATTAGAAAGATCTTCCCATTTTAGTAAACCTAGGAATCTCACCTTAACCGACGCTGGTCACCCTAAACCGAATCCGTTTAACTCAGTAACCATCGTTGGTTTCCATTTATTCACCTAAGCAACCTTGTTTTTTTTGGTTGGCACATTCTCGAGAAGAGGATGAGAGAGAGATGCATGCAAGCGTAACCGAGTCTTTCATGCACCCAAACATCCATAGCCAACACTAGGATAGATCCGAGGTTTTACATCCATGAAGCATTATAAGGAGCACTATTGTGGTACCAAACACCACTCTTATGAGAAAATTCCATCACCATTCAGCCATCAAGCCTATACTACAAGAAGCATACCTTTTGAGAGCATAGTTTATTTCAAAGATAATAGCCTTGTTACTTTTGTTATCAATTTATACTTTGTATGTTCTTTTCTAATCTTATACCCACTTGTAGACTCATGCATTCCTCTATCCACACCACAAAATCACCCATTCTCACCTCCTACACCCCTCCGAGACCTTTTATAGATCTCCCCATCCACCCTTCAATCTTTTTTAGCTCCATTTCAATCCCTACAATCATAGATCTTATTAAATTCCTTTCACCCCAACCTTACCATCGCCGGTTATCCACGTCCATCGTCGGTCCCTTCTAAACCATCGTTGGTTATATCCGAGCTATGCCGCTTTTGTGTTTTACACCTTTTTCAATAACAGAGCTAACCTACCTTTTACCAACTGACCCAAATAACCTAGAACCTAACCCTGACCAGTTCCAACACCCTAATAACTACCTACCCTTCAGATCTGACTATAACCTAGCCTGTTGTATTAGATTTTCTTATTGTGCTTGAATGAGATACCTAAATCATATAAAATACAATAGGACTTTACTTATTTCTTGCATTAAGTTGTTTTAAACAATGGATTGACAACCATTTAGAAGTATCACACTTCTTAGAACTAAGATACGCTCGGCAATCCATTGTCATATACTATTTAAATCTTATTTTAGGGTCTTGTTTTTATTATACGTAGTTCCTCCTATCTAAAAGTAAGCTATCACAATTCGGCATTGGATCGAGAAGTCTCAATGCACACAATAACCATCAGACATCCCATTTATCAAATATTCCTCCTATCCCTTACCCATATCTATTTATTCATTCAAAAAATGTAAAGAAAATGGTGAAACATTGGGTCACACTCCCCTTAGTCCCTCATCAAGTAACCAACTCAAACATACTCACCTAACTAAGGCCCCTTCCACCCCACACCACTATTAATTTAATTGATTTAATTAAATTAATATATATCCTCACAATATTTATTATCTAATTATCTTAATTTCTACCTCACCACCTCACCCAGCCACCTCACCCTAGACCTATTCTTGGCATGTTTCCATAACTAACAATAACTAAGTCTTACTTGCCTTAATGAGCTAAGATTTGGTCTAACCCTAAAATATCTCTAACCACATTCCCACCCATTAGAAGGGAAGTTTCCATTCTAATCCATGAGAACAAACTAAATGGGCCCAAGAAATTAGAAAGATCTACCCATTTTAGTAAACCTAGGGAATCCCTCCTTAATCGACACCCGGCCAACCCATAATCATCATCGATTACCATTTATTCACCTAAGAAACTTTGTTTCTAGGTTTTTACATTCCGAGAGCAAGGGGATGAGAAGAGAGCTGCATGCAAGTAGAACTAGAGTCCTTTTCATGCACCCATACATCCATAGCCAACATCATGATAGATCCGGAAGCATTGGCACTCACAAGTAACATTCCGAGAAGCATCACTATTAAAAATCTCCATTCCATCAACTGATCATCACCGCCACCAAACCATTAGACCTGCAACATTGGTAAGTGTTTTATCATTAATCATTTCCATTCTTATTATGTTCATAGAGTTGTTATAACTTTTGTTACCATTCTTATATTAACATTCTCATTCCTCCATAGCTATCTTTATGACAAACCCAAAAACCTCACCCACCCATTTTTTGATCACGTATCTAGTCCATTTACCTCTCCGAGTGTTCTCATTATTCCCACAACCTCTCCATCTCCTTCTTTAGCCCCGTATAACCTCACCTAAACTCTACAATAAGGTTTTCATTGAATTATCATTACCCTATTGACTAACGCCATTACCCATAACCATCGTCCGGTTATACCCAATCGACACCGGTCTCTGTGTTTTATACCCTACCCAAGAATAAAGCTAAACAACCTCTTACCAGTTGACCTAAACAACCCAGAATAAGACCCTGACTAGTCCCAGTATCGTGATAGACACCTCATCCTTTAGATCTAACCATAACCTATCCTGTTGTGATTATATTTTCTCATTGTACTTGAATGAGATACATAAATCATATCAACTACAATAGGACTTCATTTATCTGTCGCATTGATTTATTTTAAACAGTTGTATTGGATTTCCTAGAACTAGCATACGCTAGGTAGTCCATTGTCATATATTATTCACTTATCTTTGTGGTCTTGTTTTCTATTACAAGTAGTTCCTCTAGCCAAAGGAAGCTCTCACAATCAGCATTGGATCGAGAATTCAAAACGTGCACAACAACCATCAACTTCCAACCAACCCATTTAACAAGTATTCCTCCTAGCCCTTACCCTTATTTGTTTCATCATTTAAAAATGTAAAGAAAATGGTGAAACAATAAGACTATATTTACAACCAAATGGGTAACTTATGCATATTGGAAAATTCCTTTTGAATTGTCATAAGTAGGTGTTACATTCCAACGGGCAATGGACATTTCTTTCAAAGGGTATATTAATGAATTTATCCTTGTTTATCTTGATGACATTACCATTTTCTAAAAATAGAGTAAGGATCATATAAGCCATCTTGAGAAGGTATTTGAAAGATGCAAGGAATTTGGGGTGTCTCTTAATCCCAAGAAATGTAATTTTGTAGTCCCTGGGGAAATATTTTGGGGCACATTATTTCTAAGGAAGGTATTGCTATTGATCTAGAAAGAATCTTAGCCATTCTCTCTCTCTCTCTCTCTCTCTTTCTTTCAACAACTAATAAGAAGTATGTGTAATCATTCTTGAGAAAGATTAACTTTGTTAGGAGATTCATTCCTAATTTTACAAATTATTCAGACCTATTACTCTTATGCTTAAGAAGGATTCAACTTTCAAATGGATAGAAGAAGGGAAGGAGATATTTTCCAAGATCAAATAGGAGAATGCTCAAGATCCTACACTTATTAAACATGACTATGCAGGATTTTATTTTAAATGCTTGTGGAGCTGAATCCATTCTTGCTATTATTTTGACTCAATGAAATGATCAAGGAATGGAGAAACAAGTGGCCCTTTTTCAATCAAATGTTTAAGGACTATGAAATAAAGTACAGTCACAATTTTTTTCCATCATTAGGGATCTAAACAAATTTAACAATATGATCTCAACTAGTCATATTAGAGTTTTAAATTCACATTATAGTGTTAGAGACTTCATTATAGGAGAATATATAGTGAGAAAAGAGTTGGATGGGTAACTAAAATAATGGAACATGATGTGACTATCAAGGCCATAAAACTAGTAAGGGGTCAAGGACTATGTGAGCAACTTTATTTAGATGCTCAGGATGATAGAGAAGTCTCCTTCATGAATGAATAAATTCTATATAATGTCGATTTTCAGCAAGATGAAGGAGATGTAGTAAATGATCACAAGTGGATTGGTGATATGGTTTCCTTTTTTCACTAGTGCTTATCCTTATGGATGGAACAAATAGAAAAGGAGATATATTAGGTTATAGTATGTTCCCTATGCATTGATTGATGGGGTTTTGTTCAAAAGAGACATTGACGGAGTCTTTCTCATATGCGTTGAAGGTGAGCATTGAAAATTTTATTTGGCTGAGTTTGATGATGGTTTCTCTAGTGGACATTTCTCAACTAAGGCCAAATCATTGAAGATCATAAAATTAGGTTACTTTTGGCCTACATTGTTTGCAAATGCTCACAAATGGGTCATAAAATGCAAGGAATGTGATTTTTTTATTATTAAGAAGAGGTTGGTACTCCTTCCAATCATCCAACTCAAAATGATAAGACATTTTCCTAATGGGGCTGATTTCATTGGCATGATTAATCCTCCATCAAGTCTTGATGACAAATGGGTTCTAACAACAACATCTTACTTTACTAGGAAGAAAAAGTGTGACATTAAAGGATGCCATTGAATCCATCATCTTGAAATTTCTTGAAGACATTGTAACAAGGTTTGAAATTCCTCAAACTATCATTTATAATTTAATGAAAATGCAAAAATTTCGTAGGATCTTAAATTTTTAGTTGGGCTCTTGAACTTTTTATTTATTTGAAGAATTCTTCCAACTATTACCCTCAAGGTAATGGTTTGGTAGAATCCACTAACAATAACTTGATTAGGATCATGAAGAGAGCCATGAAAACCAATTATAGATAGTGGCATAAAGGTGAGAAATTATCTTTGGGATGATAGGATAATAATCAAGAAGTTGATTGGAACTTCCCCTTATAATATTGTATATGGGAAAGAAGCCAGACTTCCTTTGTCACTAAAATTTACTTCACATGAATTGGCCTTGCAAATTGAAGTTTGAAGGGGAAGATCAAAGAGAAATCAAAATGGAAGAACTTGAAGAACCAAGGAAATCTTACATGATTAAATTATAATGACATCATAAGTAAACTAAGAAATGATTTGAAAAAAGGCCAGGTTTTAGATGTTTAAATTTGGTGATTTTGTCTTGAAATGGGATGCTTGTGAGCTAAACCAAGGATACACTCCAAGTTTGATGAAATTTGGAGTGGTACATATATCATTAGTGCTTGCAAGGAAGCCAACTCATTTGATTTATCATACCTTAATGGAGATACATTACAAAGCCTAGTAAATGGGATTTATCTCAAACATTCCCATTAATTTGTTTCATTACATTGTGTGTACCTTAGTTTAGTTTTAATTCCTCTAAGTCCACATAACACATTGTTCTTGGTAGTTTAGGTTTTTTTCAGTATAAGAAGTGGATTGTGCACCTTCTACATGATTTACTTGAAACATGTATGAATTTCCTTTTGTACATAGTCTTACGCCTTGTTGTGGTTACATATTTCAATTCGAGCATGTTCTGCAAGTTTATGGGTATATCAATTATGGGGAAACTTTAAAAGTGTATTTTTTAGCCCCAAGAAATCATATGCAGTTGTAGAGGATGAGGTTGAATTTTCAAGTTTGGGAATATTTTCACTCTCACAAAAGTCCAATTCAGAAAATTCTACAATGAAATGGTCAATATAGGCTTAAAGGTGGCTCTAGATAAGACAGAGTATATTCATACGAGAATCGAGATGGTGGCTTAATTAGGTTCAAAGCTTCATTTAGAGCTCTATTGATCAAGTCTAAGTTGTTGCACTTCATTATAAGTCCATTCGTGATTCAAAATGACTCATGGATAAGAAATTTGAAGAAAAGATAGTTTCTCAAAGTTTTAGACTCAACTCCATGCCTAATGGATGCTTTAGGTTATTGATCATTTAATCTCGTAGGTATATTACCCATGAAATTCACCAAAACTATTATCTAATTTTACACCATGCAAAAATTGGACATCTCAAAAATGGACTTAGTCATTTTAACAAGCTTGGAATGTCTATTTGGCCATTAAATTCAACGTCAAAAAGGGTTAGATGGTGGTAGATCAACATTTCAAGTGGGCTACATGTCATCATTTTGATATTTCCTAAGTCGATGGGATTTTGTGGACCTCAAGTCAGTTGAGTAAACCTAAGTTGATATTTCATCGGGTCTAGAAATAAGTAAGTCAACAAGTCAATGGGGAAAACATAAAATAAAAAGGAAGACACATGGAAAAAATTATTCAAAGAGAAAAGTTTTCTAAGTCCTCCCTAAGACAAGGTTGAGATGCAAGACATGGCCAATCAAAATTAAGTAGGTGCTAAAGATATTGATGTTTTTGAAGAAATGTGGAGCCTTCCTATTGGCTCACATTTCATAGTTGTTAGCCAAGTCTATCAAAAAGAATGACATGGAAAATAGCATGGATATTTATCATTGGATTGTGTTTCAAAAGTGTCGATAGGGATTTCAAAGAGTCCGACGTGTGAAGTGCGTAGAGCCTCCTCAAATGTTGACACTTCACATTTTGATACGGTATTCTATATAAGGATGAATTACAAATGTACATGGTGATATTATCTTGGTTCACAATTCTAAGGAGACTGAAAGGTTTAAGGACAATCTAACACTACTTACAAATGCGGTTGTTTCTTATTGGCCCATATTTTCATAAAGACAAAGGGAGAGGAAATTAAAAGAAAATTAAAGGTAAACAAGGCCCGATACCGCAATCCAATAGGTGACTGACACATGGAAAAGAAAAAGTGGTGCACACATGGGAAGAGTATGATTCCCAAACTAATCAAGGGCCACCATGTGTTGTATTTATGTGGTTCTTGATACACCAAAACTTCAAATGGATATATATTTGGCTATAGAGCTCCAAATCTTGCAAAATCGATCTTAATGGAAATATATCCTCAAGACCTTCACTTTATCATCATCAAAATCAGATTTTGGCAAGATTTGATAGGAAGAAAGGGGAGAAAATAGTTTTGAGCCATTAATGAGTACTTACAGGTAGTTCAACTACCAATTGATTGAGTATAGGCACATTAATTTCATTTAAAATCTCCGATAACATCCTTTAGAGCTTGTTTACCATGAAACCATTCTCTACAAATTGATCCTTTACATAGGAGGGTAGTTGAAGGCACTAAACACTATTTGTAACCTCTCTCTCTCTCTCTCTCTCTCTAGAAAAGGTATAAAATTAAGTGTTAGACACTTTGTAAAAGGGGAGATTTTTTCAAAAAGTAAAGGAATGTTATCAAAATTGTTCCAGAGCTTTTATGAGTGCAGGACTTAGACTTTTATGTTTTTCAAGGTGATTATTTCCTTATCTCTTGTATTGTAATTAATTGTGCATCCCTCAGGAAATAAAATTCATGTTTTGTGGCTTATTGTTGCCCTAACTTATGTTGTATTGTATTTACTTCCTTTCATTACAATTATGGGTGTATTGTGCATAATTTATTCTTCTTACAAGGTTCAAATCTTTTTTGCTTTCGAAAATGGTCATTTGAATGTTGTATTGGATTGTGGCACTTCTATCTTCCCTTCCTTCATTTTACCTCTCATTTTCACTCACTGAGATGTATCCACCTCTTTTTTTGGTGCTATCACTTCCCTTAACTTAGGATTTTAATTTCATGCATCTTCCTCTTTTTTGGTCCCTTGGAATTAGGTTAGTGTTAGGTAGCTACATTTTCCTTTCTAGGAGTAGTGTTAGCATATAAAGTAGGTAGAGGAATTGGCCTTCTTTGAGGTCTATCTCAGTTTAAGTCCCACAACTTGGAGATAGTCCCATGTTGCCTCAAATCTCCATATCAATCTGATTTGGGATGGGTGAAAATTTGAGCTCCAACACTATCCCAAGATGCAAAAAATACATCATGACAGGAGATCAACTAGAGGCCAAGGAAATGTAAAATTCCCAATAAAAATATTTTTATTTTGAATCTTTAGCTTCTAGAAAATCATATATAACATCCCAACTTGAGGACATGGTGAATAACCAGATGAGCGATGTTTAGGAAAAGTTTGGTCATAACTTGAACTCAACGAAGGGTGAGTGATGGTCAGAATTGGACAATGGATTGAAAATAGTGAAGGGTGAAATGAAGATGAAATTTGAGTAATTAAAGAATGAGTTTCTAAAGATGATATCATACATGAAGTCCATCAAGAATTTCCATTCATGTTACATGGGTTATTATCCAATTTTTCACCGCTTGTAAGTTGGATAACTTGAAAACTCTGGGCTTAGGAAGTTTGATGGATTCTTGGTGAAGCTGGAGAAAATAAGTATTTTCATGTTTTAGGCACTTGCAATTGTTTTAAGGAAATCCTCTCATTCTCTCTAGGCTTAAAGATCCAAAAACTTTTAAAATTTTGGAAAATTTGAGAAAAAGGGTAAAAAATAGTGTATTGTGGATTTTTGAGGTAACATTGAAACTAGTTTCTAGGGACCAATGGTTATTTACATGGGTATCCTAGCCACAAGACAAGACAAATTAGAAAGAATGAAAAATTGGGCTCAGGAAGTGTAATATGAATTTTTATGAGTTGGATGGAAATTTTCCTCACATTTAGGTTCAAGTTGCATAACGAAGGACCAAGTGTATTGTGTGATAGAAAGGGGTTACGGGAACTAATGGAACTTGAAAACAAAGTTATTTAGGACACTTAGTTCCGCATTACGCAGTATTTTTACCACATTGAAAGAATTTTGACAAAGGACGTAGTATTATGCAGGTGGATAAGAGGTTTTGAGCACAAATGGAACTAGTTCATAGCGGGTTCCCATTCCCACATCACATGTCGAGCCATAAAAAAGAGATTTAGAAGTCAATGTTGAGCTATGCGCAGAGATGCAGAAAATGGAAGAATGATGGAACGACTTCCCTCCAAGGGTCATTTCCCACAATGGAGGCCATGAAAATGAACAAAGTGAAGTAGTTGATAGTTTACTTTGGGAGTAAGAATGCAAAGGAATGAAGGATTATGAAAATAAAGAGATCAGGTGGAATAGTTCCTAAGTTCCACCCAGTGAGCCAATTATCCAAGCAACATAGAAGTTATGACCCCTACAGCATAATGCGAACCTCACAAAAAGACACATAACTATTTCCTCCTCTCAATTCCTCGATATATAATTCATTCACAACCAAAGCATAAATTTGATTATTGCAGACTTTAGCTATGCGTTTTGGAACCTTTGTTGTTGCCAACCCACCTAAATCTAGATGGGCATAAATTTCACCTAGGTGCTCAAAATTTGACAAAATTGTACCGTTGGAAATCTCTCATCATGAAATACACCATGGAAACTAAAAAAATTGATTTAGGTGAGTGTAGGAGGGTGAAAATAGGAAAAATATCCAACTTTAATGAACAAATTCCCATGTAGCTCAAAAACCAATTTTAATGAGGTATTGTGGCCATTTCTTCTCTCATAAACAAAGGATCATTTGGAAATGTGATTGTAAGGGTGCCCATACCTATTTTTAGAGAATTAAGATATGTTGTTTATGGGTGGAAGTAAGAATCAAAGTTCCTTTTTCCCTCTCTCTCTCTCTCTCTCTCTCTCTCCCCCATATTCTATAAAAATTAAAGTGATGCTCATTTTTAAGGGTTATATACTCTAAGGTTGACATTCTTATAATGCTAATGCATCCTTCTATAAGTGTTGCATGTGGATTTTGAGTTACAAACCTCATATTTGAATACTTACAGAGTGATTATTTCCTCCCTCCTTCCTTGTAAGGAGTTGTGCATTTACTTGAAGTAATAAAATCCATGTCTTGTGGCTATCATCTTCCCTAACTTGTGTTCTATTGTATTTTCTTTCCTTTCATTGTATATGTAGGTATATTGAATCTGTTTCATTCTCTTTGCAGGGTTTGAATCACATGTTGTGCTTTGTGGAAATGATGGTTTGAATGTTTTTTAGATTGTGGCACTCATGTCTATACTCTCCTCCTTCATTTTCCTTCCTTTTTCACTCATCTAAGAGTGTTTTCCCCTCTCATCCTAGTGTTATCACATCTATTTATCTTAAGATTTCCATTTTATGCATCTCCTTCTCACCATGGTCCCTTGGAAATTTAGAGTAGAGTTAGATAATTGCATTTCCTTCTTTAGGAGTATTTTAGCATTAGGAATAGGTAGAATAACTAAAATTATTTGAAGTTCTATCTCAGTTCAAGTCCCACAACTTAGAGATAGTCCCTTGTTGCCTCAAAATCCTATGTTATCTATGACTCAAGGCATGGTGCAATTTTGATCTCCAACATTTTCGGCATGCTTTGTGGGACATTTAAAAGATTTATTTTTATTATTTTGGTAAGTTTTGGTGTGTAACTATTGGTATTCAAACTTACACCCGCGTCTCGATATGGAAGAGCCAAGACATTTGAGATGACAAAGGAACCATCTCCAAGTTGTGGACCTTGTGCACTTGAGACAAATCTCTGGGAAGGCCATTTCCTCTATTTATTTCCACTACTAGTGTTACTTCCTAGTGTTGAAAGGGGAAACTAAGCTAATAAATGCTAATGAACCACACTAAAAAGGTGATAGCATTAAAAAAAGAGGGATGAATACTATCTATTCTGAGAAGGAATGAAAGGGGAAAACATGAAAGGAGGCTAGGCATGAAGTAGCACATCCGAAAACATGTTTACCGAGATGATTCTCATGGAACATAACTAAATAAGGAACTATAAGGGACGTGAAGTGGCACAATGAACACATAATGTAAAATAAAGTCTATAAGAATAAATTTAAACATGTTATGATAGAGAATAGTCACAAAACGATGATGCTTCTAATACTTATCAAAATGCATAGAGATGTTACAATGGTGAAAGAGGTCGATATCCACATGCATGAGCTAGATCCAGGTATGCAACTCAAAATATAGAAAATATGAAGTCCTTAGAAAAATGGATAAGGATCCAAAGTATCCAACATTAAGAATGAGAAACAGATCTTACATTTATAGATGAATCCATGGAAGAAGAAGATAAGAAGGAAAAACCAAATTTGAAATGTAATTACCAACACGAAGCATTCAATGCCTAAAAATACACCTAAGAATATATCAATGTGATTCCCTAGGTCTATTTGGAATGTTGGAGGTGGAAGGAGGGTGGATCATATCAAATCGGGTGGTTGAAGCAATCATATCTGCTCATTAATTCATAGAGAGATGTTTTCCCATTTCTCACCTACCAGATCCACCAAGAATTTAAATTTGAATGTCTAGCACTATGATTGATGTTAGCAGCTTTCTTAGAAGTCTAGACATGTAGTGATCAAAGCTATGTAGAAAAAGATATAGCTATCGTGAGGATTTTAGAGCCGTCTCGCACACGCAAGACACGTTGTGTACATGAATCACCAAAGAATGGCCAACTATGAAAAATGTTTGTCATTTCTGCAACGTTTCACTAATTAATGTGTTGTAATAATTGGTGCCCTATTGGCATGCTTTGATCACAGTTGCGTGGCACACTCAAGCATTTCGAAAGATGACCTAACACGAAGGGTGAAAAGGAGGGTGCACTGAAGAAGAAAAAGAGGAAGGCACAGAGAAATGTGTGCACAACATGTGCATGAAAATGAGGAAAACTTATGAGAAGAGAACACAAGAAAAAAACAACCATTACAAGATGATGTACGAGTGCACGTGAGAGCTAGAGACTTAGCTTATTAAAACACATACAAGGTGTACATGTAGGGGTGAATGATGTGAGGAAGAAGGTGAATGCGTAGAAGACCCACGTAAGGGAAGATTGGACAAAAAGAAAAGGAAAGGAGGGGAAGGGGAAGCCTACAAGGGCACATGAGGAAAAGAAGGTAATGTGCTAAGGGAACTTGAGCATGCGCTACCTTGTAATGAATATCTCAGAGTTAGAAGATGTATACTAGTTATTCAAATCATTAGGAGAGTTATTTTTATAACAATAAATTAGTAATTATCAGTCTTTGAAGGCTTATTTCTACACATATGGAAACTCCATTCTACATATCAACTTGTTTCAGTAGTTGAGGTGATCAATTTCATGATAATAATTTAGACAAGGTCAAGAAAAATAGAAGAAGGATCATAAGATTACTTACAATTATCACCAAGGAGAAGAAGAAGGGTAGATCACTTTTAGAGATCACCATCACCACTGAATATAAATATCTCCTCTCTATCTCTTGCTAGGATTTTCTTGTTGTCCTCAAGAGTTTTAATACCTATTTCATTCATGTCACAATAGAATAATCTACCATTTTTTAGTTTTACTAGTTGTAGCCCTCTTGATCTTAATGCATAACATGACATATTAGTAGTTGTACTCAAAAGTATTCCATTTTTTACTGATGAGAATCATGTTACCCCTGTTGAGCATATTCAAGATGTTACAAATGTATGCTCTATTCATCTAGTTAAAGAAGCTGATGTAGTCGTTAGGCTAATAGATTTTTCACTCAAAGGTAAAACACTCCAATGGTATAGAAACTTGAGAAATGTTTCTATTACCATTGGGGTGGACTTGGTACAACGTTTTGTAATCAATTTGGGGAAAAGGGCGACAAAATTTCCTTGTTGTAAAATCTAACAACTTTTAAGTGATCTCTTAATGATCTCATGGAAAATTTCAACTTCAGATTTCAGAAGACATGAGATAAATTTCAACTCTCTTGAGACCAACTCCACAAAGTGCTTTCCTTTATTTCTTAAGAGAATTCAATTATAATAATACTATTATGATACAATCAATGGATGCTATTTAGTTACTCCGATGCATATCCAATAGACATTAGGGTTAAGAATTTTCTGAAACAAAGTGGAAAAATAGCCCCTTGGATGCCTATGACTTTGTTCCTTGAATTTACCCAAGCCCCACAACCTACCATTTCTCCCATTCCTAAGAAAATTTCCCAATATTCTCCATCCACATCCTATTATCCTTAAAAAAAAAATATGATGATGAAATGAAGGCCTTGCCCATAAATTTGTCAAATGAAGTTATATCCTTAGAAAAAAAACAAGCCCAACCTTATAGAAATTATCCTAAATATAGGTAATCTTAACCAAGTATTCAACCAGGTTACCAACCCTATAAAAACTAATACCCTAACCAAATATATGGGAAAAATTAGTAAAATGATAGGTGGAAAGGTCAAAATACACATCTTCCACTTCAAACAATTTCTCCTACTCAGCCACTTCCTATTGTTAGTGTAAGTACAACATTGGTTCTAGTGCAAAACAATGTGATTCAAGAAACAAAATGGTGTTTCCCATGCAAACAACTACATAATAACTTTGTATTGCAATCTAAGGATTTCATGGTTCAAAATTATTCCAATCATCAGGAACCATTTATAAAAGAATCCAATCTTAATGTGGAAGGAACTCAAGAGGTTAATCCATATACTAATCTTGTGTTCTTTAGGGTGGATGAGTTATATGCAATGAATCAAGTAGTGGGAAACTTAAACAATCCTCAGAATCATGTTACTGATAACATAAGGTTTAAGAAAAGGATGTTGGATTCTCAACCTTCATCTTCTTCTAATCAAGGCAACACTATCAACAAAGAAAATGAAGATAGCATAGATGTAAGTAAAAAAATTCCCTGAGTTCCCGTAAGACTGTTTTAGACAAGGAAGTTTCTTCCCAACCAAAAATGCCTATCCCAACGTTGCAAAAATTGAGGAAGGATAATAGTATACCTCAAATGAACAAGTCCATGGGATTTAATTTCAACAAATTTGAACAGATGAAGAAGACCAATGTTAATGTGATAATTTGGGATGCTCTAGCTATTCCATCATAAAGGGACCTCCTACATGAAGCTCTCAAACAACTTCCTCAAGCTAGTTTGGTTGTTTAAAAGACTCATGATATTGTCAACTTGCACTAAGTAAAGGAAGAAAATATAAGTGAAATTGTAAATACCTCATCCTTTTATATGTCCTTAATTTTGGGAAAACAATTGTTTCATAATTACATGATTGATTCGGGGGCTTGTAATTTTGTAATGCATATAATCTATTACCATATTGAGTCTTATGATCTCACTCCTCTTAAGTAAAATTTCCTAATATAAGAATACCATGAAAATTTTCTAGTTTTTAAAGAGCATTCTCCTCCTCCTTTAATTCCCAATCTCTTATAAGATGAATGGCCTAAAGAACACTATGAATTTGATCCGTATGACTCAACTTTAGAAACTAGACTTGGAACCTACTATATTCTTAAATAATGGTCTAATTTATTTGTACCACTCAAAAAGGAAAATATAGTGTTTTTGGATTGTGTAAAATGCTCTTTGATGGTTATAGAAGTTGAAATGGATCTACATGTAGGTGTTGTACTAATTTCACCGATGAATGATAAATTATTCTTTTCCCATAGGTTGCGGTTTGCATGTTCTAACAATGTAGCAAAGTATGAGACATTGGTGCATGATATTCTAATTGCTGAAAAGAGGCAATCAAAATATTGAAAATATTTGGGGAAAATCAATTGGTCATCCACAAGGTTAGAGGCTAGTGTGCTACAAATAATGAGTTTTAAAATATTATAAAAACAATTTTTGGGATCTTCTAAAGATTTTTATGCTCTGTTGATCTACAAGTGGTTCCTAGAAATTGAACAAATATGCAAACCAGATGGAAACCCTTGGTTAAAAATTCTCACATGCTTGAGGATCTTATTAGAGGAAATGTGTAACACATCAAGGTAGTGTTTAGAAAATCCATTCAAGAAAATGAAACTAGATGGTAAGTAATTGACAATGATGAACAAATAATCCAATTCATCTAGAACAAACATAAATTTTCCTCAAGAATGCAATCTGATTTGCATGGTAGCTACGGTGATAAGATTATTCAGCTGAAGAAAAATAAATTACCAAAAGTATTAGTCACCTCAAAGCATATTTTTTAGCCCTGATGATGAATTAGGAGGTGAAGAGAAGATCATAATAGCAAGGCAAGAAGATTGTCAACTAGTCATCATCGCACAAGGAAAGGAACTTCTTTTGGAAAGGTATGTAATGAGAATGATAAGAAATATTTAATCTATTAGTGTCAAAACTTCAATGATTTATTATCATGGTATTATGAGGACCTTAAGGGGTTTGATCCAAAAAATGTCCAACATTCCATTGATCTTGATCCTAATATAAAACCAATTAGAAAAAAATAAAGTCATGTCAATCCCAAGATAGATCCCCTCATGAGGAAGGAATTATCCAAATGATTGAGGAAAAAATAATTTTTCCTATCAAATACTCTACTTGGGTGGAAAATCTTGTCCCAGTGAGGAAGAAGAACATAGAAATAAAACTATGTATTGATTTCAGTGACTTGAAAAAGATTCCTAAAGGATCACTACCCTCTACCTTCCATGGAGAAAATTCTAAAAATGGTAGTAGGAGTTGAAAGGTTCTCTATGCTTGATGGATACTTAGGTTTCAATCAAATCAAGGTTAGGGAAGAGGATCAGTTCAAGATTGCATTTACAACCAAATGGGGAACATATGCATATCATAAAATGTCTTTTGGTTTATCAAATATAGGTGCTACATTTCAAAGAGCAATGGACATTGCTTTCAAGGTATATAAATGAATTCATCCTTGTTTATCTAGATGATATCACCATTTTCTCAAAGTAAAGTAAAGATCATATCAGCCATCTTGAGAAGGTCTTTGAGAGATGTAGGGAATATGGGGTGTCTCTTAATCCCAAGAAATGTAACTTTTTAGTCCCTAGGGGTAAGATTTTGGGGCATATTGTTTCAAAGGATGGCATTGTTATTGATCTAGAAATATTCTCATCCACTATCTCTCTCTCTCTCCTTGCCAACTAACAAGAAATATTTGCAATCATTCCTTAGAAATATTAACTTTTTTAGGAGATTCAATCCTAATTTTGCAGGATTAGTCAGACCTATTATTCTGATGATGAAGAAGGATTAATATTTCAAATGGAAAAAAAAAGGGAAGAATATATTTATCAAGATTAAACAAGAAATTTCTCAAGATCCTACACTTATCAACCTTGACTATTCCAAGGATTTTATCCTATATTGATATGGACGTGAATCTAGCATTGTGTTATTTTGACTCAACAAAATGATTAAGGAATAGAACAACCAATGGATTTCTTCAATAAAACACTGAAGGATTATGAATTGAGGTACAATCACATTGAAAAATAGGTTTTTTCCATCATGAAGGATCTAAATAAATTTAAGAGTTTTCCTTCTAATAATCATATCAAAATTCTACTATCACATTCTAGTGTGAGAGAATTCATTATGGGAGCAAAAATCAGTGAGAAAAGATCTAGATGGGTGACTAAAATAATGGAGTATGATGTGACTATCAAGGCCACAAAGATGGAAAGAGGTAGGTAAATTTTTGAGAAGAGTGTGTTATATGCTCAAAATGATCAAGAAACTTCCTTCTTCATGAATGAGGACTCTTCAAATAACATTAAAATTCACCAGATGAAGGAAGCGCAATCAATAATCATAGTTGTATTGGTGATATGATTACCTTCTTATCTATTGGTGCATATCCTTTTGGCCTAAGTAAGATAAAAAGGAGACATATGAGGCTATAGTTCATTCCTTATGCACTAATTGATGGGTTTTTATTCAAAAGAAAATTTAGGAGTTTTTCTGAGGTGCATTGAAGGTGAAAAACTAGAAAATGTCTTGGATGAATTCCATGATGGTTTCTCTCGTGGAAATTTCTATACCAAATACATGGCGGTGAAAGTATTAAAGGCGGGATCTTTTATCCATTTTTACCCCTTGGTGAAATGGACAACGAGAGAAACTTGGTATTGTGTAATTGACAAGGCCTTCAAGGATGAATCTAGAGTTTTAGGTGGAATTATATGTTTTAGGACACTTACAATTGATCCAGGAGGCTTGGGATCACTTGAAGAATTTTTTTCCTTTTCTAGGTTTAAATAGGGTTAGAGGTTTTCCAAGGTGAGGAAACAGCTCCAGAGGGCACACATGCGGTTAGAAAATGGTTAAAATGGATAATGGCCATAGGACACTTCAATCGGTTTGAAAGGCTCCTTGGCTCAGGGAAAAATCCAAGAAAATTTAAGAAAATTTAGAGAAAACTTGAAAAATGAGCCAAAAGTGGTCGAGTTACAAAAATCTCACCAAGTTAAAACACAAAGTGTTGACATGGTTCTTCGTCAAGTTTTGGAAAAGCCGCAAAGATAAGAGGAAGCCACCAAAGTATGAAAGAGACAAAAAAATACCAGACTAGAACAAGCCACAAATAGCGAGGCAAAGCCACGAAAGATAAAGGAAAGCCGCGATAAAAGGAGGAAATCCGTGGTACACAACATAAAATTGCAATATATTGTAGAAAGCAATAAAAAATGACACAAGCCATAGAACAAAGACAAACCAATTCAAAACAAGATAGAAACCGATAGAGGCATGATCAAAAGGGGTGAATCTTAAGATATTTTGTAGGAAGTGTATTTATTATAATTAATCCATTTTCGGTGAATGTCAAGAAATATATGAGGAGAAAATAATATGAGATATTGTAGAGAATATTTGTTTATATAATTGAGACTAATGTAATCATTATTGAGATATGAATAAATATTGATGTTTTGCGCTAAATTTGTTGCATACCTTTACATTTTTTATGTTCACAATTTAGAATAGTTTACTTTTCCCACGTACATCTTTAACAAAAGGTAAAACTTCTTAAGCCTCACACTGTTATCGAGGTTTAAGGTCAACATTTGGTGTCTGAGCCCAATTTCTTTTGTTAAACGGATGTCAAGAAAAATATCACCACTAGGATATTGGAAGCCAACACTGACATAAATTGAGGATTGGTGGGAAAATCATATTCATATATTTATTAAAGGAGAAACAAAAATACTAAAAGCATCATATAAAGAAATAGAATTGGAAGTCTTTAGAGAATACGAGAAGATTTTTGGTCTCATTTTCCACAGTTTATGTGGCCTGCATATTAGCACATGCCAAAAGAATAGAGTGGTCATGTTTATTCTTAAGGAAAATAGCTGAGTGGACTCAAGAAAAGTGAAATATTTTCATAAATATTTACGAGCCTTAGACTAGAGAAATTTATTATTGGTACGAGACTACATTAGATTCATACATTATTACTTGGGCCATACAGGGTTGGACCAACTTTGAATACAAGAAAGGGGAAGTTTTAAGTGGAGCAAGAGGTCGATTTCTTAAATTAGTTCCATTTTTAATTAAGGTTTTGATGGTAGAAAAATGTTTAATAAAAAGTGCGAGAAAAGTTCCTTTAGGGGACAGGCACCATGGGATGGTGTATGTGAAGGGGGGAATCAAGAGACATAACTAATCATAATTAATGGGGTGATGGTTGGGATAGTAGAAATAGGACAACATGAAGAAAAGAAAAATTAGAAAAATTACATAGTTGGAAAAGATGGGATTAAGAGGATTAAGGAGAGTTAGCATTTTAACAAAAATAACTAAAATGAGGAGGATGGAAGAGAGAGCAAGGATAGATTCAAAGAAGGATTTAGAGAAGAAAATAGAGAAATAAATACTAACAAGGGAGGAAAGAGAAAAGAAATTGAATGAGAGAAAATAAAAATTGAATAAAACTCAGAAAGTAGAAAAGAAATAAACACCCACTTCAAGTGGAGGCCAACAATTGGCTAACCCAAAACAAAGGCGGATACTCGAGTCTTATTATAATACTGCATGAGTAGACGCCAAAAATATTTGTTACACCAAAGTTCTCTATGGAAAAAATATTTTAAATAGTGTGATACAACAAGACTTATCAAAGCAAGCAATGCTAGTACTGAGATTTACAAGAATTAGTAGGAGGATAAATACCAAGACTTAGAGAAATAGTCATTACACCAAGATGGGAAGAGAGGAGAGAAGAAAATCTGTTAATAATTAAAGAGAAATGAGAAGAGGAAGAACTGACATGAAATAATTAGTTGAATAATTTGGAGAAAAGATAAAAATACAGAGGAGAAAGATGAAGAAAAAGATAAGTTTGAGGAACAAGAGAAAGAAGAGGAAAAATAAAACAAGAAGAGAAGAAGTGATGAAGGATTAGAGGATACTTATAGATTAAGAAGTAGTAAAGGAAGGAAGACATTCGTGGAAAAAGATAATTATGAAAAGTCACTAAGGATGCATCCCCCAATCACCACATAAGCCCAAAGGAGATGAACCCACGGATCGGTCACCATTCCAAGTGCTGCTTCAAAACCAATTCAAATTATAAAAAAGGGATAAAGTTTGATGGAAATATATCATCCATTTCAAGAAGAAATTAAGAAGCAAGAAGAAGTTGTAAGAGAATTTAGAGAATTATTGGGAGATTTATATTTTGACATTGAGTTAGTAAGAGAAAAAGGAAGGAATATTAGCTTGGCAAAAGGTCATAACCAGTGGATAAAGTAAAACTAGTAAATTAACAACCATTTAGTCACTCTGCACACATTCTAAACTAGTCGGAAAGATGGCCAAAAAGATTAAGTTTCCAGGTGTTTGAAAAATACTAGTGATGCTATGGAAATTTTATTCATATTGGATTCACACTAGAAGATTAAAAACATCACAGAAAACATTGTGAAGTTATATGATTTCATAGGCACTCTGAGAGATGATGCATTATGATGGTATATGAAGAAAAATGCATAAGGAACCAAGGATTGGGATAACATTGAAAAGGAGTTTAGGATGGATTTTCATTATCCTGAAGCACCATCAAAAGGAGTGAGTAAAATGAGAGACCTTATTCAGGGAGAAAATGAAATGGTTAAGGAGTTCAACCACACTTAAAAATGTAACTAGGAAGTTGGAAGAACCTCTTATATAAAAGCAATGTATTGAATGGTTCACTTCAGGACTCCTCCCTTATATCAGAGAAAAACTAGATGGTCAACCTTTCAAAACAATCTCAAAGGCTAAAAATAGGGACATTCAGGTTGGAGGCCCAACCATGGTATAGAGAAGGAGATACATCATTAAAAACAAAATTAGAGAGAGTACAATTGGAGCTAGCCAAGCTAAAACTCCAACAAGAAATTCATAGAAATGAAGGCCTTAAAAATAGATAGCCACCAAGAAGTAACATAAGGCCTAAGATTTGGTGCAGAGTGTGTTATGTATAAGGACACATAAATATAGTCTTCCCTTACTTTGAAAAGGAAAAGAGAGTTGTGACCATTAGACAACACTCATCAAAAAAATCCTCTTCTTGTACTATACCTCAACAGAAAGGACATGGTATGGAATTTGTATATTATGGGACTATCACACTCGGATACTTATCCTTTGCTAGAGGTAGATTTACCTACTAATTATTTGATGTAATACACAACATGTGGATCCTACAATCATTATCACCATACATGCCCCTCTGTAGAAGCACTTGAATATATAAAGGAATACAATACATGGAGAGTGATGGCAAAAAGATAGAACACATCACCTACCCCTCCCCTTCTTTACAACAAATGCATACAATTATCCTACCACCTTCCCAACTAGCAATCACATCCCCTCAATATCCAAATCAACAAGATGGACAACCTCAATTGAGAGGTAACTATCGGGGGACTAACTACAATCCTAATGATCAATGCTACAATGATGGAGGATACGTAAAGGTTAATAAAGAGGATACAAATGAGGTTATAGAGGAGGATACATGGGGATATGATTGTTTCACACAGAATGTTTCTTCTAGAGGAAGGACTATCCTTTCATTCTCTCTGAGTAAGAATAGGGCTAGGAGAATACCACAAGAGGGTTTAGTTAGAGAATAAATGAGAACTCCTTTTTGTCTTGAAAGGACTACCTGAAGTAAGAATACAAGACCACCGGATTTTAGTTAGACAATAAATGAGGAAGCACCTGGAAAATATTGGACTTCCTTTCGAAGGTGGTCAGTTCCCCTCTTAATACAAATTAACACAAATTCTAACAAAGAAATTATTGCAAAATTACAATTTAGTTACCTCGTTAAAAAGCACTAGAGGAAAGGCTGGTTTTGGTTTGAGTCACAGTGACCGATGCTGGTCCTTTGTATAACCGATACTTATTCTTTGATAACCGATATCGGTAGGGGCAGTGATTTAGGGGCTTTTAATAAAGGTTGGCTATAAGGCGGCTATGGTGTTTATAAGGCTGGAAAATGATTAGGGATAGGCAATGGGGTGATGGATAAGACTCAGAGAGTGTGGGGGCTGTTCTTGGGGCAATGTAAGGGTAGAGGAATGACAGTTAGATGCGGGGATACTTGGGTAGTAGATCTATGAGTGAACTTGTAATTACTATGATTGAAGTTCAAGAAATGTTATTTAAAAACGTCTGAAGACACTACTTACTAGTTCTGATGAAGATACGAGTCAAGGGCGTGATGAAAAGCGGGGCTCGGTGGGATGATCCATAATCAAAAGTGAGCTATCTTCTCTCCCATGCTTGGATGAGTGTCACTTGGGCTCACGGTTACTCGGTTGCGATCTTGGGCTCGATGTCCTTCTCTGCAAACTCTTCTCTTTTCTTCACTTGTCTCTGCTCTGCCAAGTGAATTTGGATCCTTCAAATGAATTCCAGATCCTTTGTTTTTGGTTGGGGGAGGTCATTTACGGGCCGATGGTGGTTACGTAACCAACGGTGGTCGAGTAGGAACCGATGTCGGTTAAGTCAAAGTGGGCTATTTTTAGTAAAATAGCCAACTTTCCCTCCTTTTCTCCTGAGGGATTAGTTGTGGGCTTGGTCAAGTCATTATTAGGTTGGTTTTGGTGCGGGTGAGGAGTAATTAGTCATGGGTGTGGATGTAGACCAAGTTATAGGTCTTAATTAGGTTAGTTTAGGGTTAGGGCTAGGTCATGATGAGGTGGCAAAATGAGGTGGCAGGTTTGGAGATGTGGATTTATTAATTATAAGGTAATTAATAAATAATTGTGCAAGGTTTAGGTGGTGAGGTTAGGTTGCGAAATGAGATGCGGGGCACAGGGTGTCGTAAGACACAAATTTGGTGTCTACATTAGCCCCTTGTTGTCGTGTAGCTTGTCTTGTAAAGGCTGCAGCTTGACAATTAATAAGAAGTGATTGCCCCAGTTAAGGGTATAGGTAATCCCCCTCAAATCTATCACAGATTGAGGTGACGTGAAATCAGGGATAGGGTTGATAAAGGGTGAATGGTGTTGAGATGATGGTAAGATGGTGGGGTAAGTTCAAGGAAGCGGACGCACGTTGAAATGTAGTAGTGCGACCAGGGTACATGATTTGAAGAGCAAACAAGCAATACATAGGCAAAGGTCGATAGTTTATCCAAACAAGGTTGATATAATCCTAGGTATCCAAGGCATAGGAAGTAGCTCCAGGGGATATAACGGGTAAGGTACAGAACGTTTAGGCATGTTCGGAAAGTACGAATGGTTGGTTTGGTTGAGATAAATGTCACGGTCTCGGTCTAGGCAAAGTTGGTCGACTGATCAAGTCAAGTATCCTAATCATGCTAAAACATGAACAGGTGAGCCTGATTGAACAAAAAGTTACATGATGGGTGGATAAAATTGTAATTTGTGGGTTTTGGGTGAGGTACTTAATTGGTGCGGCCTTGGGTCGGGCGATTGATTAGTGAGGGCCTTGGGTCGGGCCTGATTGGTGGGGTGCGGCCTTGGGTCGGGCCGATTGGGTGGTTGCGGCCTTGGGTCGGGCCTGATTGGTTGGTTGCGGCCTTGGGTCGGGCCTAATGGTTGGTTGCGGCCTTGGGTCGGGCCAAATGGTTGGTTGCGGCCGTGGGTCGGGCCAAATGGTTGGTTGCGGCCTTGGGTCGGGCCAATGGTTGGTTGCGGCCTTGGTCGGGCCAAATGGTTGGTTGTTAGGTTTGGGCCAAATGGCCTTGGTCGGGCCTAATGGTTGGTTGCTGACCTTAAGGGTCAAATGGTTGGCCTTAGGTCGGGCCAAATGGTTGGTTGTGGCCTTGGGTTGGGCCAAATGGTTGGTTGCGGCCTTGGGTCGGGCGAATGGTTGGTTGCGGCCTTGGGTCGGGCCAAATGGTTGGTTGCGGCCGTGGGTCGGGCCGATTGAAGTCAAAATAAGGCTAGTCAGCAAAGCCAGGGGTAGGTGATGCGGGAAAAAGTGGAGATTGGTGGATAAGGGTGGGAGTTAGGGGAAGGAAGTTGGTAACCGATATCGGTTATGTGTGACCGATATCGGTTAGAAGACCGATACCGGTATTCTAGGGCGCGAAATAACCGGTATCGGTTATAGGTCAAAACCTATAAAAAGAAAAATACGGCATGTCATTGTCACTTTGTGAATTTGAGCACCCAATTTTAGTTGTCTGAGGTGTGAAGTGAGTTTGTTGAGTTTGTGGGCTGAGTTGGCACCAGTTAAGTGGAGGAGTGAGTGATTGGTAGACCCCAGCGAGCAGGAGGTAGAGTTTGATTGGTTGAGGACCCAGCTGAGGAGATTTGGAGCCATGGCACAGCCAGGAGGAGCAGGAGGTGCTGGACCAGCTGGACCACCACCACCTATCCCACCACGATGACGTGTAGTCGTACCGGTAGGCTCTGAACTCCTACCTATGTGAATTTAATGAGTTTAACTTAGATGTGGGTTTTGGGTAGGAATCTTAATTTTAATAAAATAATGAATGAATGGAAGTAATTTGTAAAATGGAGTGGGTAGGTAGGCTAGTTAGGTCAAAATGGCAGGGTGGGTAGGTTTTTAGGGTTTTCTTGTGGGTAAATAGGGAGAAATAGGTAAAAAGGTGTTTTGCGGGCCGTTTTGGGTTCGGCCCCGCAATTGGACAGTGACCGATGTCGGTCACTAGGCGACCGACATCGGTCACAGAAAATAGTTTGTATACATTGTTTGGTTACAGACCGGCATCGGTCATAGGTCGACGGTGTCGGCACATATAATTTACTTGGGGGGACCGATGGCGGTCGAGGGTGACCGGTACCGGTCAGCATGGGTAGGAGTTGTGGTTTTTGTTTGTTGTTAGAATTTTGTCGTGTTGTTTTGTTTGTTTGTTTGGGGGTGAAGGGGGAGGGAGTAGAGTTGATAGGAAACGTGATTGGGGTGGGGGGAAATGGGGTTGTTGGGGGGCTGGTTTGGGTAGGATAGATTAGGTGTTGGGTATGAAGTAGGAGGTGCTAAATTGGCGGGGGTATAATTAGATGGCTAGAGTAGATCGGGGTGGTTGGTAGGGTGTGAGATAAGTAAAGGGGATATCGTAGATGTATAGGGTAAGATAGGTGGGTGTAGATGTGTGTTGTAGAGTCGGGTTGTGGTTGGGTGGGTAAGTGGGTATAGAGAGTTAAGGTAGTTGTTATTGTAAAGGGTAGGCCTGATGAAGTGGGTTGTTTTTGCAGGCACGCCAGCAGCTCACGATGCGGGATCGGATGCCCCCTCTATTGAGGCGGATGCGGCCACATGTGTCCCATGCGTGCGAGTGGGCCATCATGCGAGAGGTTGGACTCGGTGGAGTCCAGCGGTATAGGGCTGTGGATAGGGACCACAGCCTGATGGTTTCCCTCATCGAGAGATGGGATCCGGAAACCAATGTCTTCCATCTCCCTACTGGAGAGATGACGATTACATTAGAGGATGTGTATCGCATCTGAGGCTATGCGATCGTAGGTGGTAGTGTTCAGGTGGATGCGGAGACAACGATGGATAGCATCATCTACATGTGTATTCGAGGATGCGCCCCATTGATTACCTATCACGGCGTGAGCATTGCTGTATGGCGACATGTATCGCGCACACACGGAGCGAGAGACACGGCTTGCCGTGTTGATGATGATTGGTATCACCTGCTTCGCCCTCCCTGACTCAGAGGGAGGCCGCTTCCCACGGGCTTTGATGGGAGTTTTGCATGAGATGGTAGAGGAGCATACATGCTATGCCTGGGCACCAGTGTATCAGTGCAGCTATATAGAGAGCTGTGGGGTTATCGCCGTATGAGGTGATTTGGTATTTGCTTGACATTTTTGTTACACTGCTGGGCGTACGAGCATATCATCTGTATACGACCAGTAGGGCTGCCCCAGTACAGCCAGGGCCACAGATAGTATATAGATATGGATTTCAGAGGTGGTTGGGGGTCGTGGGCCAGCCACGAGTGGTGCTCGCAGGACGAGATGTGGCCTACTACCATCATATGTTAGAGGGCTTGACCGCACTGGACATTATATGGAGGCCCTACAGAGGCCATCGGCCCAGGAGGAGCAGAAGCACAGATCATGCGTTGGATCCAGTATAGTTTACTGGATAGGCTGGATGGAGGCACAGGGAGTATGAGAGGATACCCCTAGAGAGAGTATGGCAGCGGTTGGGCTTGCGGCAGATGAGCCACCTCCCTTCCCACGATCTGGAGGGATGATGTAGAAGCCCCTTTGCTGCTGCCACACCGCAGCCCGTTGACCCAGATTGGGTAGCGAGAGAGACAGGCGATGTCTGATGGATGATGCTTTAGGAGTGACAGTGCCTTTTTGGTTTGGTGGTAGGTAGTCGAAGAGCAGCTATGAGAGCACACCCCCACATAGCCCAGATTTGGTGGCTTGTGATAGCGGAGAGGGACCGGCTCTTAGGACAGTGCGGTTATTACGAGGCGGCTTGCTGCTGCGAGCAGCCTGGGTTAAGTGCTACGGGCGGTTAGCTTGAGCACGAGCTCGAGCACATGCAGCATAGACAGCACGAGCACAGCACGAGCACACGCACGAGCACGAGATGCACGAGTGCAGTACGCCACGAGCACGGGGTGTGTATGCAGAGCGGGGCCCTTCTTATTAGGAGTCGAGGACCGGCCCAGCGGCCATGGTGGCACGGGCCCACTATATGGAGGCGAGCGAGGCCGGTACTATCGGGGCGTGCTCGATAGTGCAGGGCTTCTCACCATATGCGGCGCACAGGCCGAGACATCCCGGGCGAGAGATCCCGGGGGCGCGCCATGGCCGGTGGGTCGGTGGCGAGGAGAGGCGAGAGCCAGCGCAGAGACCAGTAGGGGGAGGGGCCGAGGGTGGTGGAGAGAGCTGAGACATCCTGGGAGTGGAGATGGGTTTTTGATATTGGATATAGACACCGGTCTATGAACCGGGTATGTATATAGAGGCCTGCGTGCCCACATATGATTTATTTATTCATTTTTGTTGTATATACCAGCCTGCGAGCCGAGTACATTTTGTATAGTTGATACCGGCCTGCGAGCCGAGTATATTTTTGATATGAGAGACCCTGCTGCGAGTCGAGATTTTGATGCGAGATTGCAGTTTGTATTTTTAGATCAGACGAGAGGCCCCATGCGGGCAAGTTGTATATTTTGACATTGATATTATAGATGATTTTTGATCCACATGATAATGATTGGGTTGATGTATATATTAAAATTCTATGTGTTTTGACATTGATATGTATATAGATGATGAGTTTGATCCACATGGTGTGTATAATAATTGGTTTGATGTATATATTCAAATGTCTCATGTGTTTTGTCAATGGTTTTTGAAATTTAATGTATATAGATGATGTTGATGAAATTTTGATGATATGTATATGTGTTGATGGGATTCTGATGACAAATATTGATAACGATGTCGTTATGCAGGGAAAAAGAGGCGGCGCCACCAAAAATTTGCAAAAAATAAAGAAAATCCTAGGTTTAAGCAAAAGGAGACATATGACCGATATCGGTTAGCTAACCGACGTCGGTAGATATATGACCGATACGGTTAGGTAACCGATATCGGTTATGCTAAAATGAGCTTTTCTAAAAATAGAAAAGCTTGGGTGGCAACTTAAGTTCTTATTTTTAGAGGCATGCAACAAGTTAAATACGAGAATGCGACATTGTTTGATGACTGATACAGGTAATTGCATGGGAGAATTGAGTGATAAGGAGGAAAGAGACAGGTAAAGTGATTGTGGGCTGAGATTAAGAAGGCAGAAAGACAAGTTATATTGAAGAGGGTGGTGAACATGGCTGAACAAGGAGAAGCATCCAGTGGGCAGAGACGAGAGGGAAGACAGGTTCCACCTCAAACTGCTGCATCCCCAGAGGTACAATTTTTGGTTGTAATTCAATTCTTGCATGTTTTATGGATAGGATGAGAGAAGGTAAGTGGGTAGAGATAAAAAAGAAAAGGTGATAGGCAAGGGTTTGGGATGGGGTGAGTGTTATGGGGTAAGTAAGCGGGGTTTCGGGTATGTTTGTAGGTACAGAGAGGGGTAAACGAGCAAATAATTATCATAAGTTGTGTTTGCAAGCAGGCTGTATAGGATTGACAGTGACCGATATCATTTAGAGATAACCGGTATCGGTTAGGTAACCGGTATCGGTTATCTATAACCGATATCGGTTACTGTATGAAATTCTAGAATGTGAGAAAAAACACTTGGGGATTTGATTTATTGAATGGTTGTGTGTTGTTTTGATGTATGCAGGCAGAGGCAGGGTTGAGGATGAATGATAGTGTGCCAGCTTTGTTGTCACGAGTCAGCGGATGTAACACCAGCTGAATGGGCATTGATAAACCATGTGGGGTTAAGTGGAATCCGCTATTATTCACGAATCACATGCAATCATGCTATGTTGCAGGCGTTGATTGAGAGATGGAATCCAGAAAAGAATACCTTCTATCTGCCAATAGGGGAGATGACAGTGACGTTGGAAGATGTGTTTAGAATTTTGAGGCTCCCAATTACAGGAAGACCAGTGTATCAGGTGGGGCCTAGCGCAGGCGCGGGAGCGATAACAGCAGTATTTGGTTCAGCTGCATGAGATTTGACACAGCGAGGTTTGACATTCACTTATGGTATAATGTATGCAGCACACCCTGAGGCAACAAGGTTGGCAGTGGTATTAATGATAGCGGTGGGGTATTATGCATTACGAGGGCGGATGGGGGAAGATTTCCAAAAGCATTGATGTGTATTATTTGGGAAATGATAGAAAAGAGCGTGACTTTCGCATGGGCACCCATATCTCGGCGGGAGCTATCTGAGGGGTTTATGGGCTGCGGTGAAATCACGGGGGCGACACTAGATTGTGCATACTTATTACATTGTTGGGCCTATGAGCACATTGTGTGTGTGACCAATAGGCCGACCAATCCGAGAAAGAGAGACAGCGAGTGCGAGGTTGGGATTGGAGATGATGGTCCAAGACCGAACAAGGCGAGATCCCGAGGCGTGACAGATGACATCGAGTATTATAGGCGGTGTGGGAGATGGTGACGATTTACGGATATCCGTTGGAGGCCTTACGGAAACTATATGGTGACAGAAAACATAGCTGAGGATTTGAGGGGTGTAGAGCGATTGAGGTGGATCGCGGGGCACAGGCCAGGTGAGTACGAGAGGATTCCTCTAGATCACGTGCGGTGACAATTTGGATTTGTTCAGGATATACCCATGGCTTATAGACCATACATGAGGATCGACAGAGGCATCATTCTCACCTCCCGGCCGACACCTCGAGAAGGGACCGAAGAGATAGCAGGCCATCGCGGGGTAATGGATGCGGGAGCGCAGGGCTTATAGATTATGGTGGGTAGCAGAGCTGCGTGGTTTACGTGAGAGGGCCAATCATCTAGACATAGCTGTGATTACAGCAGAGAGAGATCACCTGTAGGGTTTAGTTTACCAGCTTCAAACGCGGGTGAATGAGACAACGGGATTGTTAGCGGTTGCGCAGTCACGAGTGGAGAGACTAGAGGTGAGATTCCGCCACGCGAGAGGGCGTATTCATATGTTACAGGAGAGATTGGCAGATCAGTGGGAGGAACCAATAGCAGTGGCACCTTTGAGGATGGAGAGGCCAGGCGAGCGGCGTCGACGATCTAGTTTGGGATGAGGCGCAAGGGTCTAAGTGAATTTCATAGGGGTAGAAGAATAAATAAGGATGTTGACCTGCGCGTCGATGATAGAGAAGATGTATTTGTTTAACATCTAAATAAAACTGAATATGTATGTTGATTTGAGTTATGATAATAATAAGAATGGTTGTGTTTTGAATGTTTTGTTTTGAAAAAGGATAAAGATGAATGTGATCAAATAGAAATACACAAAAATATTTATATTTACAACACATGATAGGTTATGGTAGGGGATGGTCGAGCTAACCTTGGGAGACCCCATGTCTCCTAAGTGCTTGCCTACATAGCCCATTGCACAAAGCAAGGAGGGGCCTCAGACCGATGTAGTTCTCCCTTAGGACCAGGGAGAGGTGAATTCAGGAAATTTGGTTGTGGTTAGGCAATTTGTTGGTTGGTAAAAATATTGATATTGGTAGGGTAATGTTGTTGGTGTTGGTAAGGGATTGGCGTTGTTGGTGTAGGTATAGGTGAAGTGAAAGTTCACTTACCCAAGTAGTAGGGAACCGTGTCCTAATTAAGGTCAACACATAATCCTAGATTCGAGTAAAAAGAGGCAAAAGTGTCCCATAGTTGAGAAGAGCTAAACAAACCACATATTAACGTAGGATGAGCTTGAATCCCTAGGTACCTTGCATATGCGAGAAGTCGATAGGTGAAAAGAGTTGTATAATCACAATATATCAGATATACGTCACGTCCCTTGAGTTTTGTTGCTTTGTGAATGGTGAGGTGAGGTGGATTTGTAGAGCTTGGGGCCGAGAGAATTTGTTATAAGGTGATTATCTTGACAAAAAGAGAACCAAACCTAAATAGACAAGTCCATGACTCAAAAGTGCTTTTGAATCTTTTTTTTATTTTACGGATATAGGCGATCGATGCGGGAAGTCTACATGGGATATGTATTTTGTTGTTCTTGAGGTCTTCACGAAGCTGATCAATGCGAGAAGCTTCTGATAAAGGCTGACTTTGTATAGTTGTCCTTGAGGAAGCGATCTATTTATAGTAGCGAGATGCGGCTTTTGTGTATAGTGTCCTTCGGGAGCGATCTATTTATAATAGCAGAAGTGGCTTTGCACATAGCTGTCCTTCGAGGGAGCAGTCTATGTATAACTTAGAGGTCTTAGATGTCCATTTGGCATGAAGCATCTAGTTTTGTAGGAAGTTTGACTCAAGAATATCCCATAAGTGTATAATTGAGAACATGTTATTTTGATACTTTTAAGTCATGGACCAGACTAAAAAGGGGAAGGCATCTTTAAGAAGAGGTGATGACCAAACCACGTGAGCTTGATTCTATTTTGAGATGCATGAAACAAAGTGTATGAGGTGGTAAATGAGCTCAAGGGACGAGCGCAAGGTAGATAAGAAGTGATATAACACTAAATTCAACAGTAGAATGGCCGAAGATGCAAGGCATTAAGGGGTTCAGGCTCAGGTTTACCATTAAGCGAAGCTAAATGATAAGTGCTGATCCATAAGTGTGAGTGATAATGTAAGGCCCAATCCAATTTGGAGCAAATTTTCCACGTTTGCTCTTTTCTAGTTTGGTTACATGTTGATTCTCTTTGAGGACAAGATCACCAACCTTAAAGGTACACTCATGAAGTCACTTATCATAAGCACGCTTGATGCGCTTTTGATAGATTTGAAGGTGGTCAAGAGAGCTATAAGACGCGCTCGTCAAAAGCTCCAATTGGGCTAACCGCTCTTGGCGGAAATCATCATTGGTGAGAATATCCTGAAGAGATATTCTTAGGGAGGGTATTTGTATTTCGAGAGGCAAGATAGCCTCGGTACCATATACCAAAGAAAATGGGGTGGCATTAGTGGAGGTACGAATGCTGGTACGATAAGCCCAAAGGGCAAAGGGGATGTGATCAGGCCAATTTTTCCAGAATCGTTAACGACTTTCATGAGAATTTTGGTCAGGGTTTTGTTAGAAGATTCAGCTTGACCATTTGCTTGTGGATAGTAAGGTGATGAGAAGCTAAGTTTGATACCAAAGTTGTCACAAAGGTCTTGTAACAACTTATTTTTGAAAGATTTTCCATTATCATTATCAGGCGATGAGGAACACCAAAACGACAGATAATGTGATGGTTAATGAATTCTACAATTTTTTCTTTTTTGGTTGAAATGAGTGGAATGGCCTCCACCCATTTAGTGTAATATTCGATTCTTTGTGATTATCCAATGGTGACGTTGCGAAGAGGCGGGTGAATCTCACCAATAAGGTCTAAACCCCATTGTGAGAAAGGCCAAAGATCTCGTGCGACACATGTAGCGGATGGCTAGGAGTATGTTGAAGGTTGGCATGTTGTTGACACATAACACAATGCTTAACATATTAAGTAGTATCGTTATTAAGAGTAGGCCAATAATAGCCTAGGCGAAGGATCCATTTGGCCATGGCAAGAGCCACTAAAATGTCCACCACAAATACCATCATGGACTTGTTGGATGGTATAGGTAACCTCCGCGCCGGTTAGACATCGAAGGAGGATGCCATCAAAGCCACGTTTATAGAGAGTCCATGATGACATAACGAGAAACACTTTTAAGAAAAGCACGTTTTCGTTACTAGTAAGGTCAGGTGGGAGAACAGAGGTTGTAAGGTAGTCGTGAAATTGGTGATACCAGGTATCCTGTGAATTAGCAGACACATTATTTATCATACAAACATCCGGGGCTGAGTAAGATGGGGCAAAGAGTTGTTGGACCAAGACAAATATGTCAGAGTCGGTTGGTGAGGCAGGAATTTGTGAGGCTAAGCAAGCCATAGTATCCACAAATTTATTAGTAGAGCGGGAATGGTTTGGATAGAATAATGAGTAAATAAGGTCAAAAGTGAATCCACGTAATGTTTGTACTTTTGAAGTTCCTCATTTTTACATTGGTAGATGCCCATAACTTGATTGACAACCAGTTGAGAGTCACCAAAAATGTTAATAGATTTTACACCTAAGTGTAACGACACAGAGACCCAAAACAAGGGCCTCGTATTCCGTTGTATTATTAGTGCAGGGGAAATCGAGCCGGAATGAAAGAGGCATAGGTTCAGCGTCCAGAGGAATGAGAACAATGCCGGCCCCTCCGCTGCATGCTGGCATTTGGATCCATCGAAGAAGAGGGTCATTGGATACGACTCCTCACTGAGTGAAAGAGTGGCAATGAGTTCATCAGGGAAAGTAAAATTAGTAAACTGCTCCCCAGGTAAAGGGGCTTCCGCGAGTTGGTCTGCGATAGTTTGTCCTTTGATTGATTTCTGGTGTACAAACTCAAGGTCGAGATCGGCGAGGAGCATAAGCCATCGGGCGATGCGTTGGTTTAGATGAGGTTTGGCGTACATATAATGAATGGGGTCCACGTTGGTGATGACAAAAGTTTTGTGATTCAGGAGGTAGTGTCGGAGTTTGGTGGCCACGAATGATAGGGCTAGGCACAACTTTTCTACATGTGTATACCTAGTCTCGTAATCCACCAGAGTATGACTTATGTAATAAATGGCTTGTTCTCGATGCTCGGAGTCACGATGTGCGAGCATGGCTCCTACAGACATGGTCGGTGGCGGAAAGGTAAAGGTAGAAAGGCGATCGTCCTGAGGTGGGATAAGCACGGGTGGCTGCAAGAGATAGGCTTTAAGAGCCTCAAAGGCTTGGTGGCACTCTTCGCTCCATTGAAAGACAATGTCCTTTTTAAGGAGATGATGGAAAGGTTGACATCGATCCGAGAGTTGTGAGATGAAATGCCGGATAGATTGGAGTTTTCCCTGTAAACTACGTAATTGTTTGAGGTTAGTGGGTGGGGGCATTTCTAGGATAGCTTTGACTTTAGCTGGATCGACCTCGATGCCACGCAAAGAGACAATAAAACCAAGGAGTTTTCCCGAAAGGACACCAAAGACACATTTCTTTGGTTGAAGATGAACACAGTATTGTAACAGGTGATCGAAAATAATGGTTAAAACATCGAGATGTTCACTGCGATGTTTAGATTTGCCAAGAAGATCATCGACATAATCCTCAAGGATAGTGTGCATAATGTCATGAAAAATGTAAGTCATAGCCCGCTTGATAGGTCGCACCCAAGCATTCTTAAGGCGAGCGGCATGACACGATAGCGAAGGTTCCCCAAAGAGTTATGAAGGTGGTTTTATGTTGATCGGCGGGGCTACCAAAATTTGATTGTATCCCGAGAAGCCATCCATGAGAAAAGCATCTCATGGCCCGGTGAGATCAACAAGTTGATCAATACTTGGTAGGGGAAGTCATCCTTTGGGCAAGCAAGGTTAAGGTCCGAAATCCGTACATATCAAAGTCCCCGTTGCTTTAGTGTAGTACGATGTTAGAAATCCATTGAGGATAGTCAATAGGTAAGATGAAGGAAACAGAAAGGAGTCGTTGAAGCTCTTCTTTGACCAAGAGGGCAATGCGTGGATGCATTTTTCTCAGTTTCTATTTAACTGGTTTGGAATCGGGTTTCAGGGTAATGTTATGGACAGCAATGTCAGGATCAATTCCTGGCATGTCAGCGTAGGACCAAGCGAAAGCTTGGTTGCGGGCACGGAGGAAGGTAGTGAAGGCAGTTTGTTCTGATGCGTTAAGAGATTGTCTGATCTTCACAATGTGAGGATCGTCCTCTGTGTGGATGTTGATTTCTATAGTCGACTCATTCAACATGGTTTGAGTTTCAGATGGTAAGGCGCGTTGAATATAAGAGTCATCCGCACCAGGTAAGTGAGGATGGAGTCGTCATCTGGCACTCAACAACATTAATTGAAGGTGAGTCCTCTTCGATCATGTCTGGATACAGAAGGGGAAGAGAAGATGGGTCTTCATTATCACGTTGATAAGTGAGAGGACCCAGGAAGATAGCGTTTATGAAAAAAAAAAGTTAGGAGGGATGGATTCAGGGTCTATCGACTCTGTGGGTGACGATGGCAAAATGGGTGATGATGGTTCGGAAGGAGTGACTTCGTCATCTTCCTGGATACAACGGATATGTGGTGTCTTTGGTGTAGGTGGTTCAGAGAATCCAAGACCATGATGATCTTTGTGTTTGCGTGTAGTTACAGGAATGATCGTATGTCGGCCTTGTTCATAAAGACCCGAAACAAAGCCCTTCCAAGCCTGACAAGCGTCGAAGGTGAGGCGAAGCGGCGATTTAGTTAGATATTGAAAATCAGATTGGAAGGAACCACACCAAGGGAGGTTCGGGGTGTGAGAGGATGTATCGACACCCCCATATGTTAGGTTGGTGCGGCAATTAGGTGGTCGTAGGAGATTACTTCCCCCACACGACGGTCGTAGGTAGGATGCGCATGTAACTGTCCATACTCCTGTGGGGTATGGAAAGTGCTAACATTATATAGGTGATACTCCCCCAGCGTAAGGCATTGAAAAACATCTACTAAGGGATCTGAGGTGGGGATGTTGTCCGCGGGAAAGGAAGTGGTATTTGCGGCGGCGGTTTCATTGGTTGAAGGTGTAGGTGCGGTTGAGATGGATGGTTGAGGTGTGGTTGAAGTGGATGGTTGGGTTGGATGAATGGGTGTCTTGACTGGTACAAGCACATCATTAGGGCGATATAACATATTGCAGGTTTTGAAGGGGAGAGCGTCAGCTTTTACGGTGTAGGACTTCCCCTCATACTCAAATTTTATGCATCTATGTAAGGTGGAGGGAACGCATCCCATAGCCCGGATCTAAGGGCGGCCTAACAACATGTTGTATTGGAATTCTCCCTCAAGGACATAGAAGAGTTCGGGTAAGGTCCATGGCCCTACACAAATGTTAAGGATCACGGTGCCTAAGGTAGAAGTAATAGCATCATTGAATGAATGCAACATGGTGGGGTTGGCACACATGCAGCTAGAAGGGATATTCATTTGTTGGAAGGCTTTGGAAGAGATGATATTTAGGCTAGCACCCCCATCAATCATAACACGACGTACTCGGATGTCCCAGGACGTAAGCCGAGATGAAAAGAGTGGGGTCAGGATCTTCTGCACCAAAGTCAACAATTTCATCTTCGGAGAAACTGACAGCAGTGGCTTGCTGTACAGAGACAGAAGTGGTTGGGGAGATAGGTTGTTTGGTGAGAGAAGCAACGTGATTGGGTGTTAAAATGGAGGCAACGGGCAAGGTTTCGTTAGGTAGGACCTCTATCCCTTGAAGGATTTCAATGAGAGCTTGTCGATGAGATTCAGAGGTTTGAATGAGATCATACAATGTCATTTTTATAGGTGATTGGTGAAGCTGTTTGATCATGGTACGGTGGGCCACTCCATCAGAGATGGGGTAGGTAGGTCCACGAATAACCACTTTAGGTGGTGGTGCGATCGGGATGGCGGACGGAGAAAGAGAGGCCGCAGGTGTGCTTTCTTTAGCTTTCCCATTGGTTTTATGCCCTCGAGTAGCAATGCTAATCATGTTGATCTCGTGAACACGAGAGGAGGAAGATGGTAGGGACCAGTCATTGTCTTCGAGAGGTGGGGTTGCAATAATGATATTTCTTGGTGAGGTGAGGACAGGCGGTATAGGAGAGGGGATTGAAGCTAAAGGTTTCTCCCTTCGTAAGTTGTCTTTCTTAACCTTTCTATCCGAGAGAGGTGACTGATGAAGGATGGCTTTCAAAGCTTTGCATCCCTCTACATCATGTCCTGGTGTGTGGTGGTAAGCGCAGATTTTAGACTCATCATAACCTATAGGTCGAGGTTTAGATGGATCATAGGGTCTAAGTGGGGGTAGGGAAATGGTCGCATTCTCCACCAACATATCAAGGATCTTGGCGTAAGATCCTTTGAGTGGGTCAAAGTCAGAGGAAGATGAGGCTATTGATTGGGTGGGTTTTGGTAATGTTTGGGTATGGTTGGTTCATACGGGTGGTGGCTTAGACAAGGGGTTTTGATAATTGGATTTAACTAAACGTGGCTTCTTCGGCGCAGAAGTTATGTTTAGCTGGTCAGATGACGTGGTAGCAGAAAACAACCACGGAGAAAGAGGAGTGACAACAAACAAATCCTTTGATGATGGAGTTTGTTTAGGGTTGATAGGTGGACAAGATACTTGGGGTGACGGTGTTGATACACCCATGGATCTCTGTATGGGTGTAGAAGGCACATGAGTCATTTTAAGAAAATGGGAGGTATGATGTATTGAGGCAAGGTGGAGGGTGAGGTCCCAATATAGAAGGTAGGTGTGACGGAGAGGGGTTTAGTTGTGACAGAGGCATAGATTGGACTTGAGGAGATTGGGTTTGTCTCCTAGGTGGATGGACGGCTTTATTTTTGGATAAATCTAAGCATTTAGGTGGGTGTGTTAAGCTGGGTATTGGTGAAGTCCCAAGCGTAGGGGGAGGTTTGGTTAGGTTAATAGAGGTGGATGAGGTATCCGGTAGAGATGAGGGGGGTGAGGATGAGGACATAGGCATTTTGAGCTTTTGTAAACACTTCGGGTATATGGTAGAGGTGTCTGGATCGGTCATCTGCATTTGAGTAGAGCATGGTGTACTCAAATGCTCCCATAGGACTCGTCTATCTTCTGAGGGATGACAATCTTCACGTGTGAATAGGAAATTTTGTATGGAAGAGAGGTGGGTTGTGATTCCGGTCCACTGTGGGTGTGATACAGGGGGTAAATGAGGCACTGTATTAATGGGCGTTAAGAGGTCAACCGGTCACTGAAAAGATTTAGGCGATGAAGAACTAATAGGTAGGAGGGCATGTTTGAGAGGATCCGTCATGATTAAAGAATTTGGTGATGTTGGTTCGAGAGGTGTCTCTTCTAAGGATGACAGAAAAAGTGGCGAGCCTTCCTCTTGTATAGCAAGAGTGGTAGAAGGAGATGTTTGGGAAATAGATAAGTTAGATAACATCCACTCACAGTCTTGCAGGGATGTGGTGTAAGAAGGCTCATCTGTGAGAAGAGAACTCTGGGCGGTTAATTCCTTTATGGGTAAAGGAATGGTAAGGTTATCATTTTGTCTTGATGGGGGTGGAGGGGGTTCGGATCCCTGCGTTAGTGAAGAGGCTCGATTCAGAATTTCCTCGATAGGAGCTTTTGGTTGGGAGTCGAAGACCGCATGGATTTCATGAACACTCTCCTCGGCTAAGATATCTTGGTTTATGTTACTGTTAGATGAGTGGTTTGGGAATGGTTTGTTGAAGATTTTCAAATTTCGGTTAGCGGGGCATTAGGATTATCGAGGTTATATCCCTGCATCAACCATTTCTGCACTATGTTTTTCAACATCTTGCGATTTTATGATTTGTGTCCCTTCACGCGGTGGAAGTTCTGAAGTCATTTTCTTTGTACCAAGAAGGTATAGCGCGGGTGGAATCAAACCCGGAGTGAGGTTTAACGGGAGGTAAGGTGATAGCTCTTGCTTTGAGCAATTTTTCAAAATGACACCATAAGTTTCTCCCGAGGAGTGTAATTGATGGGCTCGGCTTTATACTTATAGGTGGTTTTTGGCGGGGTATTAGATGGTGCTTGGGATTTGACCATCACCGCGTGTACAGACTCCTTTTGATTTCAAAGCATTCGATGCGTGAGAATTGGTGGTGTTGGGTTTGTTGGTGGAGTCTTGGGTTCGAAAATTAGGGTTTTTGTTGCGCAACCACAATTTCTCTTCCTCTAAGGCTCGAATCTCTAGTTTCCGAGCCATAGTAAAGGCCTCATCAAAGGTGTGGAAAGTTTGAATTTGGAGGGTAGGAGAAATGTGCTTAGCGTAGGCCCGTAAAGAGTTCGATAAGTTTGGCCTGAGGCAAGGCATAAGTAAGTTGGTTGATAAGGCCCGCCATCGTCCAATGAAATCTGCGATAGATTCGTCTTCAAATTGTCGGATGGCATAGAGGTCGGTGATGGATACTTTCTTGGCGATATTAATGGAGAAATGATCCAAGAAAGATTGGGCTAATTGGTTAAAAGAGAAGATTGAGTCTTGGGTTAAAACAGCATGTACCACTCAAGGTGGGTCCTGATAAGGACATGGGAAAGGTGCGGAGTAGTAAGGCATCGTCATGAGCAATCAGATAGCAGGCATGTCTAAATGATCGCAAGTGTTGTTGAGGATCCTCCTTACTATTAAAATGAGTAAATTTTGGTAATTCCCATTGAGGAGGATATGAATGAAGGGGACGAAGGATGAATAGGCTCTCGACAAACTTGCTCGTATGTCAGGGTGCTACGGCTTCCTAAAATCAGAAGCCTCCAGATTTTGCATCTTGTCCATCATTTGTTTGATTAAATCAGTGGTTGGATGAGATGATGGTGCGGTTGTCGTAAACGGAGGAGGATTGGGCCAAGGGCCACCACTAGACAATGGTGGGGTTAAATGTTGATAAGGTATTGAGGATGAATATGTTGAGGTGACCGAATAAGGATGTCCTATATAAGATGTTGAAGCCACCGGATAAGTGTGTGGAAATGAAAAGGTGGGCGGAGCTTGAGAAGGAAAGCTCGTGTGGATAGGTGGCAGAGAGCAAGTTATGAAAGGGGCAGTCTGCGAGAGAGATGAGGTAGGAGGAGCCGGCGGTAATGATATGTGGGGCCCCAAATTAACCAAAGGAAAGCCAATCTGTGCCGTATGAACCTCAGAAGTCACTGAGTCGGGAGGCGGAGCTAAGGATGAAGAGGGTAAGGCGGAGTTATTAGGTGGGGAAGGAGCTAAGTGAGCCACTATACTAATAGGCATACCAACAAGGAGTTGACCATCGGGTGTACGGTCAGGGGTATGAGACAAATAGTACTGTACAGCGCTAGGATTAGCATCCAAAAATTTCACAAATTCCTTATCTCCTACAGGGATTTTGGGAACCTCACTGGTGTCCGTAGGATTCCCCATAGGATGTGAAGGGGGTGATTCAGGAAAAGGCACGGAACAGGCATGTGAAACCATGGCTGCAGCTTGTTTCAAGTGATAACAACCATGGACAAGAGTACACAGAAGGGATTCAATCTATCAAGGACGAAACAACCACAAAATGTTGGAATTGGTAGGTTCTTTGGTTTGTCGGGAAGCTGTGAAAAGACGATGTAACGATATCGGTCAAGTAACCGATGTCGGTCAGACTGTAGCCGGCGTCGGTAAGTTAACCGATGTCGGTAGAATAGGACCGGTGTAAGAAGTTGTAAGAAGTTGCTGATTTGGGGTTAACGATGCTTAGTATACCTACCAAACTGTTCTGAAGTGATTACTGAAACAGTGTATGACAGAGAAACAGAACTAAAAACAAGCAAGATGCACAGGAAAATCAAGAGACTAACCCTAGGATTAGTTTTAATTATTGTGGGCTTATGCCTTAGACACAAGATGATGTCAATCCTAAACAAAAGACCTAAGGGAGATGTCAAGTTTGTTTTGGCTTATAAGGTTACCTCAATCGGGCGGAGGAATACCGCGGAAAAAAGGGGGGATGTTTGAGCTGTTGTGTTGATTATGATGTGATTCGGTATGTGTTGTGCAGTGAAAGTAAGATTAATTTCTTGTCAATACCGTGGATATCACCCCCACGTGTATGACCTGTTACTTAACCTATGTTCACTAGAATTGAAAACAACAAGCAAGAATGTGATGCACGTGTTTTAAACCCAAATCGAAAATGATATTCGATGAAGCAAAGGAGATGACTTTCACTAATGCAAAGATGTGAAAGCAAGACAAATTCTTTTACCAAAATGACAAAATATTTTGTGAATATTTAGCAGAAACAAACAGCAAGTATGCTCCCTATATGAAAGCAAGCAAGAAAGAAAGAAACCCGAAATGGGTCCCACCGGGCATGCCAAAATGTTTCGCACAGAATGTTTCCATTCCTAGAATAGAGTTGCTTCTATCCTTTCATTCTCTTGAGAAACAGATAAGGGTTAGGGCTAGGAGGAATACCTGTTGAATGTTGAGAGGGTGCGCGCGTACCATAGAGAGAGATCAGATCGATTGCGAAGAACTCCTTTTTGTCTAGGAAGGACTACCTGCAAGTAAGAATACAAGACCACCGGATTTTAGTTAGACAATAAATGAGGGAACTGCCTTGGGCCCAGGAAATATTGGACTTCCTTTCGAAGGTGGTCAGTTCCCCTCTTAATATGAATTAACACAAATTCTAACAAAGAAATTATTACAAAATTACAATTTAGTTACCTCGTTAAAAAGCACTAGAGGAAAGGCTGGTTTTGGTTGAGTCACGATGGACCGATGCCCATCAACTGTATAACAACCGATTCTTGATAACCGATATCGGTAGGGGCAGTGATTTAGGGGCTTTTAATAAAGGTTGGCTATAAGGCAGCTATGGTGTTTATAAGGCTGGAAAATGATTAGGGATAGGCAATGGGGTGATGGATAAGACTCAGAGAGTGTGGGGGCTGTTCTTGGGGCAATGTAAGGGTAGAGGAATGACAGTTAGATGCAGGGGCTACCGGGTAGTAGATCTATGAGTGAACTTGTAATTACTGTGATTCAGAAGTTCAAGAAATGTTATTTAAAAACGTCTGACAGACACTACTTACTAGTTCTTGATGAAGATACGAGTCAAGGAATTTGTGATGATGAAGGCAGGGCTCAGGTGGGATGATCTGACAATCAAAAGTGAGCTATCTTCTCTCCCAATGCTTGGATGAGTGTCACTGGGCTCTGGTTACTCAGTTGCAGTCTTGGGCTCGATGTCCTTCTCTGCAAACTCTTCTCTTTTCTTCACTTGTCTCCTTTCTGCCAAGTGAATTTCGGATCCTTCAAATGAATTCCAGATCCTCCTTTGTTTTTGGTTGGGGGAGGTCATTTACAAGGAACCGATGGTGGTTACGTAACCGACGGTGGTCGAGTAGGAACCGATGTCGGTTAAGTCAAAGTGGGCTATTTTTAGTAAAATAGCCAACTTTCCCTCCTTTTCTCTGAGGGATTAGTTGTGGGCTTGGTCAAGTCATTATTAGGTTGGTTTTGGTGCGGGTGAGGAGTAATTAGTCATGGGTGTGGATGTAGACCAAGTTATAGGTCTTAATTAGGTTAGTTTAGGGTTAGGGCTAGGTCATGATGAGGTGGCGAAATGAGGTGGCAGGTTTGGAGATGTGGATTTATTAATTATAAGGTAATTAATAAATAATTGTGCAAGGTTTAGGTGGTGAGGTTAGGTTACGAAAATGAGATGCGGGGGCACGGGGTGTCGTAAGACACAAATTTGGTGTCTACAATGATAACTATCAAGGAGGAAGAGGGTACCAAGGATATCATGGCTACCAAGAAAGAGATAACTAAGGAGGTGGCTATCAATATAGAAGAACCATAAACTATTACAAATGTGGAAAATATGGACATCTAGTTAGGAATTGCACAAACCACCGAGCCTTGCATTTTTTCCATTAAAGAGGACATGATTCTTTTAGCTTCCCAAAGCAACTCGGTTTAAAGGAATGTGTTGGCGATAATTTTTTTTTGGGGGAAAAATTTATGGGTTTCTTGTCAACGATCAGAGAATCTAATTCCCTCTACTTAAACAGTATAACTTCCGTATATGCATGCATGAGTAAGATGAGTTTTATCAAGGTTGGACTTGTGGTCGGGGATCCAATAGGGGTACTCCACTAACCCTGTGGAAAAACAAGCAATGGATTTCTAGGGAGGAATTTTCTAGGAGAGCGGGAAAGGGAGTGAGAATGTTAGATAAGATAAATAATGCTGCAAGTAGAAAATCAAAGTCTTGCATACATCAGTTAGAAATTTCATCACATGCATTAAAATTAAGAAGAAAAAATTCTGCAAATAGAAACAAGACCAATTAAAATTTAATGAGCACAAAGTATCAATAAATCCCTTAGTAAAAAAAGGATAAAAACTCCTTGTATTTATGCTCAAGAAGAGATTGTACATAGTATGAGAATGGAAGATATTTGAGAATAGGGAAAATGGAATAATTTTCTATATCTTTTCTCTTTTCACAAGGATCTCTCTCGGTCTCTCTCATGAATTAAAAAAATCTAAGAATTCTCAGAAGACCCTCAAATGAGGAGCTTATTACAATTTATAGGAGGGAAACAACTCTTCATCTTCTAGGTGACCTTTCATATGCCATATTTTTGAATTTAGGTTGTTCATATTCCTATCAAATATTAATTCCCTTTTATAAAAACAAGGTGACTTAAATGTTACATCATGTTTCTAAAGTCACTTAAAGACATATAAAAAAGTGCAAAACCCAACACGAAATTAGAACATTGAAGAAAGAGAACATTGGGAGGGAAGAAGAAGAGAGAGAGAGAGAGAGAGAGAGAGAGAGAGAGAAGAGGAAGAAGAAGAAGAAGAAGAAGGAAGAATTATGTAGAAGAATGAGCCGCTCCCATGGATCAGATCTCACTTCTTGACTAGTCTCCATCTCATGCTACCAATTTAAATATTCAACTCTTAGAAAGCTCCCTTTATGAAATTCATCTTCTGAAATGACTTACTATTTTTAGTAAGTATGAAAAATCAGCTCATTCGAACTTCAATTACATATTGCAACTTGAATTCTTCTTTCTCCCTATGTTCCTCTCACCTTCTAGAACAATTTTCTATTTTTAGTAGGTTCTCATGAGACCACTTTTATCCAAATAACTCTTCTAATTACTTGGATAACTTGTATTCATATTTGGCTCTCAGTTCCACATTGAATGTTCCGCGTGTTCATGTTTAGTCGGCACATTTCCTTGGTTGCAATTTCCCCTTGGTGCCCCCTTCTTTTCCTCAAGCACCATTCCATGCTTTCCATTCTCTCCTTCCTTTTTCCTCTTCCTCTTTATTCCAATCCTCCCTTGCGCCCACCTTATGTGCTTTCTCCTTCTTCCTAAGAATCTTCTTCACCCTGTGCACGTCTCAAACTTGCTTCAATCAGCTAAGTTCTGTCCCTCTCGCTCGTCACACCCATTAATTTGTAATAGTTATGCCTTAACCATATGTTCTCTACTCACCAGTTTGCTTCATTTTCCCTCCACGTGCACCCTTACATGCCTTCCTTCTATCTTCTTCCTGTGCCTCATTATTTCGCATGCATCCCCGCACCCTCCTTTGTGCCCTTATGTGCTAGGTCATCTTTTGACATGCTTGAATATACCACATGTAACTAATAAAAGTGTGCCAACAAGGCACCAAATCCTTACAACAAATCAATAAGTGACACATGGTAGAAATGACAAATATTTTCATAGTTGGCCATCATTTCAGCCAATCCATGTGCTTGTGTTTTGCATCATGATGACTCTAACATCTTCGACATCCATATCATTTGCTATAGATCTCATATTGGCACATACCTAGACTTGTCAGAAATATGTTGACATCAACTACAATGCTAGAAATTCAAATTCAAATTCTTGGTGGATCTAATAGGTGAGAAAAGGAAAATGTGTTTCTGAGCATTAATGAGTAGATATGATTGCTACAACCACCTGATTTGATATGATCTTCCCTCCTTTCTTCTTTGACAATAAAAATAGGCTTGGGAAGTGTATTTCACAAATATCCGGTGGATTTGCAGGCATTCAATGCTTCTTGTTGGTGGTTGTAGTTCAAATTAGGGTTTTCCCCCCTTTTCTTCCCTTCTTCCTCCATGGATTCATCTATAAATGTAAGAGATAGACTCATTTGTTATGTTATACACTCTCACGGGTCCTTACACATTTTGCTAAGGACTCCATACTTTATGTATTTTGAGTTGCAGAGACCTCTAAATCTAGTTCTTTCATGTTGATATTGGCCTCCTTCATCATTGTAACAGTTTTGTGTATTTCTGGAAGTAATAGAAGAATCATTTTGTGACTATTCTCTTTCCTAACGTGTTTACATTCCTTACTCTTGAATTTTCTTTTGTGTTGCATGCTAGTTGTGCCATCTCACATCCATTGTAGTTCTTTGTTTAGTTTTGTTCCATGAGAACAATCTGGGTGAATACGTTTTTAGCTATGCTACTTGTCTCCTAGCCTCTCCTATCATGCATTTCCTTTCATTCTTGCTCGAGAATGCGAGATAGTGTTCATCCCTCTTTCTGGTGGTATCACATTTTAGTTTAGTTTCCTTTTATATTATCCTTCTATCCCTGGTCCCTTGGCATTATTATCTTAGTTTCCTATTTCAACACTAGGAGTAAAGTGATAGCATTAGAAATAGATAGAGGAAATGGCCTTCTCAGAGATCCATCCCAAGCATGCAAGGTCCCACAAGTTGGGGACGTTTCCATTGAGATATAAAACACCTTGGCCCTTCCAAGATCCGAGATGTGGGTGCACGTTTGAGAAACCAACGATTTTGGCATGCTTGGTTGGATTAGCATTGAAAGCTCAAATTCCATATCTCTAAGTTACGTGTGTGTGGACTTAGTGTTTCATCCTTTGGATACTCATTTCAACACATCTAATGACTACCAATATTTAAGATCTTTGTTTTTAGCAGCCTTGAGATCCTTTCATGAGAACAAGTGCACACAAAAAGTGTAGCAGTTGAGGATTCTTTTCAGTACCTCAAGTTATCCCCGAGGAGATTTCTTTCTATAAAATCCATACGTGCAACTCCATCTCCTACATTCCATGCCCATTCAACTCCTCCTCAAGATAGAAAACTGAACACCTAAAATGGCGCATCAACAACCTCCTCCATATAGAAACTTTGCAAACTTTACTAGAGGGAGTCCTTGCATTGGTTATACAACATGATATGCCAAATGACACACTCAAGAGTATTCCATACTTTACTGGTGAGAATCAAGTCACCCCTCAGGAGCATATCTAGGATATAGAAAACGTGTGTTCACTCTATTTGATCACACATGATGATGTAGTAGTCAAGTACTTTACTTTGACCTTTTTCAAAGGTAAATTGCTTTAATGGTACCAAGGCTCGAGACTTAGATCTATCACCACCTAAAATGAGTTGGGAAAAAATCTTTGCAATTAATTTGAAGATAAGTCGATCACCTATTTTTGGTGGAGAAATGGAAAACAATAAGGAGGGCACCCAACGAGCAGATGACTAATTTCAACATCATATTTTAGAAGACTTGGGACATAATCCCTCTTTTGGTAAGACCTACAACCCAACATGCTTTCTGTATTATCTGAAGGCACTTAACAATGATATTTTAGTTATGATCTAGTCCATGGGAGGTACGACTCTACCAGCTTCTTATAGTATTGTAGTAAGGGTAGAAAATAGTCTTATTCAAGCTAAAAAGATAGCTCCTAGACTTTTTATGCCCTTGTTCCAAGAAATGTAACAAGTGCCCAAACCTTTTGTGGCCCCTATCCCTTTTTTTTGAGCAAAGCATGCAACCGGTTGCCTCAACATCCTAATTTCAAGAAAAATAGAAGGAAGATGAAGAATTGAAGGCCCTGATTTGAAATTTATCAAAAAAAGTCATATCATTAGAAAAGAAATAGGCACAAGCCTATAGAGGAAATTATAATTAAGCACATGGCCAAAGAAATCAGCCTTGGTGGAATCAGTATGAACATCAAAGATACACGCCCAACCAATAGAATGATAGATGAAAACCCAATGCACATATACCCTTGCAATTTGTTCCTCCCATGCCTGCTCTTCTAGCACCCAGTGTGAATGGGGTGCTGTTCCAACTCAGAATAATTTGGCACAAGATTTAGAATGGTTCTTCCCTTGTAACATTCCTCATAGTCAATATCATTGTGCCAATACTACGTGTTGCCCAAGCCTTCATGATCCGAACGTGTCAATATGTGAACCTTTAATAAGTGCCCTAAGGTAGATAACTAAGAAAAGACCGAAAGATCCTCCAGAGACAAATTTTATGCTCTTTGGTGTCGAGTACTTATATGTAATTAAAGAAGTTGCAGGATGATGTAGATAGACCATGTGCCCAAGTTGTGAACAACAAAAGATATAATAAAATAATGTTAGAGGCGGTGAGAACGCAGTCTCACTCCCGGTAGTGTAATAAGATCCTCGAAGCACAAGGATGTAGACAAGGCATCGAGTACCAAAAGCACTCAAGTTCCTTATGAAGCAACGCGAGCCTCCTTTAGTAGGTCAATCCTTTTCTCTAGCTAAAATCGAGGTTTCCAAACCTAAACAATCAAGAAAGGATGTTGTTCCCCAAATTCATAAGACGGGGGCCTTCCATTTAGCATTATTGACTAGCTGAAGAGAACAAACATAAACGTCACAATGTGGGATGCCTTGACCATTCCATCTCAATGAGATCTATTGCATGAAGCTCTAATGACACTCCCGCATGCTGATCCATCTATGAAAAAGTCATACACTCCTATCAGTGTCTACCAAGAAGAAGAGAAACAAGTAAAATTGTTAAAACCCCACCCTTCTATATGTCATTGATAATAGGCAAACACCTAATGCATAATTACATGATTGACTTAGGTGTTAGTACTTCTATTATACCTAAGAAAATAGTTTATGTCTTAGGTCTGAAATATAGACCTTTGTCTAAAGGAGTCATGCAACTTGATGGTTCAACCATCACCACCTTAGGAGTCATCAAGGATCTTGAGTTAACCCTCCATGCATGCCCAAGCCTAACTATTACTCAAGACGTGTCAATCATTGACCTACCTCCTTTGTTTGGCCTATTTCTATTAAGAGACTTTACTACTAAAGTGGGTGGTTACTTGTATTATGATTGGTCTCATATGCTACTCAAAACAAGGTATGGTATCCGGTTTACCATACAAGCTGAGCCTATATTTTCCTACCATGTAGAGTCATATGCTCCCATCCCCTCTCCAAGCCAACTATTTAATCCAAGAAGAACAAGCTTCAGCCCTGAGAGAAGTCTCTTCCACCCTCTGTCCCTGACCTAGTGCTTGATGAATGGGTAGAAAGACGCCATAAATTTGATCCCTATGTTAAAGATTTGGAAGATTATGAAATTGGTCTTGGTAATTTTTGCATTCTTGAAGAAGAATCTATGCTTTGGCGTGCATGCTCAAGAAAAAAATAAAGTTGAGTAGGGTCTATGGAAGTTGTAATTTGATGGATCTAGAAGTAGAAATGACGTGGGAGTAGGAGTGGTTCTCATTTCCCCTAAGGATGAGAAATTATTCTTTGTGCATAGGATACAGTTCACATGTTCTAAAAATGTGGCCAGTATGAAGTCTGGTGCATGGCTTGCTCATTTTGAGAAGAAAAAAATTAAATAGCTATTAGCATCTTTGGGGAAACAAAATTGGTTATCCACCAAGTTACCAACAAATGTTAGACAAAGAATAAGCTTATAAAAGCTTATAAACATAGAGTATGTGACCTCTTTGAGATATTTGATGCTCTAAATCTATAGGTGGTGTTTGTGCGAATGAACAAGGAAGCTAATCAAATGGCGGTGCTCGGTTTACAAATCTCCCCTGGAGGAATTTTTCAAAGGAAACACTCATCACATCAAGATGGTGATCAAACCATGTATTCCAGATAACAACACCAGCTGGAAAGTGTTTGAAAGTGACTCGCAAATCATCCAGTTTATCTAGAACAAAGTTTAATTCTCATCAAGCATGCAAGATGACTTATTGCATGACAATTATGGTGACCAAGTGATATAGCTGAAGATAAACAAGTTATCTAAAGGGCTGGTCACCTTAGAGAAAATTTTTAGACCTAATGATGAGTTCAAGTGTGAAAAAGGTACATGTGCACCATGTAAGAAGACTATTACTCAGAGTCATTTTTGTGCACAGAAGGAGTTGCTTACTCAACAGACTTGTGCACATGAAGAAAAACAAGCCTTCATCTCTCTCTATCAAAAATATAGTGATATATTATCATGAGAGTATGAATACCTCAAAGGTTTTGATTCAAGTGTTTCTCAACACTCCATTGACCTTGATCCTAGTATCAAGCCTGTTAGACAGAAGCAAAGACCACTCAATCCAAAGATAGAGCCCCTCATGAGAAAGGACCTATCCAAACTCATTGAGGTAAAAATTATTTTTCCTATCAAATACTCTACCTAGGTAACAAATCTAGTTCCAGTGTGCAAGAAGAATGGTGAAATCAAACTCGTGTTGATTTCGAGAGATTTGATAAGACATCTCTAAAGGATCATTATCCTTTTTCTTCAATAGAGTAGATTCAGAGATTATGGTGGTGCATAGAGATTCTCCATGCTAGATGGGTATTCATGTTTCAACCGATCTTAGTCGAGAAAAGGATCAATTCAAGAAAACATTTATAGCCAAATGGGGAACATATGCATATAAGAAAATGCCTTTTGGTCTTTCAAATGCGGGCGTCACATTTCAACGCTCCATGGATATTGCCTTCAAAGGATACATCAATGAGTTCATCTTGGTCTACCTAGATGACATAACTATCTTCTCAAAGAAAGGAACGAGATCATATAGCCCACACCGGAGAAGGTATTTGAGAAATGTAGAGATTTTGGGATGTCTCTTAACTCCAAAAAGTGTAATTTTATTATGGCACAAGGAAAGTGTTAGTGCAAAATCACAGCACCCACAGGACGCACATCGGGCTTCTAGGTTGATGTTCGAGCATCCAGTGTGATTGCACAACATGGAAACCTCTCTCCAAGCGTGGGACTTGTGAAACCGAGAGAGGAATCTCCAGAGAAGGCTGGTTCCTGCTCCTAAACTACCTGCCACAAGCTATTCCAGTGCAGGAAAGCTAATCTAATCCTAATCTAACCATGCCAAGGAGAGAGAGAGAGAGAGAAAGGAAAAAAAAGAAAAGCCTACACTAAAACGGTGATACACCAGAGAAGGAGAATGTTGAACATCTATCAAAACTACCGTGGGACAAAGAGAGGTGGGCAATGGGAAGGATGGACGAGATGCATCACAGGCCCAAGGATAGATTTCACACGAAAAGTGTCCCAAAACTCCATGAACACAGCTCCGGATCTGCAATGAACGTTGAAACATGCACGCAGATACCGCAATGAAGAGAGGCAAGAAGAAAACAAGCAAAAACGAGAAGGATGGACAGATGCATCACAAAACACGTTTTGTTGCTTCAGAAGTTTGCACAGAACATCATTCCATTAGTAAAAGGCAAAAACACCATTACAGAGCAGGGAGGAGGCTCGAACTCCATTTTCAACCCTAGAGAAGAAAAGAAGGGAGGGCCGAGCAGAAAGAATGAACAACTCTCTTTTATATTTTGCCACTCCTTACAATATATAGGAAGAATGAGAGAAGGAAGAAAGAGGAAAGTCAGATCTCCTCCAAACACCTCCAGGTCGTATTTTAAATCATTTCATCATGGTAGAAGCGACGGATCTCGCAAAAACGGCGGGTCATGCAAGCTGCATTAAAAAATCGGGTCCGCTGAAATGTCACTTCTATCATTACCACGCGTCAGAGCTGTTTCTCAATTTTCTCTCTCTAGACTGCACCAAAACTCGAGATTAGTCCCAGAATCATGTAGAGGATTTTACTAGCTTTCCGTTGATATAAGGAACATGCAAATCCGAGCTCTGATCAAAAGATATGGCAATCTGAAGATTTAGGGCACGGAGCAGACCAAGACAGATTTTAAAATGTTTTCCCGCGCACTGCCACTTGGATGCCACGTGGCATGCTCTGATTCGCTGAATAATTCTCTCTCTTCTGCTTTTCGGCGGGCTGTCTTTTGAATTTTCCTTGTGGGCCCTAGCTGGGACACGTGGCACTATCCCATTGGTTCGGATCGGTGCTCGAAAACTCGCCCATTGACTTTTTGACTTTTCTCTTATGAGGACACGTGGCAGCTTCTGATTGGTCCTCGGCTGATTCGGCTCCTTCGCGTACTTCGCCTCCATTTGTCCCGGATGTCCCATTTGATTTTGGGCCCTTTGTGCTCATTTCGGCCGGTTCGGGCAGTTCGGGCATTTTTGGCCCGCTTGTCCCACTTTGCTTCGGACTGACTTGACTCTTTTTCGGCCGTTCAAGGCGTTCGCATTTCGCCGCCCGCGGTCCCAATTGCTTTTGGGCTCCTTTGTTTGCTGGTGCGATCCGGCCGGTTCGGGCATTTCGCGTCCATTTGTTCCACTGTCGTCCCGAATGCTACCCTCTTGAAGCTAGCCAATTTTTTTCTCCTTCACCCGGATCGGCTTTCAAGCCCTCCGCATACTTTTGCCCGATTGTCCCAAATGCAATTTGGGCCGCCTGGAGGCTTTTCGGCCGATCCGCGCCTTGACGTCCCAAATGTCCCAATTGCTCCCTTGAGTAGGACTTAGCCAATTTTCACACTTTTTCCTGGGTCAACCTACTTGCCTTTCTGCAACTTTTTTGCATTTTCTCAGAGCTTGCTCCTGCTTCTTGGCCGGGGAGTTAGAAAATACTCCAAGGGACCCTAGAAACCTGATTTTGCTCTGAATCAATCAATTTGCTTGGGATTTGAATCTTCTGATGCATGTTATCAAAATTTACCCTAGGGGGGTGAATTTTGGATAACAATTTGGCGACTCAGCAGGGTCATCTGCCTGCTAGATGAAAAGACCAGTAGCCTGAAGCAATCCATTGGGCATGGAGTCATAAGCAAGCTCAAAACTGATCTCGAACCTTGAAAATCTCCCTCTGAGCCACTTGGAAACCCATTGAACTCCGGAGTGTCTTCACCAAGATGCCACCGAAATGAAATGTGCGAGAGCAAACCAAAGCAACACCAAAACTATGTATAAAACTCGAAAATCATACATGCCCCAAATGGAACATGCAGAGTGTGCACAAGCACTTTTTCTCGCTGAAAGCAAACCTAGCCTACTCTATTCTAATGGAAGCAAAGGCAAGCTAAACAAACCCTCGCAATCGGTTGTGAGAAATAGCTTCCTTTCTTCAAAATTGGCAGCCATGCAATTGATTTGCACTCGATCATGGTTGTTTGGATGGATGGAAAATCAACAAGAAGTCGTTCTTCTATCCAAATCATCAAGGTATCAACTGAAAAATCCAATACCTCTTTTAGTTGCTCTGCATTTGGATTGGAGAGGTATGGCAGCTGATCCTTGGTACTTTGTAGCTCATCCTCATGCTCAGAAGCAAGCATGACTGGTTGTGGCTTCTCCTTTGGCTCCAATGAAGCCAAATACCTGATTGGGCAAGGTCTGATCCGTTTGATATGCCCATTGCTGTGATTTTCAACTCCAAGAATGGAGTCTTCTTGTAGACCTTGAATGGATGGTGTGGAAGCAATGGTAGAACCCTTCTGCCCTTTCTCTTCCTCCAATGAAGAACATGGAAAATCTTCCAATCTTGATCCCAAAGAGCTGCTGTAAGATGTAGGCTGCTGCAAATGAAAGCTCTCCTTCATGGCAGCAGGCTCTGGTGTTTGGAATGTGGATGATGAAAGAGAGAAAGGTGAAAGCTCAACCGGCTCTTCTCCATCAAAACAGTCCTCCAAATCTGACAGGTAAACTGCCTCATTGCTGTGTCTGCTGCTCGTATTCAACTTCCTCCGTGGTGTCCTCTTGATGTGCAACCTGACCACCATGGTTTGCTTCACTCTCCAATATTGAGTTTGAGAGATCAAACTCCTCTTCATTACTAGAACTTGAGAGAGGTGAAGTAGAAAGAAGAACTGAAGGTTCTCCTGTAGCCTGCTTTGTGCTCAAAGCCCTTGGATCTGCACTTTTCTCCTCCATAGCTAGAATGTGCTCCTCTTCTTTTGGATTTGGAGCAGCTTCTCCTTCCTCCAATGTTTGAAGACAATCTTGCTCTTGATTGAACTCCTCCTCCAGCATGAAGTTTGTCAAGTCAAACTCTTCAATTTGTTGCTCAAGAGGACAAGTTGGGACTGCAGGATCTTCTTCTCCAACAAAATCAGTCCTCACCACCATTTGTTCAACCTTAGCCTCTTCTGTAGGCTTAACCATCAAGGAGATCTTTGTCATCCCAAATTTGGCAGCCCAAACCTTCAGGTTGTCTGTCATTTCTTTTCTTTTTGGTTCTTCCTCTTGTTGTTCTTGATGACTGATTTTTTCAATTTCTTCTTTCCCACATGGAATTGGGGATGCAAGAGGAGGGATAGGTTGAAACTCAACTGATTTGACAATTTTGTGTGGTGGTGGAGGCGGTGAAACCTCTTGTTTCTTTGGAGGAGGGGGTATTTCTGTTAGCTCTTGTGGAGGGAATGACTGTTTGGAAGGGAAGAGGAAAGAAGAATCGAGATGAGGTGGAAGACTGAGGGATGGAGGGATAGATTCAACACTTGGGACAGCAGATGGAGGGTTTGAAACTTGACACTGCTGAAATGAAACAGATTGGGAAAGAGGAAAAGAAAAGGCATGAGAAGGTGTGCTTACCCATTGACAAGGTTGTCTTTGAATACTTCTCTCATACACCTCTATTTCTTCAATCCATTTTGCAAGCAAAGGCAAAGATTGCAATCATGAAGTCAAGCTTCTCCGAGGGCTGTAATGCCTTGGAAAAGGTCCCACCCATGGACAGGTGCTCCATAACCGATTCCAAAAGCTTTCATTTGTGCTTGAGCCTGGTATCGCACTCATCCCCACCTCCATCTTTTGGATTTTCTCCAACAGACCAGCATTTTGGATCTGATGGTCTTCATTGTATGCCCACTCTTGCTCTTGGAAAGCTCCATTGCCAAACCCGACTTTATGCTGCACTCATGCTCATATGAGTATGCATGCTGATCCGGAGGATTTGTAAAACGTGTTGGAGGTGGAATATAATTGTTGTTGATGTGAAATCCATGATGGAAATGAAGTCATGATTGCACAACTTCATGGAATGGAAAAGAATGAAAGGGATGGAAAGAAGGATGAATGAAAATGGATGGAAATGAATGGAAAGGAAGGTCTCGACTTCGAGAGATGGTTGTTGACCGGATGGAGTCACCAGATGTGTTTGCAAGTGCCTCCAAAGGCTGAAATCTTCACAGGAACACATCAACCTGCAAAAGATGAAGTGAAAGACCTCTAAGGTCCCACCGGGCGTGCCAAAACTGTTAGTGCAAAATCACAACACTGGGACGCACATTAGGCTTCTAGGTTGATGTTCAGGCATCCAGTGTGATTGCACAACATGGAAACCTCTCTCCAAGCGTGGGACTTGTGAAACCGAGAGAGGAATCTCTAGAGAAGGCTGGTTCCTGCTCCTAAACTACCTGCCACAAGCTATTCCAGTGCAGGCAAGCTAATCTAATCCTAATCTAACCATGCCAAGGAGACAGAGAGAGAGAGAGAAGGGAAAAACAGCAAAAGCCTACACTAAAACGGTGATACACCGAGAAGGAGAATGTTGAACATCTATCAAAGCGCCGTGGGACAAAGAGAGGTGAGCAATGGGAAGGATGGACATGATGCATCACAGGCCCAAGGATAGATTTCACACGAAAAAGTGTCCCAAAACTCCATGAACACACTCTCCAGATCTGCAGTGAACGTTCAAACATGCCAAATACCTGCAATGAAGAGAGGCAAGAAGAAAACAAGCAAAAACGAGAAAGGATGGACAGATGCATCACAAAACACGTTTTGTTGCTTCAGAAGTTTGCACAGAACATCATTCCATTAGTAAAAGGCAAAAACACCATTACAGAGTAGGGAGGAGGTTCGAACTCCATTTTCAACCCTAGAGAAGAAAAGAAGGGAGGGCCGAGCAGAAAGAATGAACAACTCTTTTTTATATTTTGCCACTCCTTACAATATATAGGAAGAATGAGAGAAGGAAGAAAGAGGAAAGTCAGATCTCCTCCAACCACCTCCAGGTCGTATTTTAAATCATTTCATCATGGTAGAAGCGACGGATCCTGGCAAAACGGCGGGCTGTCTGCTGCATTAAAACTGGTCGCTGAAATGTCACTTCTGTCATTACCACGCGTCAGAGCCGTTTCTCAATTTTCTCTCTCTAGACTGCACCAAAACTCGAGATTAGCCCCAGAATCATGTAGAGGATTTCACTAGCTTTCCGTTGATATAAGGAACATGCAAATCCGAGCTCTGGATCAAAAGATATGACGATTTGAAGATTTAGGGCACGGAACAGGCGAAAACAGATTTTTAAAATATTTTCCCGCGCACTGCCACTTGGATGCCACGTGGCATGCTCTGATTCGCTGAATAATTCTCTCTCTTCTGCTTTTCGGCGGGCTGTCTTTTGAATTTTCCTTGTGGGCCCTAGCTGGGACACGTGGCACTATCCCATTGGTTCGGATCGGTGCTCGAAAACTCGCCCATTGACTTTTTGACTTTTCTCTTGTGAGGACACGTGGCAGCTTCTGATTGGTCCTCGGCTGATTCGGCTCCTACGCGTACTTCGCCTCCATTTGTCCCGGATGTCCCATTTGATTTTGGGCCCTTTGTGCTCATTTCGGCCGGTTCGGGCATTTTGGCCCGCTTGTCCCACTTTGCTTCGGACTGACTTGACTCTTTTCGGCCGGTTCGGCCGGTTCGGGCATTTCTGGCCCGCGCGTCCCAATTGCTTTTGGGCTCCTTGTACTGTTTTCGCGCGATCCGGCCGGTTCGGGCATTTCGCGTCCATTTGTTCCACTCGTCCCGAATGCTACCCTCTTCAGCAGTTAGCCAATTTTTTTCTCCTTGGCCGGATCGGCTTTTCGTGTCCTCCGCGTACTTACGCCCGATCGTCCCAAATGCAATTTGGGCCGCACTTGGCTTTTCGGCCGATCCGCGCCTTGACGTCCCAAATGTCCCAATTGCTCCCTTGAGTAGGACTTAGCCAATTTTCACACTTTTTCCTGGGTCAACCTACTTGCCTTTCTGCAACTTTTTTGCATTTTCTCAGAGCTTGCTCCCTGTTTCTTCAGCCAGGGGAGTTAGAAAAATACCTGAAGGGACCCTAGAAACCTGATTTTGCTCTGAATCAATCAATTTGCTTGGGATTTGAATCTTCTGATGCATGTTATCAAAATTTACCCTAGGGGGGTGAATTTTGGATAACAAGCAAGCTCTTGGGCCATGTGGTGTCAAAGGATGGCATCGCAATTGATCCTGAGTGTGTTTCAACCATCCTAGATCTTCCCTTGCCAAAGTGCAAAAAAAGGCCCTATAGTCCTTCCTTGGAAAAATAAATTTTGTTAGGTGTTTTATCCCTAACTTTACGAGGCTGGTTCACCCATCACCTTGATTCTCAAGAAGGACATAACCTTCAGATGGACAATAGAAGGAAGAGAAATATTTGACAAAATAAAGCAAGAAATCTCTTACACACCAACAATCATCAACCCAGACTAATCAAAGGATTTCATCCTTTATGCTTATGGTATTGATGCAAGTGTTGCTTTGTCCTAACACAATAAAATGAACAAGGGCTGGAATAACTAGTGGCTTTATTCACCATATGTCAAGGATTATGAAATAAAATACGAGTCACACGGAGATACAGACTTCGCCATCATGTGCGTGCTCAAGATATACAATAGTATTCTCACCACCAACCATATTAAAGTTTTAGTATCTCAATATTCTATCGAGACTTCATCATGGGAGAAGAAATCGGTGAGAAAGAGAGCACGATGGGTAACCAAAATCATGGATTATGATCTAGCTATTAAGGTCAAAAAAGCTGGTAAGAGGCAACGGGCTCTGTAGATAGATGTCCGAGGATGCACAAATTGAACTCTGAGGCCTTATTACTCCTAGATGAGGACCTCCCACAAGTAGAACTTGAGAAGAATAAGGACCCCGGCATAAGTGACTGGATGAAGGACATGATCACATTCCTTTCTGAGGGTGCATACCCTCCAGTTTAAATAAATCAAAGAGAAGACAAGTGAGGTTACAATCTATCCCTTGTGTGTTGATTGGTGGCCTTCTATTCAAAAGGAATCTTGATGGCATGATGTTAAGATGTATCAATGACGTGCGGATCGAAAGAGTATTAGCAGAATTTCATAATGGATTCTCTTGTGGACACTTCTCTACCAAAACTATAGCAATGAAGATCATAATGGAAGGAATTTTTTGGCTTACCCTGTTTGCGATGCATACAAGTGGGTCAAAAATGCAAATAATGTGTTTTCTTCAGAGGAAAGAAAATATTAGTAGTGCTTCCCCTATAACCAATCCAAGGATCAGCCTTTTACATAATGGGGTCTTGAATTTATAGGTATGATCAATCCTACTTCAAGTGCTGGACATAAATGAGTGTTAAAAGCTACAGATTACTTCACTAGATGGAAAAAAATTGTCGCGCTTAAGGAATCCACAAAGTCGGTCATCCTTGACTTTCTTGAGGGTATAGTCACAAGGTTTGGCATTCCTCAAACCATTATCTCTAATAATTCAAAAGCCTTCCTTGGTACTAAAATTGCTAATTGGGCTCTAAGTATGGGAATTTACGTAAAGACCTCTTCCAACTATTACCCTTAGGAAACAATCTGAAAATCAATGAACAAGAACTTGATCGAAATCATGAAGCATACAATGAACATCAACCAAAGAAAGTGGCATACAAAGGTCTCACGCGCGCTCTGGGAAGATAGAATCAAAGTCAAAAAAGAAATATGAACTTCTCCTTACAATATTTTCTATGAAAATGAGGCTACCCTTCCTTTGACACTAGATTTGATTTCTTTAGCACTTGCCCAAAGAGCTAGAATTTGAAGGTGTAGACCAAAGAGAAATCAGAATGGCAAAGCTGGTTAATCTTGAAGAATTAAGGAACTCTTCCATGATCAAGCTAGAACAACATTAGTAAGCAACAAATAAATGGTTCGATAGAAAGGCTAGGCTTCAAGCTTTCAAAGTTGGGGACTTGGTTCTAAAATGGGATATTGGTAGAGCTAAACTAGGGAACCATTCAAAGTTTGATGCACTTTGGAGTAGCCCATACATCATCAGTTCATGTAAGGAGGCTAACTCTTTCAAGTTGACTCATCTTGATGGAGGTGCATTACAAATCCTAGTAAATTGGATATATCTCAAACCCTTCCATTGAGTGTGCTGCATCATGTTGTATATATTAGAATAGTTTTAATTCCTCTAAGTGCACCATGCACATATTATTTGTTTGTACACGAAGTTATTTATTCTCGCATGCTTCATGCGTGTGCTCTTTTTTTTTTTCTTCGAGCATGCAAACCTTACTTAAACAAATAAGAAATAATCTTTAAGTGACTCTAGGGGTGGTCTCATGATTACATAGCAGAATTGATGCCCAATGGATGATTCAAGCTACTGGTATCCTTCATCTAGCAGAAGATGGCCCCAAAAGTTGCCAAAATTGTTATCCAAATAACTCTCCTAGTTACTTGGATAACTTGTATACATATCGGCTCTCAGTTCCTCATTGAATGTTGCACGTGCTCATGTTCGCAAATGACATATTTCCTTGGTTATAGTTTCCCCTTGGTGCCCCTTCTTTTTTCTCAAGATCCCTTACACGCTTTATGTTCTCTCCTTCCTTTTTCCTCTTCCTCTTTGTTCCACTCCTCCCTTGCGCCCACCTTCTATGCTTTCTCCTTCTTCCTAAGTAGCTTCTTCACCCTGCGCGCATCTCAGACTTGCTTCAATCAGCTAAGTCCCTTATACTCTCACACATCACCCCATTACTTTGTAATAGTTACACCTTGACCATATGTTCTCTACTCACCAATTTTCTTCATTTTCCCTCCATGTGTGCCCATGCGTGCCTTCCTTCTATCTTCTTCCACACATGCGTCCCTATACCCTCATTTGCATTGTTCTCGTGCAAGTCATCTTCTAACATGCTTGAATGTGCCACATGTAACCACTCAAAGCATGCCAATAAGGTGCAAAATCCTTGCAACAAATCAACAAATGAAATGTGGCAAAAATGACAAATATTTGCACAGTTTTCTATTATTTCGTATAATTTGTGCGTGCCATGTGTTTTTTGTGTGCCAAAAATTCTAACATGTTTTGACAGCCATATATTTTTCTACAGAGCTTAGATCGACACACACCTAGACTTATCGAAAACCTGCCAACATCAACGATAGTGCTAGAAATTTGAATTCAAATTTCTTGGAGGATCTGGTTGGTGAGAAATGGAAAAACAACTTTCTGAGCATTAATGAGCAGATCTGATTGCTCCAACCACCCAATTTGATATGATCCTCTCTCCTTTTTTCTTCAACACGCCAAACAAGCTTAGGGAAGCATATTTCACAAATATCTAGGTATATTTGTAGGCATTGAATGCTTTATGTTGATGGTTATAGTTCAAATTGAGGTTTTCCCCCTTTTCTTCCCTTCTTCCTATATGGATTCATCTATAAATGTAAGAGATAGACTCATTTATTATGTTAAACATTCTGGATCCTTACGTGTTTTGCTAAGGACTCCATACTTTATGTATTTTGAGTTACAGACCTCTAGATCTAGCTCTTGCATGTGGATATCAGCCTCCTTCATCATTGTAACAGTTATGTGCATTTCTAGAAGTAATAGAAGCATCATTTTGTGACTATTATCTTTCCTAAAGTGTTTGCATTCCTTCTTATTTCATTTTCTTTTTCATAGTGTGCTAGTTGTGCCATCTCACATCCCTTGAGTTCTTTGTTTAGTTGTGTTCCATGAGAAATATCGGTGAATACGTGTTTAGCTATGCTTCTTGGTGCCTAGCCTCCTCTCATGTATTTCCTTTCATTATCACTAAAATGATAGTGTTCATCCCTCTTTTCTTGTTCTATCACCTTTTAGTGTAGTTTCCTTTTATGTTATCCGTTTATCCTGGTCCCTTGGCATTATTAGCTTAGTTTCCCCTTTTAGCACTATGAGTAGTAGTAGCGGAGAAATAGTTAGAGGAACCGACCTTCTCGAGAGATGTGTCCTAAGCGCGCAAGGTCCCACAAATTGGGGATGGTTCTGTTTTGGTCTCAAATACCTTGGCCCTTCCAAGATCGAGATGCGGGTGAATGTTTGAGAAACATACAACCACTTACTATTTTTAGTAAGTTTCAATTTTGGACCCGTGATGAACACTTTGATGGTTTTTTTCTATGATACCTCTTCTTTGTTTACCACCTTCTTCGCAGCTTTCCTTAGTTGGTGACTTACCCGAAATAATATTCTCCCATGTAGAAGACTTGCTATTTTTAGAAAGTGATCTTCTAATAGTCCGATCATGGTGGAAATTATTTTTTTGATATGGGTTTTGCCCAATATCACCCCTCTGAAATCTTAGGCTTACCCGATCATGGTTCGTGAGATTTTTAAATTTCAAATTTTTCACTTGGTAATAGCTTTGGACATAAAACCATTAACAGAGCTTGAAAATTGCAGGTCTGGTTTTTTTCTCGCCACAAAGAAAATAATATTTTTGATACGATTTTTTTATTTTCATTCCGGTGGTGAATTTTCTCTTCAAACCGATTGTCGGTTTGATGGGAAATACGACTTTTGTCTTCGTTGGGCCAAGAGGGAGATTTCTTTACTACAAACAATATATGATGTGGAAGGGAGGTCTATTGCTGAGGTTTTTGTGGCCTCTAAAAATTAAGAATGTAGTAAAAAAGGTTCTTCTTTTTGTGCACTTTGGTTTGCAAGATATATCAAATTCTTTGTCTTACAAAAACGAGGGTTTTCAGATGATTTTCTTCATCCTTCATTTCTTTGACACTTTTGATCACTGATTCTTCTAAAATATGTGTATTTTCATGGATTGGAGGATTTTTTGGCCATGGTGGAGCTGGTTCAAAGCAGAAATGGTGGACTGGTGTAAGCATGAATAGAGCTATGGCAAGATACAGAGCTATGAAGAAGAAAAGGAGGGAAATAAAGCTAAGTGTTAGCTTTAAAGCAATTTTAAAATGCATATCAGGGGTGGGGCACATTTTTATGTCCCTGATGTCCCTTAATCTTAAGGGATGAAAGGGTCATTAAATTACATGTCACGCCTCCATGCAAAACTTGTCCAAAATCCAACGGTTGAGCATTAGGGCTAAAAAGCTTGAGGGAAGCACATGGGGGCTTGAAATTGATTATATGAAGGACCAAGAGGCATACCTAGGGATGGGAACATTTTTTTGTCCTCTATTCCCTCAATATAAATGGATTAAAGGTTCATTAGTTTTCATGTCGCGCCTAGAGATGACACTTGGTGAGCATCCGATGGTTGTGCAATTTGGCTCCAACTAGCTCCTGGGGGCTTGAAACTTGCATTATAGAGGGTCACATTGATGACCTAAAGGCCACAAGGAGCTGGGAGAATCTTTATGTCCCCTATTTCCCTTAAGCTTAAGGGATGAAAGGGTCATCAAATTGCACATCGTGCCAAGTTGCACCACTTGTCACGATCGGGACGACTAAGGGATATGCTCCGACAAACACCTTTTGGGACCTAAACTTGCGATCTAGAGGATTCTATGTGTGCCCAAAGGAAAAAATAGAGTGAGTAAATTTTACTTACCCATATGTCCCCATGTTTAAGGCATGAAAGGGATATCAAAATGTGTTAGGATCTTGGAGTTGACACGTGTCCACTACAAAATTTTACTAACTGCTGGAAGCTCACCTTGAGGGAAACTTGAAATGACGATAACTTAAACTCCCAATGGAATTTGTTGGAAAATGTTTGTATGAATTTGAATGAAAATGGAATTATTAATCCAATGGTGGGGGTTTTATCTCTTTATTCCTCCATTTAGGCTCAAAAATATGATTTGTATTTTATCTCCTAGTTGAGCATGGAAAAAACCAGATATAAACCTATTGCTCCAAAGTGTTGCGAAAAATATTATTTATCCATATTGTAGATATCTGAATTAACTTTCCAAAAATATCTTTTTGAACTCCTAAATCCATCCAGCTCCCACAATCACTTCCTGAAGCTCATTAGCTCTTTTGGCCCTGTGTATTGCCTAGGCCTGTGAACCTTGTTTTTGATGAATCTACCCCAACTCCTCCAAATATTTCCTGAATCTTCCAAAATAAATTCCATGATGTTATTAGACCTTCAATTCATCCCCATGTTGGATTTGGATCCTTTTTTCTACTCCAAGGGGTTGCACCTGTCTTGGGAAGGCCAGTGGTAGCCCTTCCCAACATTGTCCAAAATTAACATTCTTCAAGAACTCCTAAAATCACCTAGGGGTTGAATTGAATTTCCAAATTTCCCTAGTTGAATGAGTTAGAATCTACTTAGAGGTAATTGGAATTACTAGGTAAGGCTGGTGCTAAGGATGGGTAGACCTGGGGTGTCTTGGAAAGGTAAAACTTGAAGATTTAGACACGGTACTACTTTTGTCATGCTCAAAAATTGTAAATTTTCTTGTTATCCAAATAACTCTACTAGTTATCTGGAAAAATTACATACATTTTCTAGCTCGAAACCTTCATTTTAGGTTGTGTGAACTCAAACTATCTACTTGGCACATTTCCATGGTTACAAATTCCCTATGCTCCTTACACGCATCCCTTCCTTTTCATGCCTTCTTCCCTTTTTTTTTCCTTTCAATTTTCATCTTTATTCCATCTTTCCCTTTCATGCACTCTATGTACTTCCACATTCTCTAACTTTCTTCAATTTCCATGTGCTCCTTAGCCTTTGCTTCCCAAAATCAATTAAGTCCTTGGCATCCCTATGTGCCCTTTCCTCTGCGTGTGTTGCAATTACATGGGCTTTCCTTGCATAATCTTCCCATACCTCATTATTCCACTCACATACCTTTGCACTCTCTTCTTCTCCATTCCATGCCACACCATTCTCTAATATGACTAAGTGTGCCACATGTAACCTATCAAAGCGCACCAACAAGGCACTAAACCTTTGAAATAAATCAATGAGTGACACATGGAAGAAATGACAAGAACATTTGCATAGTTGGCATCCTTTAAGCCAATCCACACATGCCATGTGTCTTGGATGTGCAGGTGGCCCTAAAATATTCTTACATCCATATCTTTTGCTATAGAGCTCCGATTGGTGTGTGCCTAGTCTTAATCAATAGTTGTTGATGTGGGCTATAGTGTGAGGCATTTCAATTCAAATTCTTGGTAGATCTATTAGATGAAATATGGGAAAATGTCAATCTGGACATTGATGAGTAGATCTTATTGCTCTAACCACCTGATTTGATCTGATCTGTTCTCCTACCTTCCTTCTCCAACACGCCAAAAAGACTTCGGATACATATTTAAAATATTTTTAGGCAGATTTGTAGGATTGAATGCTTCTTGTTGGTGGTTGTATTTCAAATTCAGATTTTCGCTCCTTCTTCTCTTCTTCTTCCACCGATTCATCTATAAATGTAATAGCTAGGGATCATTGTTAATGTTGGACACTTTGGATCCTTACGCATTTTTCTAAGGACTTTATATTTATATTTTATGAGTTGGAGACCTCTATATCTCGGCTCGTGCAAGTGATATCAGCCTCTTTCTCCATTGTAATAGTTCGTACATATCTAGGAAGTAATGGAAGCATCGTTTTGTGATTATTCTCTATCCTAAGTGTTTTTGTGTTCTTTCTTCTTTCCTTTCTTTTACATTTCATGCTTGTTGTGTCACTCTATATCCCCTATAACTCCATTTTTAGTTGTGTTTCATGAAACTAATTAGTTAAATGTGTTTTAGTTGTGCTACATGTGCATGTCCTTCTTTTATGCCTTTTCCTTTCATTTTCACTCAGAACGGATGGTGTTCATCCCTCTTTTTTGGTGCTATCACCTTCCTTAGATTAGTTTTCCTTTTTGTTATCCTTCTATCCTGGTCCCTTCATATTGTTAGCTTAGTTTTCCCTTGCACCAATAGGAATAGGGGTAGCAATAGAAATAAATAGAGGAATTCACCTTCTACGGAGATCCATCTCAAGAGTACAAGGTCCCACAACTTAGAGATGGTTCCATTATTGTCTCAAACAAATCAATTCTTCCATATCCAAGACACGGGTGCAAGTTTGACAACCAATAGTTTCTAGCATGCCGGTGGGACAAGCAGTGAAAGCTTAAATTTCATATTAATAAGTTCTAGTGTGTGAACTTAGTATTTCCATCCTTTAGAGGCTTATTTCAACACATATGGTGACTCCCAACATTTCTAAAGCTCCTATTTTGTAGTCTTGAGCACCTTTTATGAGAAGAGTGCATACCGACATAGAGTGCTACAACTAAAGGTTCCTTTGAAAACTTGCTTCTTTTGTCGAGAATCACACGTAAAATATATTCCATGTGCACATCCCCATCTCTAGCATGCTGTGTGCACTCTACTCCTCAAAATAGAAAAGTGTTCCCTATCATGAAACTTAGACCTCCTCCTCCAAAGAACTTTACCGGTTTCACCACCGAGGAAGCTCGCTCAATCTCAATGCCCATGATGATATCCTAGTCGCCACACTTAAGATTATTCCATAGTTCACAAGAGAAAATCAAGTCATCCCTATTGAACACATTCAATATGTGGCCAATGTATGCTCTGTCTATCTGATTACACATGATGATGTTGTTGTTAGGTTTCTTGTAGCCTCATTCAAGGGTAAAGCACTCCAATGGTATTGTGGCCTAAGACCTACATCTATTGCTACCTAGGATGAACTTTGAATGACTCTATGCAATTACTTTGAAGATAAATCAGATCATCTATCACCGATGGAGAAGATGAGCACAAGAAAGTGCACACCCAACGAATAGATGATTGATTTCAACATCATATTCTAGAAGAATTGGGATAGAATTGCTCAAGTGGTAAGGTCTACATCCCAACATGGTTTATTTTACTATCTAAGGGATTTGAATAGTGACATTTTAGTAACGATTCAATCCATAGGAGGTAAAACCTTACCTGCTACATACAACATCAATGCAATAAGGGTAGAAAATAATCTCATTCAGCTTTGGTAAGTTGTGTAGTGCCCAATTCCATTTGATGCCTTTTGATAATGATCTTGATATGGTTGATTTCATTATGGACATTATTATGGTTTGATTTAGTATGATGTTAGATGTTGGACCATGGATTAGTGTTGATCTTGATTTGATTATGATGCATGATGATTATTAGAGACCACTTCATATGTGGATGCTGATATACTATTTGACATGGATATATTTTGAATGTTGTTCAGACATGTGATTTTGGATATTGTGAGTAGACCTAGAAAATAGACATTATATGATGATGATATGGTTTTTATTAAATTACAAATGATAGAGTTGATGTTGATTGATTCATTTATATAGATGATTTTGGAATTATATTTATATTCATTTTGGATGTTCTGATATGGCCATGAGGTCAAGGAGGTATTGTGTTTTGCAGGTTAAAATATCACAACAAACATAGGGGATTGGAGACCAACCACATTGGAATTCTAGATGAATTCAACAAGGTCACCATGGCAACTTGTTTTATTGTGTTTGTGTTTGATTGTTGTTAGGGATTCCCATGGGGGGATCACCTTTATATGTGACCATGGGTTTTGTGTATTTTATTAATGTGGTTCCTTTTTTATTATTGTTTGTATGTATTTTATTAGTGATGTGTCCCTTTCTTTTATTTAATTAAATTGTGGTAGATTAATGTGAGAAAACATATGGTTAAAAGTTAATTAATTAAATTTGGATATAAGAAAGTAATAATGGAAGTTGTTGGATTTTGTATTAAATGTTGTAAGTATGTGTAAGTGATGTGTAAGTATGTGTAAGGGTTGTGTAAGTCATATTTTGGAGTATGAAACACTCCACCTCCTTGGAAATTCGAATTTGTCCTTGGAGGTTTTTGGAGGCTTATGGGACAAGTAAAACTTGTCCCATGCCTCTTAATTTTATTTACCAACCATACCTATGGTTGGAGGGTTGATTTATACTTTTATAATGCATTTTTATAAATCAAGTTGCATGTTTTTATTGCACTCTTCTTACATTTTATTTAATTCAGTCCTTTGGGGTGTGGGTTGGATTGGAGTGTGCAAGTAAATTGTCATATTTTCACCCACCTCTTTATTGTGCTTTGGAGAATGAAATTTGAATTTTGTGTTGGAGTTGAGGATGTGTGAAGTGGCATCCTACATGGATCCACCTCATCCTCTTCCTTTCCCTCTTCTATAAAATTTGAACTCTTTTCCTTGTTTTGGGTTGTTGAACTTTTGCATACTTCCTTTTGGGGCGCATTTTTGCTGTTGGGAGCTCTTGTTGATTTGGAGGAGATTGGAGAGCATTTCATACTTAGAGATTGTTGATTTTGGGACTGTATTTGACATTAAAATCTTGTTGTGTTGGAACAAAAGCTACCATGGAGAGGTAGGAGCTTAGCTCTTCTTTTATGCTGTTATTTTATTTTTGTGTTTGTGTGAATGGTGTATGTTTTGTGTATTTGTTGGTTGTTTGGGTAGACTGCCATAGGAATGGTGTAGGAGAAGGCTATGGGGAATCCATGTGGGGGCATAAGGGAATGCCAGTGGCATCAGATTATTGTGGAGGGAGTTTGGGTTTGGGATCCACCATGGAAAATAAATAGCTTGCATTTCTTACTTTATGGGGGCATAAGGAAAATTATGGGGGCAAATGTGTGGTGAATTTTTTTTATTTTGTTATAGGTGGATACCCAATTCCCATTGGGAGGAATAAGAAGCTTCCACCATAGTCCTTGCTCCTTTGGCTTGCATGATAAAGCCTGAGTTTTGTTTTAATGTTTTCAATGCAGTTGTAAACTATTGTATTGTGTTGAACTGTGTTTTAATTTGAAATGTGCATGTTGAAAGAATGTTGTGTGTATGTTTTGTGGAAGCCTGTTCTTGACATGAGTTGAATCACACCTTCTATTTCTTTGTGGTTGGGGATTGAGGGCCAATGATGAAGGATGTATTCTCCTTTCATTATATGTCTTGGTTGGGTGGAGAGCGTTGCCTTTCCCCCACTTTTGTTGTCATCAAATTAGAAGAAAAAGGAACTTACATGTTGCTATTCAAGTGAGGAAATACAGTTTTGACAGTCCCTTGTGAAATAAATTCTTTTGTAACCTTTCCCACTTTGAAGTGGATGAAATTGTAATATTTTTGTGAAGGAAAGATGTTTGTATTTGGATATGAAAGTTGTAATTCGAATTGTGAAAGAGAATGCAATATTCTGCTATCTAATTAATTAATGATTTTGGAAGGAATAAATTAATGAATGAAATGTTCTTTCCAAATTGTATTGTAAATTTAATTCTGATCATGTCAATGTTTTGGGAATCTCTGTTTGAAAGGAAGAAATGTATGTGAGGAAAATACAGTGTTTTGCCTCTTTTGGAAATGTGTAAAATTGAAATCAGAATTGCATTTTGGGTTTAGAATAGTTTGATTTAAATCATTTAAATGTATTAGACTAGATGAGAAATGAATTTTCATACTTGGAAGATGAAATTGTTAAATAGATCCCTCAAGATTTGATCCCTATCATTGTAAATTTAAAACTGGCAAATAATTTATTTAAAATGCATAGTTCAAACTTGTAAATAATAATCAACATTAAAAATCACAATTTAGCATGATATAATAAAAATGAACTGATTCTAACAAAAACACTTAAGGAAATCATTTAAAACATTGCAAAATCGGGCCCAAACCGTTCACAGTTATTTTCAGAGACTTTTTTTGTCAAATGTTGGAAAAATTAAAATTAGAATCAATCAAGCAAAATCACCTTCCAAAAACATCCTAAATCCTTCTTATAACAATCCTCCATGTCTGTTTGGCATGTTGAGTGAAGGAGAAGATCAAATTGAACCAAATTTATAAGTTAAAATTTACCAGTTTGCTTCTAACAAGCCTGCAGGCCATATTCTTAAAATTGACCCCTTAAACCTTATCAAAATGTAAAATTTATGATTCTTGTGCAAATAGGATGTCGAGAGACTTTCCAGAAATTCCTCATTTCCCCAAAAATGAGCTTTCTATCAAAATTTATGGCCCTCTAAAGTTTTCCTTCCTGGGTGGAAAATTTTACTTAAAAGCTCACGGCCCAAAATTTTCCTTTGAAAACCCTTAGGAAATTCTTTAAAAAAAACATTGGAATTTTTTAAAAAAAGTTCCCCACCTCCCCACCAGTCCATAGCTAATCAGAGGCTGCTACATGGCATGATAGAGGGGCGGAACCCTCGCAAACTTGGTCCTTTTTGAAATTTTGTTATTTGGAAATTTTTTGAAAAAACCCCCGCGGCCCCGCACTCCCGCCCTCACCTTGGTGAAATCCCCGCCGTGGACGTGTGAGCCCACACGTGTAACTCATTCCTTCACCCTCCTTTGGTGAAAAACATAAATTATTTCCACCGCCCTACCACCCGCAACTAGTAGTAGGTTGACACGTGGCGCCATAGATTTCAATGGAGACTCGGATGGATTTTTCCTTGTTACCATCGGGGGAAACATTATCTTTTTCCCGCCACCCCATTCTACCCATGCTGACTTGAGAATCACCATGTGTCTCTTGGTAGATGCATGGGGAAAAAGCACAAAATAGGTTCTTCACCCGTGTGGGAGAAAAATTTCTACCGCCAACTTTTCCTTTTGGGCAATTTTTCATCCCTAGGCCGTGGCCCACCCTTGGGGAAAATTTGCACCCCAAGGCTTGCCGACCCATATCTTGAGTTTTATAAGGAGTTAGGAGGACTTATTTATATCATTGGAAAGGTGAGAAAATTTACTATCTAATAGGAATGATTTAGAGAAATTTTTAATGCATTAAGTTTGAGAAAAATCAAGTTGAAACTCTAAGCCTATTAGAGAGTGGGTATGGTGATAAATTACCCTCTGAACCTAACTGAAACTTCTAACCCTAAAATTTGGACCTTGTGACCTCTGATAATTACTAATAAAATAATAGTATGTTCTAGTGTAATTTAGACTTGTTCTGAACTTGTTAGTGACAACTATTGTCTTGCAACCTGGTTGTAGACACTTCTAAACAAAAAAAAATTCCATAATTTTCCTAACTAAGCCTAGGTTGTATCTTAGGTATCAAGTGGGTTTTTAGTGGGCATCACAAGTTGGTGCCTAGGCCTCATGTGCCCTTGTTCCCAAATATTTCTCCAGTGCCCCAACCTTCTATTGCTCCAGTTCTAAATACGAGAACGCACAACCAGTTGGATGTACATCCTACTCTCCTGCATAACAAAAATAAGATGATGAATTGAAGGCCCTGATTAAAAACTTGTCTAATAAGGTTATATCATTGTAGAAGAAGAAGGCATAATCCTATAGAGGTAGTTCCAATCAGGCACAAATCTAGAGTAATCAACCTTAGCACAATCAATATGAAAATCAGAGATAGGGGAAAAACCAACAAAATGATATATGACATGCTAATACACACTTGCCTTTGCAATTTATTCTTCCCACAACAGCCCTTCCATTTCCCATCATAAGTGAGACACTTGTTCTAGTTCAAAACAACATGGCACAAGAATCAAAGTGGTACTTTCCTTGAAATATGCCTCATAGTCAATATCATTTCATCAATGCTGCGAGCATAAGCCTACATGATCCGTAATTCTTATAATCATAGCCTTATATCAACATAAGTGAGTGTGAGAGCAAAGAAAAGCTAGAGGTCTCTCTTGAGGCCAAATTGATATTCTTTAGCACCAAGTAATTTTTTGAAATCAATCAAGTTACAGAATATGTAAGAAGACTCCACACCTAGGTTGCAAATAACATAAGATATTAAAGGAGAATGCTCAAATATAGCATGCAAGTTTCAATACTAGCAACACAAGTAGATGATCAAAAGAAAAAGGATGTTGCTAAGGCATCGAGTAGAAAAAACACTCAATTTCTAACATGTAAGGCTCCACGCAAAGTTCCTTCTGAAGTGATGCATGCTCCTCCTTTGGTAGGTCAAGCCTTTGCGCTAGCCAAGGTTATTTCCTCTCGTACCCCAAAAAATAAGAAATGATGTTGTTATTCCTCAAATGCATAAGTCACTAGGCCTTCCATTCAGCATTGTGGACCAAATGAAAAATAAAAACATAAATGTCATAATGTGGGATGCCCTGACTATTCCATCTCAACATGACCTATTGCATGAGAGCTCGGCCCAACTTCTATGCACTAATCTAGCTATTAACAAACTACACGCTTCTATTAATATCTATTAGGAATAGGAGAAGAAAGTAAGTAAAGTTGTTAAAACCCCACCCTTCTATATGTCTTTGATCATAGGAAAACATCTTATCCATAATTGCATGATTGACTTAGGTGCTAGTACTTATGTCATGACTAATAAGATTGATGATGTCTTAGGTCTTAAGTATAGCCCCCTGAAAAAAGGAGTCCTACAACTATATGGTTCATCTGTCACTACCCTAGGAATCATTAAGGATCTTGAGTTAACTCTCCATGCATGTCCAAGTTTCATAATAACTCAAGGTGTGTCAATCATTGATCTTCCCCTTGTTTGCCTTTTGTTTATCAAGAGATTTTATTGCTAAAGTGGGTGGTTACTTATCTTATGATTGGTCTCATATGTTACTCAAGAAAAGGTATGGTACCCAATTTACCATACAAGCTGAGACAATTTTTTCATATCATGTACATTCATATGTCCCATCCCATCTCAAGTCCAACTCTTTAATCCAAGAAGAACAAGTTCCATTCTCTAAAGATCAGCCTCTTCCACCTTCTATCCCTAATCTAGTACTTGATGAGTGGGCTGAGAAGCACCATAAATTTTACCCATATGATAAAGATATGGAAAGCTTATGAGGATTGATACTTACTTCATTCTTGAAGAAGAAGCTATGCTACCATGCACACTCAAGAAAAGTGAAGAAATAGTGGTCTATGGAAATTATACTTTGATAGATCCAAAAGTAGAAATGGTGTGGGAATAGGATTTGTTCTCATTTCCCATAAGGATGAGAAATTATTCTTCATGCTCATATTGCACTTTTACATGTTCTAACAATGTAGTAGAATATGAGGCACGGGTGCATGGTTTGATTATTGCTGAAAAGAAGAAGATTAAGGCACTGCAGATCTTTGGGGACACAAAATTATTTATCCACTATGTTACTAACAAGTATGTGGCAAAGAATACACTTCTTAAATCTTATAGAAAAAGAGTTTGGAACCTCCTTGCGAGATTTGATGCTCTAAATCTATAGGTAGTGGCACACAAAATGAATAAGGAAGTTGATCAAATGGCCATGCTTGGTTTGTGGTTCTCTGCTACTAAGGACTTTGTCAAAGGAAAACTCACTACATTAAGATGGTGATTAGACTATACATTCCTGATAACAAAACCAGCTAGAAAGTGTTTGACAATGACATGCAGATCATCCAGGTTTGTCCGAATGAAGTTGAGTTCTCATCAAACATGCAAGCTGATTTGCATAACAACTATGGTGACCAAGTAATAAAAATGAAGATAAACAAGTTTCCTAAAGGGATGGTCACCTTAGAGAAAATTTTTATCCTTGATGATGAGTTCAAGGGTGAAGAAAAGTATATGCGCGCTACGTAAGAAGACTACTCCCCAGTCATTATTGTGCATAGAAAGAAGTTTCTTCTCATTAAATCTTATGCACACGATGAAAAGTAAGCCTTTATCTCTCTCTATCAAAAATACGGTGATATATACTTGTGGGAGTATGAAGACCTCAAAGGTTTTGATCCAACTATTACCCAACAATCTATTTACCTTGATCATGGTAATAAGCCCGTCTGAAAAAGCAGGGACAAGTCAATCCAAAGGTAGATCCCCCATGATGGAGTTATCCAAATCATTGAGGAGAATTTTATTTTTCCCATCAAGTAATCTACTAGGGTCACGTGAATCTAGTTTTGGTTCACAAGAAGAATGGTGAAATCAGACTTTGTGTTGATTTTAGAGATTTGAACAAGGCATCTCTTAAGGATAATTATCCTTTTCCTTCTTTGGAGAAAATTTTACAGATCTGTGGTGGCGCGCATAAAGATTCTCAATGGTGGATATATAATCAGGCTTCAATCATATCCTGATAAAGGAAGAGGATCAATTCAAAATGACGTTTAAAACCAAGTGGGGAGCATATGTGTATCAAAAGATGCCCTTTGGTTAGTCAAATAGGCACAACATTTCAACGTGCCATGGACATTTCCTTCAAAGGTTACATCAATGAGTTCATCTTGGTTTACCTTGATGACATTACAATCTTCTCAAAGTAGAGTGTGGATCACATGGTACACTGGAGAAAGTCTTTGAGAGATGCAAAAGGTATGGGGTATCTCTTAACCCCAAGAAGTGAAATTTTGTAGTGGCACAGGAAAAGCTCTTGGGCCATGTGGTTTCAAAGGATGGCATTGCAATCGATCCTGAGCATTTTTCAGCCATCCTAGATCTTTCCCATAGGTGCACAAGAAAGCCTTGTAGTCATTTCTTGGTAAAACAAATATTTTAGGCACTTTATTCCTAACTTTTCAGGATTGGTAAGACCAATCACCCTCATGCTAAATAAAGACATAACTTTCGAAGAAAGGAAAACTTCAACAAAATCAAGTGAGAGATTTCTTACGCTCCAAAACTCATCAACCCAGATTATTCAAAGGATTTCATCCTTTATGATTATGGGACTGATGAAAGTGTTGTTGCTTTCCTAACCCAAGAAAATGAATAAGGACTAGAACAACATGTGGATTTCTTAAGTCAGACACTGAAGGATTATGAGTTGAAATAACGTCACATGGAAAAGTAGGTTTATGCCATCATCCACATGCTCAATAAATTCAAGGTTATGCTCACCACAAATAACATCAAGGTTTTAGTTTCTCACTCTAGTGTTAAGGAATTATTCATGGGAGAAAAAATAAGTCAAAAAGAGCATGATAGGTAAAAATAATCATGGAGTATGATGTGACAATCAAATCCAAAAAACTAGTAAGAGGTAGCACGCTCTACAAACAACTTGTTTGAGGACACACAAAATGAATTTAAGACTTCATTATTTCTTGAAGAATATTTCCCATGTGTAGAACTTGAGTAGAATACAAATCTTGGTATGCGTGACTAGATGAAGGACACGATCACATTCCTTTCTATGGGTGCTTACCCTCTTGGATTAAACAAGGAAAAGAGAAGACATATGAGGTTACAATATATCCCTTATGTTTTGATTTATGGAATTCTATTCAAGAAGAATTGTGAGGGAATACTATTAAGGTGTATCAACAACACACGTACTAAAAAATTGTTAGTGGAAATTCACGATTAATTCTCTCACCGGGAACTTCTTTGCAAAAACTACAGAATGAAGATCATAATGTCAGGTATATTTTGGCCTACTCTGTTTGCATATGCACATAAGTGGGTCACAAAATACAAGGAATGTTCTTTCTTTACATGAAAGAAGAGATTGGCAGCACTTCCCATCCGACCAATCCAAGTGGATCAGCCTTTTGCACAATAAGGTCTCGACTTTATATGCATTATGAATCCACCTTCAAACACTAGATATAAATGGGTGCTGATAGCTATAGACTTATTTACCGATGGACCTAATATGTCACCCTTAAGGAATCAACTCGAGTTAGCCATCCTTTAATTTATCGAAGGCATAATCACAAGGTTTTGCATTCATCAAAGCATTATCTTTGATAATGTAAAATCCTTCCTTGGCACTCAAATCATTGAGTGGGCTATAAATCTTGGTATCTATCTCAAGACTTCTTCAAACTATTACCCTCAAATAAATGGTTTGGTAGAGTAATAAATAAGAACCCGATCGGATCATGAATCATAAAATGAACATTAGCCAAAGACAATGGCATACAAAGGTCGCTTTAGCGTACTTTCTAGGCATATAGAATCACAATTTAAAAAGTAATAGAAACTTCACCTTATAAGCTTGTTTATGCAAAGTAGGCTACCCTTCCTTTGGTGCTTGAGTTGAAATAATTGGCACTTTCCCAATAGCTGGAGTTTTAAGGTGCATATTAGAGAGAAATCAAATGACAGAGCTCATTAATCTTGAATAATAGAGGAACTCTATCATGATCAAGCTAGAACAACATAAAGAAGCAATAAATAAATGGTTTGAAAGAAAGGCTAGGCCCCAAGATTTCAAATTTGGGGACTTGGTTTTGAAATAGGATAATGATAGAGCTAAACTAGGGCATCATTTAAAGTATAATGCACTTTGGAGTGGCCCATATATCATCGGTTCATGCAAGAAAGATAACTCTTTTGAGTTAACTCTTCTTCATGGATGCGTCTTTGCAAAAGCCAATAAATGGGATCTATCTCAAAACATTCCATTAAGTATGTTTCATAATTTTGTATATATTAGAGTAGTTTCCATTCCTCTAAGTGCACAATGCACACATTTTTGTTTTACATAAGTTATTTCTTCTTGCATGTTTCTTACACACACACTTGTTTTTATTCTAGGATGCCATTTTTCTTTCAACAGTTTTATAGGATTTAGAACAAAGCTATGAAATGATTCAAGTGACTCTAAAGGGTAGTTCTTCAAAGTTGAAGATCATAATTTCATGATTACACAACAGAATCCATGCCCAATGGATGCTATGGGATACTTGATCTCCTTCATCTAGCAGGAAGATGGCCCCAAAATTCACCAAAATTGTTATCTAAATAAATTTCCTAGTTATCTAAACAACTTACATACATATTCTGGCTTTGAGACCTTCATTGTAGGTTGCATGCACACCAGCTATCTACTTGGCACATTTTCATGGTTATAGATTCCATATGCACCTTACATCCCTTCCTTTTCATGCCTTCTTCCCTTATTTTCCTTTTCCTTTTCCTTTTCTTCCTTGTTCCATCTTCCCCTTGCACACACTCTTTGTGCTTCCACCTTCTCTACATTGCTTCACCTTCCATGCACACCTTGGCATTTTCTTCCCAAAATATGCTAAGTCCTTAACATACCCGCGTGCCCTTTCCTCTATGCATGTTGTAATTATGCGTAAATTCCTTTCGTAATCTTCCCATGCCTCATTCTTCCATGTGCATACCTTTGAACCATTCCATTCCATGTCATTCTTTGACATGCTTGAGTGTGTCACATGTAACCTATCAAAGCACGCCAACAGGTACCAAACCTTTGCAAAAACTCAATTAGTGACATGTAAGCGTAAAATGACAAGAACATTTACATAGTTGGTCATCCTTTCTACCAATCCACATGCACCACGTGTCTTGTGTGCACAGGAGGCCCTAAAAATATTCTGACAACCATATATTTTGCTACAGAGCTCTGATCAACATGTACCTAGTCTTAATCAATAGCTGTTCACATGGGCTACAATGTTAGACATTTAAATTCAAAGTATTGGTAGATCTAGTAGATGAAAGATGGGAAAACATCAATCTAGGAATTGATGAGTAGATCTAATTTCTCCAACCACCTAATTTGATATGATCCATGCTACTACATTCCTTCTCCAACATGCTAAAAAAACTTGGGGAAATGCATTTGACATATTTGTAGGTAGATTTGTAGGCATTGAATGCTTCTTATTAGTGGTTATATTTCAAATTTGGGTTTTACCTCCTTCTTCTCTTCTTCTTCCATCAATTCATTTATAAATGTAAGATTTGGGCTCATTGTTAATGTTGGACAATTTGGATCCTTACACATTTTCTAAGGACTTCATATTTATGTATTCGTTCAAAGTAAAAACATCTATATCTTGCTTATGCATGTGGATACCGACCTCTTTCGCCATTGTAAAAATTTTGTGCATTTCTCGAAGTAATGAAAGCATGCTTTTGTGACTATTCTCTTTCCTAAGCATGTTTGTGTTCTTTCTTATTTCTTTCTTTTACATTGTGTGCATTTTGTGTCACTCTATATTCCCGTAACTCCATTTTCAGTTGTGTTCCATGAAACTAATATGGTAAATGTTTTTTAGTTGTGTTACAGATGCCTAGCCTTGTTTCATGCCTTTTCCTTTCATTTTTTCTTAGAATAGATGGTGTTCATCCTTTTTAATGGTGTTATCACCTTCCTTAAATTCTTTTCCTTTCTTTTATCCTTCTTTCCCGGTCCCTTGGTATTGTTAGTTTAGTTTTCCCTTTTAGCATTAGGAGTAGCAGTAGCAATAGAAATAGATAGAGGAACCGACCTTCTCTGGAGATCTATCTCAAGCATGTAAGGTACCACAACTTGGAGATGGTTACATTGTTTTCTTAAATGACTCGGTTCTTCTAGATTTGAGACATGAGTGCATGTTTGAAAACAAAATTTCCTATTGAAAATTTGCATGAAAAAATAATGGAGGAAAAAAATAGAAGTATTAGGAAGAGATGCTCAAAATAATGTCCAACATATCACAAAAATACCATGGGATGATGAGGAAATAGAAAAATACAAAGAAAGAGCATCTAGCTCAAGAAGCAGAACAAAAAATTAGAACATGAGGGAAGAAGCTAAAGAAATCTATCTTAGGAGAAAAGAAGCTAAATAAAAAAATAGTGTTGAAGAACCAAAATATAAATCTGAATTTACGACTAGAAGTGCACCACAAAAGGAGTATGCACATGAAAAGATGAAGATAATCATGCGACCTCATGAGGAAAATTCCTCTAGTGGTGAAGAATGGTATTTTAAGGAGGTTAGGATGGAGCATCATAAGAAAGAAGTGTAGAAAAGTTGAGTAGTAGTAAAGAAGGAAAAATCCCAAGAAGAAACATAAAAGAACTATTTAATGGAAGATGACATCACTTCTCTTAAGGAAATAGCTAGATTAAAAATCTAAAATGGTCTTATAGATAAGTTGAAACAATTTAGTAAGTATTGGAATAAGGATGATAAGAACTTTAAAGTTTGGAGAATTAAAGTAGGACATTGCAAGAACAAGAGAAATGTCTTCTAAACATAACGCACATGGTGTAAATCTGCCATATACCCATATGTCAAGATATTTGATACTACTACTAATTGATCTTGGTGTGAATGTGAATATTATGCCTACTACTACTTGGGAGAGACTAGGCAGGTCTCCCTTGGAACCTACCAAACATTTTATTAGATTAGTAGATGGTTCATTGAAATAATTGGTAGGAGCACTAAAGAATGCAAAAGTCAAATTTATGGGAATAAAGAAGTTAATTAACTTTGAAGTTGAGAATTTAGAACTAAAACCACAATATAATGCCATTCTAGCTTTATAATGGTTCATAGATTGCAATGACGCACTAAATTTAGAAGAAGAGTGTAACATTCCCAATTTAAGACTTTAGAAACAAGGGATTTTTTTAATACATAATGTTCTCTGTTCTAAATAATCATAACTTAGAACACACATTCCATGCCAATCAATCTCATAACAGATAACCATATGCAGCTGTAAATGACTCGGTGAGCTACCGATCTCTCATTTCATGACTCGATTAACAACCGATCTCTCATGTTACTTAAGTATTGAATACTTTATGTATACCAAGTATACTTGGTTCTCTTACCTTGTTCTGGGTACTGAGTGTTCTATTTAAGAAACCTATCTAAATATTTGTTACCAATATTCATCTAAAATCACATTCCTTAAACTAGGTGACATAGGACAACACAACCAACAACTTGCGATACTTTGGCCAAATATTTCCAACATACTGTTCATGTTACTATTCCTAGATGACATACTCATCTAAACGGAATACATCCTTCACCCCACTCCTCTGTTATCTAGAATGGTCTTCACCTTCAGTCAGTCCACTTCTCAAGGTTTGACCCTAACGCAGGTTAGTGATATAATTTAGAATAGGGAGTCACTCACGATGACCTAGGGTATATAGACATACCCTATCAACCTAAGTCGATTGGATGTGCCTAGTTATCCTAAATCATTGTGAGTCATTTCCTATGCTAGATCATAACTCTAAATTGTCCTAGAGAGAAACTAAGTTCAAGTCCAAGTTTGGGTAGGTCTAGATGAACCAATGTTGAAGGGTGTTGCAACATGTCAACTGCAACCTTGTATCCTTGTGAAGACCCAAGTCTTCACAAAGGTATAGATCTATAGTTGGCATGTGCCAACATCTAGTAGAACCACTTCATCTCAATGTACACACCTCAAGAGATCATTTCCACTTAATTAGTTTAGGATTAAGATTCAGATTACAACAACCTTACATAACCCTAATTCCAACAACCTTAAAGGTTTCCATTCCCATTTGAGTTGGTTAACTAATACGGAACTTCAAGACTAATGATTGTTTATGTTCAATTAAATTTTTTACTTAGCATTTTTTTTGAAAATAGAACCAACATCCATCATAAGATTTTCTTAAGTAACTCAACCATTCATAAGAGGTGTAAGAACCTAACCAAGTTTGGTAAGAGTGGACTTCATAGAGATGAAGTCTAAATGATTTACGAACACAAACACCATTCATTTTTTTTACATCCTTTTGAGAGGAGAAGAACCTTCCTCTTTATGGTTAAGTGTTAGGTTTATTATACCCTTTTACCTTTCACACTTCCTTATAGTTTAATTGTATGTTCATTTAACATCCCTTAATAAACCATACTAGTTTAGGTAAAAGAACATCAATACATGCAACTTAGTAAGTTGCATTCAAGTAAGGGAAATTATACTATTTCCCATTCATCCAATTCATTAAATGACAACAGAAATAAGGATCTAATCAGATATGAATGATAACAACAAGATAGGATTACAAATTTCCTTCATATAATACACAAGATAATTTACACAAGTTAAAGTAACTTCCAATTTTTTTCCATTCATTATGATAAATACACATTTTACAAGACTATGCATTTCAAACATGTTGCATGTCAAACAACATCAAGATCATTAAAAATTACAACTTTCCTTCCTTCAATACATCTCAATAATGAATCAGAATTCTCTATAAAAGATCCAGACTTTAAATCAACCAATACATCATATAATTTATTGCCTTCCTTTATCACTTACGAAGTCCATTTGCAAAAATTTCTAGCATGGGTCAGTTCATTGAACTGAGCATGATAAGCACTAAGAATTAAAATGAAGTGCCTTCAACTAATTGTTTCATAAAACCAACTCTACTTTTATGAAACAAAAAGGTTGAGCAAACAATAAATCATAAGTTATAACAACCATAAAAGAAGAACAATTAATCAACTTGAATTAACATTTAAGAAAATATCATGATATATTCATTAATCTACAACATAATATCAGATAAGTAATGTTCCAACCAATTACTTATCTATATCAAATAAAAGTAACTAATAATTATTTCCTTCATAATTCAATCTGAATTTGAAATATAGAACTAACTTTACTATTTATCCAAACAGAGTTACTTTCAGAAGCAAGGGTCTTCTTACTCAACTTTACAAGTTTCATAAAAAGACATGTACAGTCAAGCTCATTCCAACATCGTAAGGATTTTAGGATGAATCATTTAACAACTGAAATAAATAAGAGTTTCACATTTCAGATGTGACATCCTAATTCCAAAACCAAGACATAGCCTAAGTTCTCAAGTTAGGCCTCACATTAACATTAGAAAAGTATTCATTCAATAAACATCATCTCACACCAATCACTATAACATATATTAAACACCCTTAATACAAGTTAAGTGAATAAGCAAATAATAACAACTACATATTTGCATTCATAAAATTAATGCAACTTAGCCAAATAAATCCACTACAAGCTTACACAAAAGAAGAATGAATGAATGAAAATAAATAGTTTAAAACTTCCTTTCCCATTCAGTTTAACTCAATTCCCATTCACAACTCATAAAAGGGAATTCAACACTTAACTCTTACAGTTTCACAAGTAAAGAAATTCGAAAGAGGAATGGTACTGACCCAGTCATAACATCCCTTAAATATTAAAAATGTAGACATCATGCTCAGAGCTATTACACTACTCATGCTACTACAAATTCAAGTCGGGATAGAAAATTAAGGCTCACCCATCACCAAACAAAAGTAGTTTAGTATCATTTTCCACATCTCTAAATGCAACAAAAAAGTAGCAAAACATCATACAGGAAAAATAACAGCCTTCAACAATCATCCAAAAATGTCAAAGTTTCAATCAAGAGATCATAACCTATCCATTCCTACAAGATGATAGCACAACAATAGATAAGGAGGACTTACAGTTGCATCCTCACAGAGGTGAGTGAACACATCCTTGAATGGACAGAGAAGGATTCATCAAGAATCGATTCCAGAAGATGCAAATGAAAGGACTACATGACTTAGCTAAAGGTGCCTAGTCAACTTAAAAGATGATTAAGTTTTCCTTTCATTTTACCATAGGCATGCTCAACTGAACACTCCTACAAAATCGATGAGACATTTGATTTCTTCCAACTTACATAGGAATCAAATAATCTAACAACTTCACCAATTTGGTTAGCTTCAAAGAAACATAACCGCCAATTCAAAAGTTGAATATCCATTCAACGTATCTTCAAGAAGTTACAACAGTCAGACATTCACAAGTCTCTCTAACAAGTTTAACAAGTGGTCTACCCAGATCAGAATGGGTAGGTTCAATGGGTAGGAAAAAATAGACAGGAATATTTGACCTCAAGTAAGCTCAACTAAGCTACGAATTATAATCAAAATATCTAAATCGGATAAAGCCAATACCCCAAATATCTTCAAACAAAAATAACTTTAACTATTTACCTATAGCTCAATCTCCCCAAATCTTAAAGGAAGACTCAAACATAATTATTTAGAAGAGAAGACTTCATCCCTTGTTGTATTCAACAAATAATTCTAAAACCAAATAAACCCAGAAGCCATTTCATAGAGTTTCAGAAGAGAGAGCACAAAATCCAAACAACAAGGTTTTTGAGTCAATACCTCATTCTTGTTTCCACATGGAATGGAACCATAAAATAGTAAATCCAAACACCATTACATACTCAAGCTTCCATCGAATACGAGGTTCGAAGCAATGAAGGTTTACATAGTACAGGTTAAAAACAATTACCCATTCACTGTTTTCCACACATGTTCGAAATCACACAATTATGAACCAAAGTATATTGATACAGTCTCATAAGGTGTATTAAAACTTCAACAAAAAAATATGTGATAGATAAGGGTAACCTTTTACCTTCTATAAACAATCAAAGACAACCAGTTCAAAGCTCAAAGCAACAAAAATTTCCTTAAACCCTTTTCGAAGTAGGTAAGAAAGAATACAAACTTTATCAACATTATTCAAGTCACGAACAGTTCTAAAGTGTGAATCACCATTAACTCACTTAGGAAACAACCCACTGACAATATTATCATGCAGAAGTTCCCTAATAAAAACACAAGAGATTCTTTCAAGCAAGAAATCAAGTAACCATAGAAAAATAAAAACCAACTTGTTTTACAAGAGCAGAGTTGTTTTAATGAAGACATTTAGAGAAAAGTAGAACAACTTAATGGATAGAGCCTATCATGCCTAATAGTGCTTCTATTGATTCAAAGAATATTTCCAGCAGCCTCCAAAACTCTTTCTTCTCCAAAAAAAGTCAAAAACCAAAAACTTCCTTCTCAAATGCCTCTTATACTTCCATTGGATCAAAATAGTCCAAGAGAGTTAAAAATAGCAACAAATTGAAAGTAGAACTATTGGTTTGAAGAACCAGATAGCTCCATGCAGAGTAAAAATTAAAATGCTTGAAAGACCAAAAACCCCAACAAATCCACTCGCATGGTTTCCAAGGTGGTTTGTTCACCAAAACCGATGACCATAAATGTCATTAATTTCCAATCTCCCACCTATTTCTCCACGCCACCATCACTTAAAGTTGGTGAGTCCAATTTCAACTTCTGCATGCATCACTTATCTCTAGTGATGATTCCACATAGGATTCCACCAAATTTTCCTACCTCTGCCTAAACTGGCAGTACTCTGTCCATTGAATTCAAAAATCAAATCAAATAAAATGACTTAGGAACCGTCGTCATGCCTTCAACTTGCCATACGACCCCTTAGGTCCCCTTCTATCCCCACATTAGTTTAGGATAGATATCTTAGCTTAGGGTATGACCTTAGGTTAGTTTAGAAAATATTTACCTTAGGTTATTTTCCACCTTAGGATAGGTCATTCTTTCTACTAATGTAGTATTAGGTAATAGGTTAGAAATATCCCTATTATCACCTTAGGTTGTTTTCAAATCCCTAACTTAGAAAACATGCAACTTAGGTTAGATTGCAACAAGATTAGCGTAGGCATAGACATAAGGTAGGTCTAGTTTACCTTAGGTTAGAATCCTGTTAGGATAGATCTTATAGATCTAGGACTTAGGCTTTACCCTCAATAGTCCTCAAGTAGGCCTCTTTCCAACTTATGCCATTCAACATTCTGGAGAAGTTGACAAGAAGATTTGAGCACACAACTTAAAGCAGAATGCACAACATGAACTTCCAAGAAGATCAATGAAATTGTAAACCTACAAAGGTTAGTATTTTATTTCCTTCAACCTCTGAATGTTATTTTTCCATACAGATCAAGTAAGAAGAATTAAAACATACCTTGGATCAATGGAATTGATCCAAGGTCTCATTATTATATAGAAATAAATTTGCAAACCACTTTACTAGTCTACAACCTCCAACAAAATGGATTCCTTGCAAGCAACAATATTTCAGCAATTGAATCCAAGAAAAGAAATAATTTATCCATGGCAAAGCATGATTTCAATAGTCAAAAGAATACACCTTCTTGGGACAAATCACATGTCAATGCTTGCATTGCAAAGAGGAGAAGTTAATAGTTTATCATAGGTGTTACATACTTCCTCTCTAAAAAGAATCATCATCCCGATGATTAACTTATTTATACAAATTTGCATCAAGGACAATCCATTTATTAACTTTCTTTTCACATGTTCATAACATTTCTAGATTTAAAATTTCCAAAATCAGCATTTACATAGCTGTTTATTTTAAACAATGAAATATCTATCCACAACTAGCATTTATTGTCATAAAAGAATAAAATCACAAATTTTATCAGTCAACAAAATCAATTCTGTTCAAATAAATATGGAAAAGTAGTTTTCATATCTTCCAGATTTTCCCATGTTACACTTTCCTCATTAAACTGGTCCCACTGGACCTTACATTGACTTATTTCACAATTTCTTAAGTGCAACTGGCAAGTTTCCAACACTCGGATGGGTTTAACCATGATTATTCCTGGGTCTTGGACCTACAAGGAATTCTAATTTAACACATGTGATAAATCTAAACGTATTTCTTAAGCAAAGAAATATGGAAAACATCATGCATTCATGACAAAGAAGGGGGTAATGCTAAACGATAAGCTATAGGGTTGATTACTTCAACAATTTAAAAAGGTCCCACATAATGAGGTGATAACTTGGTAGCCTTACCAAAAGTTATAGAACTCTTTTTGGTTTTACCTAAGAAAGACCTTCTCACCAAGTTTAAATTTTCTATCAACCCACTTCAAGTCAACATAAATCATTTTCCTATCTTGATGCTTCTCTCAAGTTCACAAATAATTTTAACTTGTTGTTCCATTTCCATAAGGATTTTAGGTCCAATTACCTCTCTATCCTCAATGTTGTCCCAACTAATAGGGGTTCTACATTTTCTTCCGTATAATTCTTCAAAAGGTGCCATCTTTAGAGAGGCATGATATGTGTTATTGTATGCAAACTCAACTAATGGAAGGTAATCTTCCCACTTATACTACTGATCCATGCAATACATTCGTAACATATCCTCTAAAACTTGATTAACTCTTTCAATCTGTCCATCCATTTCCAGATGATACACATAACTGAAATTCAGCTTAGTTCCTAGAGCTGCATTAAGTGTTTGCCAAAAACTTGAAGTCATTCTTGGATCTCTATTATATGATTAATTCAGGTACTCCATGTAATCTAAAAATCTCATGTATAAACCTTTTTGCTAAAATAGGTGAATCATCCTTAAGATTACCAACAATAAAATGTGCTACTTTTGTTAGTTTATCAACAAAACCAAAATAACATCATGTTTATTTCTTGACATAGGCAACCCTTATACAAAATCCATGCTTATCACTTGCCATTTATACTACGGTATGTTGTGAGGATACAATAAACCAACTAGATGCATATGTTTAGCTTTAACATGTTGACATTCTAAGCAATGTGTCACAAACTCAATTACATCCTTTTTCATCCCCTTCCAAAAATATTGTTGTTTTATATCAGCAAGCATCTTTGTGATACCAGGGTGTCTAGAAAAAGGTGAATTGTGAAATTCAACTAATAATTTATTTCTTAAATCCTTTAGCAAAGGTACGTAAACCCTATTTTCAAATCGTAAGATCCCTTCATTATCAAAGTGAAAACCTTTATATCTCTCATCATTTGGATCTGCATAGTAAGTGTTGTTCTTACTTGCTGAAAATAAGAATCAGATTCCATAACACTCTTTACTTCATCTTTGAACTAAGTTCTCACTATTATAAGAGTAGAAATGTGCTTCCTACGACTTAGAGCATCAACTACCCTATTCTCCTTTCCTTTAATGTAACTTATGTCAAAGTCATATTGAGATAAAAACTCTAACCATATTCATTGTCTTGCATTCAGATTTGGCTGAGTAAAAATATACTTTAGTCTAAGATGATCAATTTTTAATTCAAAAGGTTTACCAAGCAGGTAATGCCTCCAAACTTGAAGTGCATGAATAATGGCAGCAAAAGCTCTAGATCATGTGGAGCATAATTCAGCTCATGTAACTTAAGTTTTCTACTTTTGTAAGCTATGACATGATCATTTTGTAACAAAATACCTCCAAGACCTTCCTCGGACCCATCCATTATCATAGTAAAGTCTCCATTAGGGTCGGTATACAACCAAAATAGGTGTTGAAGTTAACTGATCCTTCAAAGTTTTAAATGCAGATTCACATTTCTCATTCCACACAAATTTCTTATCCTTTTTCTACAAAGAAGTTATGGGTGCAGTAATTTTGGAGAAATATTTAACAAATTTCCTATAGTAACTAGTAAGACCCATGAAGCTTCTAACTTCATGTACATTCTTTGGTGCAGGTCACTCAGTTATAGCTATAATTTTAGAAGGATCTATAGCTATTCCATTCTTTCTTATAACATGACCCAAATAGTGCACTTTTGTGTCATAGAATGAACATTTAGATAACTTACCAAATAACCATCTTTTTCTCAAGATTTCTAAAACTATCTTCAAATGGTCATGGTGTTGCTCAATACTTTTAGATTATATGAGAATATCATCCAAGAATACAAACACAAATTTGTCTAAGTATTCTTGAAAAATATTGTTCATTAAATTCATAAAAGTTACAGGTGCATTTGTTAATCCAAAAGGTAAAACTGTGAACTCATAATGTCCATACCTTGTTCTAAAATATGTTTTATGAATGTCCTCATCCTTAATTTGTAGCTGATGATATCCCGATCGAAGATATATCTTAGAGTATACCGATGCCCCATACATCTGATCAAATAGATCATAAATTATAGGAAGTGGATATCTATTTTTAATTGTTTCCTTGTTTAACATTCTATAATCAATACATAATCTAAGTGTTCCATCTTTCTTTTTCACAAAAATTACCGGTGCTCCCCAAGGTGAAATACTCGGTCTAATCAATCCTTTAGACAAAATTTCTTACAACTGTGCCTTAAGCTCTACCAATTCAATAGTAGTCATCCGATAAGGTGCCTTAGAAATAGGTTTAGTTCCAGGTTTGATTTCAATTGTGAAGTCAAATTCCCTTTTGGGTGGAAGACCTGGTAATTCCTCTAGAAACACATCACTGTAATTTTGTAACAATGGGTAACATTCTAAGAGATCACTATTTTCTTTAGTAGATTCTAAAATTTTTACTACATATAAGATACAACCCTTATTTTTGGCCTTTTTAAGTTGCATAGCTGACAATTTCCTAACTAAAATTTCACGTTTAACACCCTAATCATTGTTTTCTACGTAAGTCATCTAAACAACTAATATGTTTTTCAAAATAGTCCACTTTTTCTTTATGCTCAGCTAGCCAATTAACACCTATGATTACATCATAAGACCCCAAAGGAGCAACATAAAGATCAACTTCTATGGAAAAACTAGGTAAGTCAAGGACTGCTCCAAAAAGACACATACTAACTGTATGAACTACATTATTCCCATAATGTACCATCCATGATTTATCCATTTTTCCATATTTTATTTTTAATTTTGATGTTAATTTACTAGAAATAAAACATTCAGTAGCTCTCATATCAAAAAGAATAGTTACATGTATGTCAAATAACTTACCCAGAACTTCTATGGGTGTGGCTTGCTTTTCAGCTTGTTTGTCAGCTATCTTGCCAGTGTGTGTATCTTGTGTTGCTTGATTATGGTCATCCTTTTTCAAAGGAAATTGGTTTGCATAATGATCTTTTCCACAATTGTAATAGCCTCCTACAGGTCCCTTTTTAGGCTCAAATTTATTTCCATCCCTAAAGTTATCATTTTGACCTCCATAGGGCTTTTGTCCATTATTATTGTTCTTGAAAAAGTTATTGTGTACATTAGCAAAGCTTATTTGTTGTTGTTTTCTTATTGTTATCATTAGAGAACTTACTTTTCATACTAAACTTATTCCATGGTCCTTTCTTAGGTGCTAGAGATGACGAAGAGGAGTTGGGAACTTTTTTTTACTTCCTCCTTATGAGCAGAAATTGCTTTTAATTTCTATTCTTGCCTTATGGCCTTTTCAACAACCCCTTCCATAGTGGTTGGGCTATGAACATCTACCTCTCCCCTATAATGGGGTTCAATCCCATGATAAACTTTATCCTGAACTTCTCATCAGTTTGATACTGAGGTACATACTTAAGGAGTTTAGTAAACCACTCCCAGTACTCTATTACTATTAATTTTCCTTGGGTTAAGTTCTAAAACTTAGTCATTTTATTATCATAGTAAAGTTGTGGCAGCCATCGTTGCCTAAAATAACTCTTAAATTGATCCCAAGTAATATTAGTTTCATCAATGTTCAACTCAGCCTTACGGTTGTCCCACCATGAAGATGCTTCATGGGAAAGCTGATATGCTCCCCATATTGCCTAGAAGTTCCTTATTGAAAAGTACTTCTCCATTTCGCTGAGGAATTCTTAGCTCCATCTCCTAATGTTGTGCCATCAAACTTAGGTATACTTATCCTTTTTATATCATTAGTGAGTTTAGCTTCCAATCTTGCCTTTTTATTTTCTGTCTGATCCGACATGTTTACATTGTTATTATCAACACCCAAATTCCCCAAATTGGTGTTGTCCATAGGAGGTGGTTGATTGTTATTACCAGCATCTTCTTCCTCCTCATTTCCCATTACTTATTATTCAAGTATAGTTAGACGATCTCTTGTGTCCAATAGGCTGGCAAGGATCTCATCGAGTTTTTGGGAAGTTGCTACTTCTCCACTAGGTGGTGGGTTGTTTGTAACATTTCCTCTTGTCCTAACCATTTTTTGTTAACAATAAAATTTAAGTTTTATCTGATTATGGATACAATAGGTCCAAGAGCCACAACCTTTTGCTCGATACCAGATGTAACATTCCCAATTTAAGACTTTACAAACAAGGGAATTTTTTTATACATAATGTTCATTGTTCTAAATAATCATAACTTAGAACACACATTCCATGCCAATCAATATCATAACAGATAACCATATGCAACTTTAAATGACTCGATGAGCTACCGATCTCTCATTTCATGACTTGATTAACAACTAATCTCTCATGTTACTTAAGTATTGAATACTTTATGTATACCAAGTATACTTGGTTCTCTTACCCTGTTCTAGGTATTGAGTGTTTTGTTTAAGAAACCTATCTGAATATTTGTTACCAATATTCATCTAAATCACATTCCTTAAACTAGGTGACATAGGACAACACAACCAACAGCTTGCGATACCTTGGCCAAAGATTTCCAACATATTGTTCATGTTACTATTCCTAGACAACATACTCGTCTAAATGAATATACATCCTTCTCCCACTCCTCTGTTATCTAGAATGTTCTTCAACGACTTGATTAGTCCACTAGTCCAAGGTTTGACCCTAACATAGGTTAGTGATATAATTTAGAATAGGGAGTTACTCGCAAATACCTAGGGTATATAGACATATCCTTTTGACCTAATTTGATTGGATGTGCATAGTTATCCTAAATCATTGTGAGTTATTTCCTATTCTAGATCAAATCTCTAAACTTTCCTAGAGAGAAACTAAGTTCAAGTACAATTTTGGGTAGGTCTAGATGAACCAATGTTGAAGGATGTTGTAACATGTCAAATTCACCTTGTATCCTTGTGAAGACCCAAGTCTTCACAAAGGTATAGATCTGTAGTTGGCGTGTGCCAACATCTGGTAGAACCACTTCATCTCGATGTACACACCTCAAGAGATCATTTCCACTTAATTAGTTTAGGATTAAGATTCATATTACAACAACCTTACATAACCCTAATTCCAACAACCTTAAAGGTTTCCATTCCCATTTGAGTTGGTTAACTAATATGGAACTTCAAGACTAATGATTGTTTTATGTTCAATTAACTTCTTTGCTTAGCATTTTTTTCGAAAATAGAACCAACATCCATCATAAGATTTTCTTAAGTAACTCAACCATTCGTAGGAGGTGTAAGAACCTAACCGGGTTCGGTAAGAGTGGAATTCATAGAGATGAAGTCTAAATGATTTATGAACAAAAAACCATTAATTTGTTTTACATCCTTTTGAGAGGAGAATAACCTTCCTCTTTATGGTTGTGTTAGGGTTTATTATACCATTTTACCTTTTGTTTCACCTAATTCTAGATTGTTTCTTTAAAGTATTAATGAAATAGATAGGGTAATAGGTGTAGGAGGAATACCTGTTCAAATGTGGGTTGATGGGTTGTTGCGTGCGTATGAATTTTGATTCCATAGATGATTGTGAGATCTCCCTTTTGGCTAGGAGGAACTACCTGTAATGCAAAGCAAGACCACCAGAAAAAGTTAAACAATATATGTAGTGAACTACCTAACGTATGCTAGATTCGGAAGTGTGATACTTCCTAGATGGTTATCAGTCCATTGTTTTAAACAATTTAATGTGGTAAATAAGGTAAAACCTATTATAATTCGAAATGATTTAGGTATCTCACTTAAAAAACAATAAGAAATAGATCTAATCTAATAGGATAGGTTAGAATAGGATCCAAAGGTCAAGTAACTAGTTTTGGGTCTCTGCAGTCGACAGAGGTCTCAGGTAGATCACAAGTGAATGAGGGTGAGAGGGAATTAGGTGGATAGGTCACTATTCTGGGTTGTATGGGAAAATACAGAGACCGATGTCGGTTAAGGGTGACCGATGGTGGTTGGGTGTAACAAGCACTGATTCTTGTGGAAAACTCTGGGAATGTAACAAAACAAGATTTAGGTCTCCTTTGGTGATTTTACAAAAGAGTTTGGTTCATCGGGATGAAGTATTGGGTGATTTGGGTAGGATTTGGTGGGGTTTTAATAGGTATATGGAGGGATGAGTTTTGGAGAAGGTCAATGGGTGCTAGGTAAGAAAAAGATGATAATACAATGATGAAATGAAATAAACCAGAGAAGTATAATGTTATACTTACTTGGATCCTTGTCCTACCTGCCTATGAGTGAGGGATAAAGGTGCTGATGAGAGGTTTGAAGGCTGCAGGTGGTCACCAACTGAAGAAAAGCTTCTGCATGGGCTGCATGTACATTCCTCTTTACTTGGTTAGATCAGATCATTGTTGGGATGGTTGTGCAGGAAAAGATGCTTGATCCCCTTCCTTGCATAAATGTTCTCACTAGAATTCATTCTTAGAAGATTTGATATCTCTTTGGAATGTGCTTATGTTTTCCAAATTTTCCAATCTTTTTCCAAATTATACCAACCTTGAGAATAAGGTTTTTTGGGGTTAAATGGGTAACGGCGGCGGTTCCATCTTAACCCACGACGATTAGGGGTAATCGGCGTTAGTCAAGGTGGGATTTCCTAGGTTTACTAAACTAGGGAGATCCTCTTGATTTCCTCAGATCTCATGTCGTTAACCTATGGATTAGATTGGGAGCTTCTTGTAAGCATGCAGGAATGTGGTTAGAGAGAATGTAGGCATTGATTTTTAGGGTTTGGGTAAGTCTTAGTTAGTTATAGCAACTTACTAAGAATATGTATTACGTTGAGTTGGCTTGGTGAGGTGTCTAGGTGAAGTGTATATGTGGATATTATTTGAATTAATATATTTAAATAATTAATATAGTGAGATTAATTAATTAATTTAATTTAATTAATTAAATTAATATTAGTGAAGTGAAGGGGGCCATGGCTAGGTTAATGTGATGAAGGGTGTTTATTTTTCGAGGGACCAAAGGGGAGTGTGACCTAATTTTAGTGTCTACATTTTGCCCCTTTTTGTTGCATAGCTTGTATTGGTAAGTGATGCTAACAAAAATAAGATGTGGTTGCCCCATGTGTGGGTGAAGGTGATCCCCCTCAAACCAGGAACTGACGAGGCAGAAGGTAGAATCGGTGAGTGGTTTGATAAAAGGTGAATGTGAGAAAGGGGAAGGTGGGGAACGTGGGAAAAAGGGTTAAAGGTCTACTTGGGTAATCGAGGTAATTAGTCAGGGTCAAAGGTAGCAATAGTCAAATACATGCACATGTATAAACTACAAAGACACTACCGAGGTTGAAGAGCGGTAAACTCTACATCATCTAAGGTCGATAGGTTTATCCAAACAAGGTTGAAGTGATTTTGGTATCTAAGGTATAGGATATGGTCAAGAAACACAACGTAGGTTAGGTGTAGGAATCGTTTAGGTATGTTCGGTACACCAAAGGTAGGGTTAGGATAAACGGTCATGGCAATAGGCTAGGTAAGGTCATTAGGAAAACAAAATAGGTAACAATGCCATAAGTTATAGTGAACACATGAGGTCAAAGGTTGCTAGCGATGGTCTAGGTCCAAATATCTAGGTCACGGCATGGGTAAGGCCAAGGTAGGGGTAAAATAATGAGTCTCTAAAGGAGGACAAAGGGAGGTAGTAAATGATGAGGTCAGGAAAGGTGAGGTAAATGGGTAGGGTAAAGGTGGGGTGAGGTAAATGATTAGGGGGAAGGTTGGGTGAGGTAAAAAGGAAGTAGGGGTAGGGTAAAAGGGTTAAATTTGAGGGCAATGTGCAGGTGAGGGTGACCAATGCCGGTCATGGATAACCGACATTGGTAGAGGTAAACCGATGATGGTTAGGTAGGGCATATGACTGATGCCAATCAAGGGTAACTAACGTTGGTTAGGTCGGGTTTGTTATAAAAATAAAAAGAATCTACATTTTTGTTATTCATTTGTTATTTTGTGAAGTGAGAAAATGACAAAAAAGAGAGAAAAGAGAGAAAAGTGTCTAGACAAAATGGAACAGTGAGCTGGCAATGTGATCGATGAGTTATTGGTTAGTGAGCACTGGGTCCATATGATCATTATGAGGGATTCAATTGGTGAGAGTTTTGCGATAGCTTTATTCGGTGATGGCGAGAGGCCTGGAGAGAGGATCGGGTGGGCCACCGTCAGACGTCCGGACATGCCATCGAGATGGTGGCAATGCGATGAGGTAAGCGACCTACTCTATGTTGTTGATTTGATAGATTAGAGGATTATTTTAGTGTTGGTTTAGGTGTTGTTTGTTTTTCTAGTTTAGTGGGTGGGCACAAATTAAATTTGGGAATGGGGGAAATATTGGGTAAAATGAGGAATGGGGAGGGTAATAAATGGGATAGGGGTGGTGGGTGGAGGTCCAAGGGTAGTTTAGGTCATTATAGGGGGTAAAAAGGGTAGGGGGATTTTTTTCGAGAAGGGTTTTGGGAAATCATGAGATTTTCCGCGATAGTGACCAACGTTGTCAAGGTCAAGGTTGGCCGGTGTCGGTTAGGTGGAACCGTATCGATCACCAAATAGGTGACCGATGCCGGTTAAGGGGTAATTGGGGTCGGTAAGGGTGAACCGGTATTGGTCACCAAATAGGTGACCGGTGCCGGTTAAAGGGTGACCGGGGTTAGTTAGGATGAACTGGTATATCGTCAGTTATTTCGAGGCACAAGGGTCCAAAAGTGATGTGGGCTAGGTAGTTGAGATGGGTAGGGTGAAAATAGGGTATAGGAAAATGATAATGGTTGAATATGGAGGATACATGTAAATTAATGTCGTGCTTGTATTGGATGCAGGGGAGAGCATAGTTACATATGTGGGACAGGGTTCCACCTCTACTGGTGACAATGCATGGTAATGTGACCTCAAAGGAGCTGCGCATGTGGAGGCAGTGGGCTTGAGTGGGGTTCATCACTATAGACATGTAGTCTAGCAGCCTAGTTTGATGGTTGCACTCATCGATAGATGGGACTCCGCGACCAACACATTCCACCTACCGACGGGTGAGATGACTATCACCCTGGAGGATGTGTTCTAGATTCTTTAGTTACCCATATTGGGTGCCCAGGAGTTTATTCTATCTCCTCTAAGGCCTCAGAGGAGCTGATTGTGTCTATTTTTGGAGAGGGGATGGATGATCTGAGATTCCATAGCACCAGTTTGAGCTATGGAGAGATGTACCTAGCCCATCGGAGGAGATGAGGCTAGTGGTTCTATTGATGGAGGTAGTGTGTTGTTATGCACTGCTAGATGCAAAGAGTGGACACTTTCCCTGATCAATGATGGGGGTACTCCATGACATGATGGTGGATGAGACCCACTTTTCCTGGGCACCAGCATTCTTGGTGCAGCTGTACAGGGAGTTATGGGCATATGGGTGGCTATGCAAGTTCAGCCTGTGTTGTACATTTTTATAGACTTCTTTGGGCATATGAGCACATAGTTTGTGTGTGTCCTATAGGGATGCCCCAAGCAGATGCATTCCCAACATAATTTGTGTGGGTGGGGTATAGGAGATGGGTGTTGGTGATAGGAGAGTGGAGATCTGAGAGGCCCACACATGATGTGGCCCATTTTCAGTGATTCTTGGAGGGGTTATTCAAAGTGGACATTATATGGAGGCCATATGTGGGATTCCCCTCATATAGGCATATGCATGAGGAACTAGCTGAGCTTCAGCTAGAGAGATGGATATAGGGTCTTATGCCAGGGAGGACGAGATGATCTTTGTAGACAGAGTCTGATGATAGTTCGGGCTAGTATAGGACATACCTCTACCCTTCCCATAGTATCATAGAGATGATGTGGAGAGGCCCTCACCTCTACCACAGCCTACAGTTCCCACAGGGTAGGAGGAGCATCCAGTGGACCAGTGGATAGATGATGCCAGTGTATAGAAAGGTACAAACAGGTGGTGGGTGGCTCGATTCAGCCATACCACCCAAACTAGGACTACCAGATCTAGCTACCATTACGGTGCAGAGAGATGCCCTACAGGGGTAGGTAGCTACTCTCATTACCTAGTTGGGTATTCTATGGACACGGTAGAGGGCTCGGAGGCAAAAGTAGCATAGCTACGTGTATAAGTGGCCGAGTTGCGAGGCACGCGGATGGGCGATGGAGGAGATGGAGATGGTTAGGTGGTAGCATTACGAGGCTCGGGTGGTAGGTTCACGGGGCTAGTTGGTCACATATCATGCAAAAATTGGGGTCTTACGGGACCGAGATACGAGCACGAGGGTAGGGGCACCACCACGAGGCACCGGGAGTGGGTCCCATTCATAGGCGAAGGAGTGGGGTAGGGTCCGCGGGATAGGTACGAGGGATGAGACATATGGGACCACCATAGATTGTTCTTATATCTAGGCTACGGAATGCCCTAGGTGAGGCTAGGTTCTATTAGGACTAGTTGATGGCGGTCAAGATAGAATTCATATCCTATGTGGAGTACAGGCACAACAGGCATCCAATGAGAGGACAAGATCCCACACTTACAATGTGGAGAGCACAAGGGCTCAGAAAGCTCCAAGGCCTGTCATCACTAATCCGGAACTATGATAATTCTTCACCGGGAACTCCTCGTGCTATGAGTATTTACTAATGCACAACTTTTAGTTTGGTGGATGGAATCTAGAAACACAACAACAAACATAACACAAGAATACCATAGACTATGATAAGAAGGAATGATGATAAATTTGAAATATAAGTGTAAATTATAATATCAACATGAAATTGTTACAATCTCACCCATGAGGTACTTCAAGTGTTACTAACTTCACTTGCCTTCCAACAATAACTATGGGAGAAACTTCACAATTACACTTCTTAATGGCTTCTTTAACACACCTTCAAAATGATGGCTTCCTTTACACACTTACAATATTTCTCACTACTTCCTTCTATGCTAAATGAGGGGGGTGGCCTCTTTATTTATAGGAATTTAGGCTTATCCATCTTATCTCTAAGATAGGATAGGAAATCTCTTCCGGCCAATCATATTTCATGCCTAAACTCTTGCCTTTACATGTAGGCTTATCTTCTAAGATAAGATAAACCTTATCATCTCACATGGGTTCCACCTTTTTAGACTTTTCCACAAATAAAATACACAAAATATTTATGACATCACTCTTTGTCCTTATTACAAATATAATATTTCTAATTCCTAATCATGTAGACCCTACTTCTCTACTTATCCCAACTTTGACATTTTAACATTACCGGACCACTTACGACAAATATTTACTTTTTACAACATTCCTATTGTACTTTGACTATTACCGTACTCTATATTATTGGTGGCACCGTCATCGAGGCGCCATTATCTTCTATCGGACGCTACTACTAATTACACTTAACAACATCCTATTCCTAATACATACATTAATGAAATAGAAATTACGAAGGAAAATTTTAGTGTCGACATCTTCCCCTTCCTAGCTTCTACTCCGTCCTCGAGTAGACTATTCTAGTGCTTAGAAAATCTTCAACTTGTCGTGGTTGACCCATTTCGTAATGGGAGTGCCATCCAATTTCTCCAAATCAGTACGTACCATTTTCATGCACAGACTTACTATTTTTAGTAGGGCCCCATCCATTTTGGAAGAAATTTTCTCTGTCTTCTTTTTTTGTATCTGAATCATATACTAGAACCAAGTCATTCACATGAAATGGAGACCAATGGATCTTTTGATCAAAGTATTCCTTCTGCTTCATTTTCTTCTTATAGCTTGTATCCTTTGCTATTTCCCTCATTTCCTCTAGCAAATGAAGATGTACCAACCTTTCTTTTACTGAATCACTTTCATCCATCCTTTCATTTTTCATAACTCTCACAGTGGGAATATCAAACTCAATAGGAAGAACTAGATCAATGCCATAGGCCAACTAAAATGGGGAGTATCCTGTTGCTGACTTTGATGTTGCCCTATATGCCCACAATGCTGCATGAATCCTTTTATCCCACTTATGTACCTGCAAGGTTGCATCTTTTGCTAGAATTTGACACAACACAAAATTTGTTCATTCCACCTGTCCCATTTGTGCTTGGCTTATATGTTTTTTCCTTCCTGTGCTTAATAGAAAATTTATTGACTAGGGCTTCTACTACCTCATTAATGAAGTGGCTTCCTTGATCTGTTACAATTTCTAATGGGCAACCAAATCTGGTGACAATGCATTCATATATGAACCTTGCCACTTCATCCATAGAAGTTGTTTTCAATGGCCTAGCTTCAACCCACTTAGTTAAATAATCTGTGGCAACTACAATATACTTATTTTGGCGTGGGGTAGTTAGAAGTGGACCTACAATATCTATTCCCCACTTTTCAAAGGGACCAAGTGGAAGAATAGGGCATAATGGAGCTGATGAAGTCTTACAGTTACCATGTGTTTGACAAATATCACATGTCTTACAATAATTATAACAATCTCTAAAAAGAGTGGGCCAATGATAACCTACATCCAAGATCCTTCTTGTTGTAAGTTGTCTAGAGAAGTGTCCTCCACATGTACCATTGTGGAATTCTTCTATCAGCTCCTTCCCTTGATCACGTCCAACTTCCCTCTTGTCAGATCGTCCCATCGTGTCCTATTCGAAATAATACTCCATGCAGAATAGAATATGGATGACTGGCTTGAGTAATCTTCCTCTTAGTCTTTGCATTGGCACCATCAGGAAACTTGAATTCATTCAAATAATTCCAAATATCTATGTATTCACTAGGGATTGTGTCAAGGGATAACAATGTTGCATCTGGGAAATCATCATCATCACAAGATAAACCTAAACCATCATAGGCTCGAGAGAGTGCATCTGCATTGACATGCTTCTTTCCTAGCCTATCTATAATATCAAATTCAAATTCTTGTAGCAAAATTATCCATCTTGCTATCCTCCCTGATGGGTTAGGCTTATTTACAATATATTTTAGAGCCTGATGATCTATTACAACTAGGAATTTTTGCCCTAATAAGTAATTCCTAAACTTATTTATAGCAAAAATGATAGCTAGAGCCTCTTTTTCAGTTACAGTATAATTTACCTCAGCACTACTCATTTGTCTGCTCCCAAAGTAAACTGATGATCATTCCCATTTTCATCCTTTTGGCTCAGAGTACTTCCTAGTGCTGCATCTGAGGCATCAATATACATAATGAATGGCTTGCTCCAATCTGGATTCTTTAAAACAGTGAAGACACCAGGGCTTCCTTCAGTTGTTCAAAAGCTTCATGCGCCTTATTTCCTAGTTCATAAGTAACATCCTTCTTCAAGAACTCAAGTTAGTGGTCATGTAATCTTTGAGAAATTCTTGATGAACCTTCTATAGTAACCCACATGGCCTAAAATGATCTCAACTTACTTCTATTCATAGGAAATGGTAACTCTTTGATTTTTGAAACTTTATCAGATCGCACCAATACTACCATCTCTGATACAACATGCCCTAACAAAACACCTTTAGAACATCCAAAGACACACTTTGTAGGGTTTAGTGAGGCTTGTGCTTCATCTAACCTTTGAAATGTTGTCTCCATCTAGTGTAGGTGGTCCATCTTGCTCCCATAGATGTAAAAATCATCCATAAATACTCTTATGAAGTTCCCAATGTAGGGTTCGAACACCCTATTCATCAAATGCTTGGAATGTTGCTGGAGCATTACACAACCCAAAAGGCATAACTTTATAAGCAAATGTTCCCAAGGAGTGGTGAATGTGGTCTTCAACCGATCTTTCTCTCGCTATACGAACTTGGTTGTAGCCTATATCCATCAAAGAAAAACTATAACACTCCTAGCCAGTACTTCGTCCCAAGATCCGATCCGAGAATGGAAGAGGGTAATGATCCTTCTTTGTTGCCTTATTGAGCTTCCTGTAGTCAACACAAATGCGTAGCTTCCCATTCTTTTTTATTGAGATCACAATGGGAGAAACCCATTTTGAATTCTCCACAAAGAAATATGAATCCCGCATCAAGCAACTTATCTATTTCTTCTTTTACGCCTTGGGAAAATTAGGATTCATTCTATATGGCATTTACTTTATGGGCTTAGCACCATCTACCAACTCAATAAAATGTTCTACCTAACTTACTTGATGGAGTTCCTTGTAATCAAAAGTGAATATGTGTATGTACCTTCGAAAGAGCTGGAGGTAGGATTCCTTCTCACTCTCCATCACAACATCACCAATCTTTATTTGTCGAGATGATCATCAATTTCTTCTTCGATAATTTTATGGGGTCATGAGTCGGTGTGACTGGAAGGATATCCATGACCAAACATCAACCTCACTTTCTTCATCTTCAGTGTCCACTTCACTTAGGGTACTAGAGTAATCAGAGGATGTCCAATCATCGTTTCATCACTTGAATCGACAGGTTCTGCCTTATGATGCCGAGGGATCACATTTATCTTCACCCTCTCTCTACCATGTCCAAGTTTCATGAAGCCTTCATTCCAATAGTTTCTTACATGAACTCTCCTTAGCCATGGTCTTCCCAACAACATTGGGTACGCAAAAGTACCATTTTTCATCACCTGAAAGTCTACCACACATACAACACCCATAATAGATATTGCCACATTTGAAACTACACCTTCTGGTTTAGTTTTTCCTTATTTAATGACCTTAACATAAGTGTTGAGGGGCGATCAATTTTTAAACCCAACATATTCATTACAGACTTGGTCATTACATTAACTGCAGCACCTCCATCAACTAAGACATCATGAATTGAAATACCATTACATAGTACCTCATCTTGTGGAGCATAGGGATCCACCTCTGCCTCCAAAACAGGGACCTCAACCTCCTTCCTTCGTCGAGCATTGAGTCCACTTCGCAGCTCCCGCCTCTTCTCAGAAGACATAGCCAAGAGTTGACCATATGTAATATTTGCAAGCCTTTTAGACAAATCTTCTAAGATGGAGTATGGTCCTTGTCCCTGTGAAATCAGAAAATCCTGCACACCCAACTTTCTTCTCCTATGTTTCTTACTAGTTTCTCCTTTCATCTTCTTAGGATCATTTCCATCTTGGTTATCTTTTTCTTTCTTTCTTTTTGTTACAAACACATCTACTTCATTATTTATGCTCTTATCTACTACATCAAAAGAATTCACAGGTGATTTTCCTTTATCATTATCTCTTGTACTAGATGTAGAAGCTCTATCTGACAATTATACTTATAATGACCCTTTTTATAACAACCATAACAAACAACTTCAGAAATATTTCTTTTTGGACCTCTATCTCCTCCCTGAGAACTAAATTCTTTTCCTTGAAGAAGATTAATAGTTAACTGTCCCATCTTCTTGAGTAGATCTTCATACTCAGTAGATGTACTAGGAGAAATATTTGTGCTCACCGAGAGTGGTTGTGGATTCTGAACCAAAGGTGTTGGTGTAGGCTCTACTTTAGCAAAAATTTCTTTGGGCTCCTCTTCCATGCTTTCTTCTTGCCTTCTTACAATCTCCTTTGCTTGTTCAATGGTAGCTGGGTGGTCATACTTCACTCATTGTCTGATCTCTGGCTTCATCCCAAGAATGAAGTGCTTACAGAGGAGATTATCCATGCCATTCATCAACCCATCCGCTAATCCTTCCTTCCGGATCTGGGCATCGAGCTTCCTCCTTAGCTCTAGAACATGAGCATGATAATCTCTTATCTTCTCCTTCTCTCTTTGGGCTAGCTTTGTGATCTCGATCATGAGATCTGCATATTTTGTTGTTCACCAAATTCTTCAAGAAAACTTTCGCTTAATAAATCCCATGAGTTTTTACATTTTCACCTAGTGTTTCAAACCACCTAAGTGCTGAACCATCCAAAAAGGTAGGAAAAAATTCATCCATTGTTCCCTTCTTATAATGCCATTACAAATACAAGATCATTTAAACTCTTGAATGAAAGAGGAAGCATCTTCATTAGATTGAGCTGAAAAATAGGAATCTTCCCCATTTTCAAAAGTAACCACAAGTGAAATACCAACCCACAAGTACAATCAACAAGACTTATGTGCACAAATAATTGGAATCACTATAATAGAAAGTGACTTTACACTTTTCTACAAAGAAAATAGAAATGACCACGGTAAACTATGGTAAAACTTGACTTATCTCGACTTTAAGAAACACTATTCACTTTGAAGTTACTTGTGGTAAATACTATTCATGATAAAAAGTGAAGTTACCATTGCGGTAAATACTATTCACGGTAAAAAGTGACTTTACCATGGTAACTACTATGCACAGTAAAAACAAGGTTACTCTCCAAATGATTTTTTGACTAAGTGGGAATATCTCTCCAGAAAATCCACCAATGAGGAATGGTCCCGCAACGGAACCAAAATGTCATCACCAATCCGGCACTATGATAATTCTTCACCGGGAACTCCTCGTGCTATGATTATTTACTAATGCACAACTTTTAGTTTGGTGGATGGAATCTGAAACACAACAACAAACATAACACAAGAATACCATAGACTATGATAAGAAGGAATGACATAAATTTAAAATATAAGTGTAAATTATAATATCAACATGAAATTGTTACAATCTCACCCATGAGGTACTTCAAGTGTTACTGACTTCACTTGCCTTCCAATAATAACTATGGGAGAAACTTCACAATTACACTTCTTAATGGATTCTTTAACACACCTTCAAAATGATGGCTTCCTTTACACACTTACAATATTTCTCACTACTTCCTTCTATGCTAAATGAGGGGGGTGGCCTCTTTATTTATAGGAATTTAGGCTTATCCATCTTATCTCTAAGATAGGATAGGAAATCTCTTCCGGCCAATCATATTTCATGCCTAAACTCTTTCCTTTACATGTAGGCTTATCTTCTAAGATAAGATAAACCTTATCATCTCACATGGGTTCCACCTTTTTAGACTTTTCCACAAATAAAATACACAAAATATTTATGACATCACTCTTTGTCCTTATTACAAATATAATATTTCTAATTCCTAATCATGTAGACCCTACTTCTCTACTTATCCCAACTTTGACATTTTAACATTACCGACCACTTACGACAAATATTTACTTTTTACAACATTCCTATTGTACTTTGACTGTTACCGTACTCTACATTATTGGCGGCACCGTACTGACGGTGTCGTTATCTTCTATCGGATGCTACTACTAATTACACTTAACAACATCCTATTCCTAATACATACATTAATGAAATAGAAATTACGGAGGAAAATTTTAGTGTCGATTGACCGATCGGCCGGAGACTACCAAAGACCATGGAGACTAGCTCTAGGCAGGCACCAACAAGGACCTAAGAGGCCGAGGGTACAAATGATAGAAAGATGGAGAAATCTACCGAGATTCCCGATATACGAGTCCACATGAATTTTGATGTATGATAGTGATTATGTGATTACATACCGGCTTTTGTGCCGAGAGAGTTGTATTGTTGATCAAATACTTAAGCTTGCATGCCGAAGAAAGTGAGGATGTATGAGTAATTTTGTATATTTTGAGCATATACTAGCCTACGTGCCGAAGAGATTTTATATTGATTCATTATTTTACTGTATATATGAGACCGGTGCTGCGTGTCGATGACATTTTCCATTGTATATCGACACATTGCTTTGATTTTGAGATGATGGACATGATGAGATAGCCATGTATATTTGAGATACACATTGATTTATTTATATGATGAGATACATGGTATTTTTTTATTTGTTGATGTGTTTATGAGATATGAATTTGTTGTGTTGATATGGATGGAAATTAGGTGAGTTAGGCATGATGGAGTTAGGTTGGTATAGGCATGGATCGAGTCAGGTTATTTTAGGCATGGATTGAGTCAGGTTATAGGCATGGATCGAGTCAGGTCAGTTTAGGCATGGTTGAGTCAGGTTATAGGCATGGATTGAATCAGGTTATAGGCATGGTTGAGTCAAGTTTTTAGGCATGGTTGAGTCAGGTTTGTTTAGGCATGATGGAGTTGAAAGTAGGTGAAGTTGTGAGTCATTATTTTATGTAATGAATGATAATATGGGTCGTATGTGAGATGTGGTATAATCTATGCATAGTGATGATAGAGAAATGGTAGGCGTAATAAATGTATCTTTGTGATAATGTTTAAAATATGAAACAAATCGTTATTTATGTGGTTTAATTTCCAATTTCATGTATAAAAGGAAATGAAGTTAGGTGTGATGTAATGTGAGGCACATGGAAGATGAATTATTTAGGGTAGAGGATGGCTGAGCTAACCTCCAAGGGCCCCATGCCCTCAAAGTGCTACCTACATAGTCCCGGTGAAAAGGGACCTCAGGCCAATGTAGTTCTCCCATAAGCTAGGGAAGAGTATGAGGAGGTATGAAAATGAGTCAAAGTTTTTGGGCATGTTGTGGGTTTAGGTTTGTTAGGGTGGGTAGATTATAGGTAAAATGATGTAGGTGAGGATGATAATGTTGAAAGAATAAGATTACCCCAAAAGTAAGCATCAAGGACAAAGTCTTGTATAAGGTAATCAAAACATAAACAAAGATGGTTAAAAGATAAGAGGGGACAATAAAGCCACTTGATTGGGTAGGATCATACTGAGTAGATCATACCTTGGTGGAGGTGATGAATGTAAGACCCTAAAGACATTGCATGATGGACTGTTCTATGATGAAAAGTAGTCACATGATCACCAAATGTCTAAGTTCCAAGAAGTCCCTTGAGGCAGTAGGAAATGAGAGTGGGCATGGTTTGAAGGGTGAAAAGTGGGTAATTTTTATATGGTATAGGTAGCATGCATTTCGAGCAAGAGAACCTAGATCACAATGGGAAAGTCCATGAAAAAAAGGTTGAGTGTTTTGACTTATAGTTGAAATAGAAGTGATCGATATGGGAAGTCTATATGGGATGCAAAAAATTTAACTCCTTGAGGTCTTTGTGAAGCTAATCGATGCGGGAAAGCTTGGTTGCTCTCGATTTTTAAGAGCTTTACATAGCTGTCCTTTCAGGGAGAAGTCTATTTATAACAGTAATTTTGAGAGAGGATGTCATTTTGAGGGAGTCATCATATTTTTAGTAGAAGTTTGACTCAAGAGGGTTTGATCCCATGTGAGGTCTTAAAGTCATGTATAAGACCAAGGTGGAGAATAAGACTCTTATTGAAAAGGCAAGGTGAAACAACCATGGGATCTCATCTAAAGGTAGATGAAAAGTATCCATGAGAATCATGTTATGTGTAGCACTATGGTACATATTCAAGATAAATAACAAGTGATGGGTACTCACATGATTCTTGTTTAATTATTGGTGAGGTGTATGAAGTGAATAGAACTCAAGGGACGATTATGGAAAGAGACAAAAGCCGAGGGAGGACTACAAGTCAACCATAGAATTGTTGAAGATGCAAGGCGGTAAGGGGCTCGGTTCGGGTTTACCATAAAGTGATGATAAATGGTAAGAACATGATCCATAGGTATGAGTCACGATGTATGGTCCAAGCCAATTAGGAGAAAATATGCCCCGTTTACTTTTTTTTTGCTTTGGTTACATGTTGATTTTATTTCAGGACAAAGTCCCGATTTGGAAGGTTTGTTCATGGACACATTTGTTATAGGCACGTTTGATACATTTTTGGTAAACTTGAAGGTGATCAAGAGCATTAAGAAAAATTTCATCTAATAACTCTAGCTGTGCTAAATGGTCCTGATGAAAGTCATCATCATTAAGCATGTCATGGAGAGAAATGCAGTGAGGGGATCTGACTTTGAGAGGCGGGACTACCTCTATACCATAGACCATAGAAAATGGTGTGGCCAAGCGATGGAAGTGTGAATACTATTATAGTATGCCCATAGGGAAAAAGGAATGTACGTATGCCAATCCTTCCTAGTATAGTCAACCACTTTCTTAAGAATTTTGTTTAAGATTTTGTTAGTTGATTCAGCTTAACTGTTGGTTTGTGGGTAATAAGGTGATGAGAAACTAAGCTTTGAAATGTCAAGGTGTCATCGGGTTTCTAATGTTTTGTTTTTGAATTGTTTGCCATTGTCGGTGATGAGGAACACCAAAGCGACAAATGATGTGGTGGTTAATAAACTCACATATTTTCTTAGCTTTCATGGAAATGAGTGGTATGGATTCCACCCATTTTTATAGTATTCGGTCGGTAGCAATGATGATCCATTGATGGCACTAGGAAGAAAGAGGATTGATTTCTCGGCAAGATCCAAACCCCATTGAGAGAAGGGCGAAAGGTCTCGAGACTTGTAAGGCATGACTAGGTGTATGATGAAGATTGGAATGTTGTTGGCATTTTACACAATGTTTGACATAATTACAATAATCATGGTTAAGGGTATGCCCGATAATAGCCCAAGTGAAGAATAGGCTTAGCAGCAATAAGGCCACCGATGTGACCTCCACATATGCCATCATGAACATCCTTAATGGTATAAGGAATTTCAGAACTTATGAGGCATTGTAAGAGAATACCGTCAAAGCCACGTTTATAGAGGAGGCCCCCAAATGACATAACAAGAGACCTTTTTAAGGCACGTTGTCCATTACGGGTGAGATCATGAGGTAAGATGGAGAGAGAAAGGTAGTCGAGTATTGTTTATACCAAAGGTCACTCGGTCGGGGGTAGTGGTTCGATCAAGTAATCATCGTGAGGTAATAAGAAGGTGATTGAAGTCATTGTATGGTGACAAAGATTGTAGAATCGGTGGGTAAAGCAGGTATTTGGGAAGCTAGGCAAGCCATGGCATCTGCAAACTTGTTGGTTGAACGTGGGATGGTTGTAAGGGTGTAACAATCAAAGGTGGTCAAAAGTATGTCTACACGATGTTTATACTTTTGAAGTATCTCGTTACAACATTGGTACATACCATTGACCTGGTTTATGACCAATTGAGAATCACCAAAGATGTTGATTGATTTGACATCTAGGGCATAGGCGGCTTGGAGACCTAGTACGAGCACTTTGTATTTGGTAATATTGTTGGTACATTCAAAATATAATTTGAAAGACAAAGGCATAGGTTCACCCTCAAGAGGAATGAGGATAATACTAGCCCCACCCCATGCGACACTTGGAATCATCGAAGAAGAGTGTCATTTGGTAGGGGGTTTGTTCAGGGAAAGGGTAGCAATCGACTCATTTGGAAAGTCAAAATTAGAGGGTTGATCCCCAGAAATAGGTGCGTCACCCAATTGGTCGGTTAGATTGGCCCTTGATGAATTTTGATGAATGAATTCGAGGTCAAGATCAGGCTAAAATCATAAGCCATCGTGTGGTATGCTGATTTTGATAAGGTTTGGCGTACATGAAGTGTAAGGGGGTCGGTATTGGTCACAACATAGGTTTTTTTGGTTGAGTAGGTAGTGATGTAGTTTTGTGCATGAAAACTAAGGCTAAGAAAAGTTTTTCGGGATGGGTGTATCGGGTTTCCTATTCCAAAAGAGTACATCTTATGTAATAAACCACCTACTCCCTATGTTGTTCATCGCAATGAGCGAACATGGCTCCCAAGGAATGGTCGATGCTGATATGTCTAGATGTAAAAAGGTTGATCGTCTTTAGGTGGGATGAGTATGGGTGGTTGGAGGAGGTATTATTTTAAGGACTCAAAAGATTTATGATAGTCATCATCCCATTTAAAGGAGACATCCTTCACCGAGTGATGATGAAATGGTTGACTCGATTAGATAATTGTGAAATGAAATGGTGAATGGACTACAACTTATGTTGTAGGCTTTATCAAAGGTTAGTAGGTGGAGGCATTTCAAGAATGGCCTTGACTTTAGCAGTTCAACTTCATACCATGGAGGAAAAAGAAAAATTGTAGGATCTTTCTGAGAGAACTATGAAGGCTAAATGCGGATCAATATTTAATGAGACTAAGATGGTTTTTAGGATGGTTAGGTGCTTGGAGCATATTTAATTTGGAGACATCCATGTAATCAAATATGTGTTTTGATGTCATGGAAGATGTAGTCATAGTGCTTGATATGTGGCAGCATTTTTAAGGCCAAAAGGCATGACTTCGATAGAGAAGGTACCCCAAAGGGTGATGAATGAGGTCTTATGTTGATCCTCAGGGCAATCGGGATTTGGTTATTGAGTGATAGTTCCCATTTCCATAACCACTGAAAATTATGGGATAATTTTTTTTTATTTGAAGTGTCTACAACTAAATTGCAAGACATCAGTTTTCACTAATAGGTTCTAAAACAAAACCTACTTACTAAAACACAAGTTTCCTTTATTAACTTATAACAATTTACAAGGTTTAAATTTTAGGGTTAGATGTTCTAGTTAGATTCAGGGAGTAATCTTACCCCATACCTACTCTCTAACAGCTCAAAACTTCAACTAGATTTTTCTCATATTCAACACTTTCAAAATTTCCCTAAACCATTCCCAATGGATAGGAAATTTTCTCACCTTTCCAGTGATATAAAATAAGTCCTCCTAACTCCTTATAGAACTCAAGATATGAGTGGGTGGAGTTTGGGGTCAAATTTTCCCAGAGGGACACGTGGCAAGAGGAGGAGGAGTGCACCTTGGGTGGGTTGGCGGGTCATGGGGTGGCATTGGGAAATTTTCCCAATGCATGGCTCAAAAGTCAAATATGCTCTCCACCCCCGGGTCCCTGGGGACACGTGTGTCTGAGCAAAGGAAAAAAGGGAAAAGAAAAGGGCGGGGGCGATTTTTTAGCGCTTTAGCGCCCAAAGGGAAAAAAAAAGAAAGAAAGGACATGCAGGTCTGCACACTCAAGAAGGAAAGGAAAAAGGGAGAAGGTAGAGTTGTGGGCCATGAGGAAGGAATTTTGGAAATTTTCCCAAAGGCCCAAAAAAAAGAATTTTCTCCCGAACCTCCGCCACCCCCCAAGGTGCCACGTGGCACGCTTTCATTGGCCATGGGCCGATGGGGTCAACATGGAAATTTTTCCCAATTTTTTTTAAAAAAAGCTAAGGGTTTTAAAAGAACCCATGCCTCTCTGCCATAGCCACAAGGGGACATGTGGCACCCTCTGATTGGTTGTGGGCCGGCGGAGGGAAAAGTGAAAATTTTCCAAAAATTTTCAAAAAGTTTTAAGGGTAAAATTTATCCGCGCCTCCGCCTCAGCCCCTGGAGGACACGTGGCAGCCTCTGATTGGTGCAGGGCCGGTGGAGGGAAAAGTGAAAATTTTCCCAGCCCAAAATTTCAAAAAAATTCTAAGGGCAATTTTGATGGGAAATTTTTGGGTTGCGGGCCCGCCAGGGAAAATTTTCCCAAATTTTCCCGCCAAGGCACAAAAACTTCAAAGTGTCATAACTTGAGCTAGAAAGCTCAGTTTTGGGAAAACAAGGACTTTTGAAATCTCTCAAAGCCCTCTTTGCATAAGAACATAAAATTTTCTTTTAGATGAATTTTTAAGGGTCAATTTTGTAAAAATGATCTGTAGGCCTTTATTTGGCAAACTGGCAATTTCCAACTTATAATTTTGATAAAATTAGAACTCCTCCTTCACTCAACATGTCAAACAGACATGGAGGATCAGTCTAGGGAGGGTTTAGAGTGTTTTAGGGAAGTCAATTTATCCAATTTGTTCAAGGTTGCATTTTTCTCGGCAATAGACGGAAAAATGACATGCAAAGCTCCGAATTGAAATTCATTAAGTTTTGGAGATTCATTCTTGACTGTTATAGTGAATTTGAGTTCCTTAGGTAGTACTAAGTCTAATTTTCAATGTTTCATAACTTATTGTTTAGTGCAAGTATGAACTGTTCATTTTTATTAAAATGTGAATTGTCAGGATGAAGTATATTACAGTGAACTATTTCTTTAAATTGAATCTCCATTTTGTCATTTAAATGTGCATATGATTCCTAACTTAGTCAAATACATTGCTTATTAAATCATCCATCCAATTCTAAATGAAACTACATCTCTGATTTCAGTTTTAATATACATTTTGCAAGGAAAATAACATTGACTTTCATTCCATATGCATTCTTCTTTCAACATTCCAAACAGAGGTTTCTCATTGCAAGTAAAACTCAGATTTCCAATGGAGAAGATAACATATGAACAAGGTAAAACACTTTTGAGAAAGGAATGAAATCTTTTGATGATTAACAATGCATTCTTTTCAACTTATCACTTTCCATTTGTATTCAAATACAGTACATAAAACATACAACATTGTTTCTTATTCTTTTTTCAAAACAGAATCTCATTCTTGGACAACAATACAAATCCAGTATACATTACCATACAAATTTAAAAGAACCAATTCCATCCTTTATTGATAATTCAAATAACTTTACAACTGATCTCCTTTCCAATTTGATTTGGTTTCAAAATTTCAAAATACAAAGTATAGAATATCATTTACATTTTCTTTCCAAAAAAATAAACAAATATAATTTTCTTTACATTTCTCTCATTCAATTCAAATTCCATTTACAATGCAATAACTTCACATTACAACATTTATACATTCATCCACTCAAGTGGGAAAAGTTATATTGAATTACTCAAAGGAAATGACTGTCAAACTGAAATTCTTTCTCCAAACAACAACATGCTTGTTTCTTCTTCTTTGCAACTTTGATCACAACAAGGAAGGGGGAAAGGCAACGCTCTCCACCCAACCAAGACATCCAATGAGAAAGGAGAAGCCATCCTTCCCCATTGGCCCCCGAGCCCCAACCATATTGAAATGGAGCATGAATATCAACACATGGCAACAAAGGCTTCTATCACATACAAGCAACATTCACATTGCATACAATCAATAAAATGCATAGTTCAAAATAAGACAATAGTTCCCAACTACATTTGAAACAATTCATACAACACATAGGCTTGATCAAGCAAGCCAACAAGAGCAAGAACTATGGGGAACTCCTTATGCCTCCCAATTTGGAATTGGGCATCCACCAAAATGCATACCACCAATAATCATATCAACCCCATAAACCTTATATCTCCCAACCCCTCCTTATGCCCCCCAAGTTTATCCCTTATGCCCCCATAGTAAGAAATGCAAGCAGTTTCTTTTCCAAGGTGGATCCCAAACCAAAACTCCCTCCACAATAAAACAATGCCATTGGCAATCCCTTATGCCCCCATATGAAATCCCCATAGCCTTCTCCTACACCATGCCCTAAGCATTCTACCCAACCAGCCAAGAATGCAAACACAAACACCATTCAAACATGCATGCAAGAGAAGGAAAAAAATTAAAACACAGCTCAAGATCCTACCTCTCCATAATGGAGTTTGTTCCAAGCTCACAAGCTTTCCAAATGTCAAAGTGTAGTCCAAAACCAGCAAAGTATAAGCATGCAAAAAGACTCCAAGCTCTTCCTCAAACAAGCTCCAAAAGAAACAACACCAAAAATGTGCCCCCAAGAGGAAATGGACAAAGTTTCAACAACCATAAACAAGCAAGGAGTTTCACTTTTATAGGAGAGGGAAGAGAAGAGGATGATGTGGATCCATGTGGGATGCCACATCATTCTTCCTCAACCCCAAGAGGAAAGTCAACATCCTTCACCAAATCACAATAAATAAAAATGACAAAATCACTTACATACTCCAAAATGCCCATACTCCAAAAGGACCAAATTAAAAACATGTAAGGGAAGTGCAATTAAAACTTACATATTGTCACTTCAAAATGCATTATAAATGCCTACATTTAACCTCCAAACCATAGGCATGGTTGGTGGATCATTTTAAGAGGTGTGGGACAAGTTTAACTTGTCCCACAAGCCTCCAAATTTGGCCTCCAAGGTCAAATTCGAATTTCATAAAAGATGGAGTGCTAGACCTTCCAAAATCTGCCTTACATACTCTTACATGTTTCACATCCTTACAACATTAACTTACACACTCTTCCAACATTAATATCTAAAGACAACAACTTTATTAATTACATTCCACATCCCAATTTAATTTAAATAAAATTTAACTATATGACTATCACATTAATCTACCACATTTAAATTAATTAAAAGAAGGAACACATTACAAATAAAATACATACAACAATAATTAAAAAGGAACACATAAATAAAACACATATCCCATGGTCACATATAATGGAAATCCCCCATGGGAAATCCTAACATAACACAACACACAAACTCATAACACAATTGCCATGGTGACCTTGTTGAATTCACCTGAATTTTAATATGGTTAGTCTCCAGTCCCCCGACATTGTTGTGATTTTTAACCTACGTAAAATGTAAATACCTCCTTCGGCCTCGTGGCCATATCGAACATCCAAAATGATATAAACAATATCTCAAAATCATCCAAACACACAAATCACAACAATATCAATAATTCAACATTATCATTTTTAATTAAATAAATCAACTATATCATCATCAAAATCTACCATACCAGATCTACTCAAAATATCCAATATCATAAGTCCAAATCAACATCTATAATATGTCCATGTCAAACAATATATATCATCAACCACATATAGAAAATGTCTCTAGTAATCATCATGCATAATAACTGAATCCAGATCAATAATAATCCATGATCTAACATCTAACCATCATACTAAAACAAAACATAATAGTGTCCATAATATGATCAATAGTATCAAAATCAGTATCTAAAAGTGTCAAAGGGAAGTGGGCACTACATCCCCCTCCCCTTAGACTCGACTTCCTCCTAGAAGTCACTAGAACAAATGTGGAAACTACACTCATAATACTTGTGGCATCCTCCCAAGTGGCTGTAGTCTCATCATATATGTCCCACTACACCCGTATACCTGATCAATCTCTCTACCTCGAAGGCCCAGGTCCTGTGATCTATGATATGGATGGGCTCCACCATCACCTTCCCCTTGATCCTACACCTGCAATGATGTCCAGTCCAACACATGAGAAGGATTTGTAATGTACCTCCTAAGGATAGAAACATGAAACACATCATGTACACGTGAGACAAGCTAGGTGGCAATGCTAGATGGTAAGCCAAAGGGCCGATACGCTCCAAGATCTCAAAAGGACCAACAAATCTAGGAGCTAACTTAGAACCTTTTCCATAATGGATAGGGCTCTTATGTGGTCTAACACAAGGAACACCTTCATGCCCACATCAAAACTCGATCAATCCTATGCTGATCCGCATACTTCTTCTACCTATCTTGTGCCTCCTGCAATCTCTACCTGATCAACACTACCTACTTGCTCCATGTCCTATAAAAGAGCTGGTCCAAGAGATACTCTATCCTCTAACCTATCCCAGCTAAGGGGTGTCCTGCACTCTCTACCATATAATGCCTAAAAGGAGCCATGCCTATAGAACTCTAAAAACTATTATTGTAGGAAAACTCCACTAAGTACAGGTACTCCTCCCACTTAGACTACTGATCCATCACATACATCCTGAGCATATCCTCCAAAATCTGATTCACTCACTCGGTCTATCCATCTATCTCAGGGTGATATGTTATGCTGAAGTTAATCCTCGTCCCGAGGACATACTGCATGGTAGTCCAGAAAGTGTGAAGTGTACAAAGGATCATGGTCACAAATGATCTTCTGCGGAATCCTGTGCAACCTGAAAATCTCATCCAAATAAACTCATGCCACTGCTCTAGCTATATAAGTGGTCTTCACTAGAGAAAAGTGAGCCACTTTTGTCAATTTATCAACCATGACCATAATGGCATCATGGTGATATCTTGACATAGGTAGCCCAACAATGAAATCCATGGAAATGGTGTCCCACTTCCATTCCAGTATGGCATGAGGATAAAGAAGACTTGTTGGATGCTGATGTTTAGCCTTAACCCTCTGGCACTCTAAACACCATGACACAAACTAAGCCATGTCTCGATGAAGTCCTCTCTAGTGGTACAACTGTCTCAAAGTAGCGTGCATCTTCTTCACCCTGGGATGGGCTGAATAGGGTGCATGATGTGCCTCTACCAAGATGTCCTGCCTCAAGCCTCCATCTCTGGGAACATATATCCTACCTCTATGCCTAAGAAGACCATCTACCTCTAAGGAAAATCCATCAAACTTCCCCTCAAGGGGTCTCTGTGACTCGATCTCTACTTGTACTTGCCATGTAGAAGTTGTCAAGAGGAAGCTGCTTGAAGAATCCTACTCACAAATCTGTGCTCACTGAGGTAGCCATAGCCACATGTCTCCATCTCTGAGAGAGCATCTACTACCACATTCTCCTTCCCCTTCACATGCTCTATCTCCATGTCATACTCACAAAGCAACTCCATCCAACATCGTTGATGAGCGTTTAGATTGGGTGCGTGAAGAGGTGGCGAAGACTCAAATGATCTGTCCTGAGTGTGAATCTCCATCCAAGAAGAAAATGCCTCCATCTAACCAAAGCATGCACAACTTTTGTAAGCTCAAGATCATGGGTAGGATAATTAAGCTCATGATCCTTGAGTTTGTGAGACTCAAAAGCTACAACCCTACCATCCTACATCAACACACCTCCAAGCCCTGCTAAAGAAGCATTTGTGCAAACAAAGAACTCACCCTGTGGATCCGGCACACTACAAGAATGGGTGTTGTAGTGAGGCACTCCTTTAGTGTCCTGAAGGCCTACTCACATCTATCCAACAAACAAAACTCTTCCCTTTCCTCTAAAGGGAAGTGATAGGGTGCGTAATCCGAGAGAAGTCCTGAACAAATCTCTAGTAGTAACCTACTAAACCCATGAAGCTGTGCACCCTCGGTCACTGTAGTGGGTGTTGGCCAATCCATAATGGCTCTAATCTTGGAAGGATCAACTACGATACCTTCCTAGAAATATATGACCCAAATACTGCACCTCTATCTTGGAAGAAAGCACACTTCTCCAAGTTCCCGTAAAGTTGCTTTCTCACGAAGACACTAAAGAACCTGTCAAGGTGCCCCTCATGCTCCTCACATGTACATGAGTATATCAAAATGTCATCTAGGAAGATGAGCATGAAGTGATCTAAAAAGGTTCTAAATACCCCATTCATCAAACTCATAAACACTGCAGGGGCATTCGTCAAACCAAAAGGCACCACTGTGAACTCATAGTGCCCATATCTCGTGTGAAGGTGGTCTTATGAATGTCCACCTCTCAAAATCCTCAACTGATGGTAGCCTGACTTGAGATCAATCTTAGAGAACACCATGGCTCCCTTCATCTGATCAAACAAGTCATCAATACGAGGAAGAGGATAACGATTCTTGATCGTCACTTTGTTCAACTGGCGGTAATCAATACACAACCGTAATGATCCATCCTTCTTCTTCACAAAATCACCGGTACACCCCAAGGGGATACACTAGGATGGATAAGGCCCTTCTCCAAAAGGCCCTCAAGCTATAACTTGAGCTCACAGAGCTCCGGGGTGGTCATCCGATAAGGTGCCCATGAGATAGGCTCTACTCCTAGAACTAGGTCTATATGAAATCAATCTCACGTGGGGGTGGTAACCCCAGTAGCTCCCTAGAAATACATCGAAAAAACTCTCTCAAGATGGGATGATCATCTAGCAATGGTCCACTAGACCCATCCTCTGACCTATCACTAACTATAACAACATACATCTGACAACCCCGTCACACACACCGCTTAAGCTGCATAGCGAAATGGTGTGAATAGAAATGGTCTCCTGACCCCTGAGATCACCGACTCAACTCCCAAATCATCTGCACAAGTATAGTCTTATGATAATAATCCATCCTTGGCCCTATGTGTAGATAGCCAATCCATACCTAAGATAACTCCATACGAGCCCAAAGGAAGAATATAGAGATATGAGGTGGTGGTGAAAGGTCCCAAATCCACTACACACTCCTTAACTAAGGAGTCCATAGAGATCTTGGCTCCAGAAGCCATCTCACATCCCAACTAAGACCCTACCTAACTACCACCATCCTACGCATCACTCTACTAAAGATGGTGCAATAAAGAATCAGAAGAACCAGAATCAAACAATACAGAGGTAGGAATACCACCAATGCTACCTGTGGTCTCAATGACTATGCTCTGGTGCTCTACCTAGTGGTTCTCAACCACTACATAGAATCTGTGGCTACATCCCATGTCACCAACTATCAGCTCAGAAACTAGTGCCTTACCCTTGTTAGGGTTTTGAGGAGAAATCTCTCCAAAAATGTCCAACTACTCCACATCCAAAGCAACCACCTGATCCTCTCCAAGGAACAACACCTCTAGTAGGTGCCCTAGAAGCTTGTGGTGTGGATCCTAATGATCCGATTTGGTCTGTTATGGCCTCTACTTGGTGAGCTCTAGCTGACTGAGCTCTAGGTCCACCCTGTGTCTTGATGGGACCCCTAGGAGGAGGCCCCATACTCTAAGCTCTCTAAATCATCAACTCTCTGTGGAGGTCTATATGGGTGGGTGACTCACTTGCATTGTTGCTTGCTGGCCTAAAAAGATGACTATGTTGAATGCTGACCACCATGAGGAAGAGTACTTGAACCTCTCATCTACCATCCTACATCTACTGAATGCAGCTCCTGACTCGGTCTCTAGCCTGCTAGGTTTTACCCCGAGTCTCCTCTACAATATAGGCCTTCTCAATGGCCTCTGCTAAAGTCTATGGGCAGTGAATCCACACTGCACCTCCAATATCCAAATTCAGGCCCCAGATGAATATGTGAATCCACACCTACTCATCCTGCATATACTCTACATACTGAAGTAGATCTAGAAATCTACTCTCATACTCTGCTACTGAAAGGGTAGCTTGTCGAGGTCATGGAACTCATCAATCCTTTACTGGATGAACCTCCATGATAGATACTACTCAAATCTCTCCTCAAATAGCTCCCAAGTCACTGTCTCTGAATCTACATGGAGCTTTTACTCCTCTATCCTCCACCATACTCCTACTCCATCCCTCAGTAGATGGATCGCAACATGAGCTTTCATGTTGCTAGAACAAGGACAAAGCTTGAAGCAACCACTCAAGCTCACTAGCTAGGCCTCTACCTGAAATCCACTTGTATCACCTGAGTAGTGTGAGGGCCTAAGCTTTAGGATCTCCCTGATGTGATCCGCTGCTTGTGGTCTGTCGGCCTCTAGGTCTCTCTACATGCTCATCCCTAAGCCTAGGGCTCTGAGACCTCTCTCTATGCTCCGAACTCTGTCACCCTGTCTCCTAGGTGGTGACTCTACTTGTACTTGAATCTACATGGGAGTTCTCTCCTCTATGCTCCTCACTAAGTCGAGGGGGTACCTGACCCTCAATAGAAGGAGCTCTATCATGACTAGTTATCTACCCTCCACCTAATCCTCCACGTAGAGTGGCATTAACATCTTAAAGGGTTTAGAATATGAGGTAGAATGGATGCTACACCTTGATCTAGTGGTGGTGGTGGTGGTGGTGGTGAATCTGAGTCTCTGTGAAGGTTCCTCTCACTCCATCTGAGCCTCCTACATAGACCAAAGTGAGAGTTAGTTCATTTTCTAAGTTATACAACTTCCATGTTTACTAAAACATAAAAATTCTTGCTAAGTTGTTTTCTAGGTTTCAATGTGCTAGGTTTAAGTTTTCATGTCTCAAGTTTTCTAGTGTTCCCAATGGTCCAAGCCTTTGAACCACTTTTCTCAAAGATATACCAAAGTTTTAGTGCCCATTTCCAAGCCACTTGAGACCCAAGAAACAACCTAGGGTTAGCTAGAAAATTATGGGATAATTTTTTTTTTTAATTGTCTACAACTAAATTGCAAGACATCAATTTTCACTAATAGGTTCCTAGGGGAACAAACGTGTCGCTTAGCACCCCAAGGAAAAAGGGAAAAGAAAGGGTGGGGTGGCAAATTTTGGGTTAGATGCTTAGCGCCCTAGGTTAAGGAAAATAAATGCATGCAGAAAGGCTACTCTAAAGTGTGGCCCACTTACAGAGGAGAAACTTTTCTCATATTAGGAGAAGGCAAAAGTTGCGGGATTCCCGAGAGGAATTTTGGAATTTTTCCTAAAGGCCCAAAAATGAATTTTCTCCCGAACCCCCGCCGCCACCCCCAAGGTGCCACATGGCATGCTTTCAATGGCCGAGGGCATTGCCACGGGGTCAACATGGAAATTTTTCCAAATTTTTTTTTAAAAAAGCTAAGGGTTTTAAAAGAACCGCATTCCACCTCCAGCCAAAGGGGACACATGGCATCCCTCGATTGGTTGTGGTAGTGAGGAAAAGTGAAAATTTTCCAAAAATTTTCAAAAAGTTTTAAGGGGTAAAATTTTTTGCGCCTCGCCCCAGCCCCTGGAGGACACATGGCAGCCTCTACGATTGGTGGGGCGGTGGAGGGAAAATTGAAAATTTTCCTGAGCCCAAAATTTTGAAAATTTTCTAAGGGTAAATTTTGATGGGAAATTTTTTGGGTTGCGGGCCCACCAGGGAAAATTTTCCCAAATTTTCCTGCCAAGGCACAAAAACTTCAAAGTGTCATAACTTGAGCTAGAAAGCTCGGTTTTGGGAAAATGAGGACTTTTCATAAAGTCTCTCAAAGCCCTCTTTGCACATAGAAATATCAAATTTGTTTTTTGATGAATTTTTAAGGGTTAATTTTGTAAAAAACGATCTACAGGCCTTTATTTGGCAAACTAGCAATTTCCAACTTATAATTTTGATAAAATTAGAACTCCTCCTTCACTCAACATGTCAAATAGACATGGAGGATTAGTCTAGGGAGGGTTTAGAGTGTTTTAGGGAAGTCAATTTATCCAATTTGTTCAAGGTTGCATTTTTTTGGCAATAGACGGAAAAATGACTGTGCAAGCTCCAATTGAAATTCATTAAGTTTTGGAGTTTCATTCTTGACTGTTATAGTGAATTTGAGTTCCTTAGGTAGTAATAAGTCTAATTTTCAATGTTTCATAACTTATTGTTTAGTGCAAGTATGAACTGTTCATTTTTATTAAAATGTGAATTGAGGATGAAGTATATTACAGTGAATTGTTTCTTTAAATTGGAATCTCCATTTTGTCATTTAAATGTGCATATGATTCCTAACTTAGTCAAATACATTTCTTATTAAATCCTCCATCCAATTCTAAAAGAAACTACATCTTTGATTTCAGTTTTAATATACATTTTGCAAGGAAAATAACATTGACTTTCATTCCATATGCATTCTTCTTTCAACATTCCAAATAGAGGTTTCTTATTGCAAGTAAAACTCATATTTCCAATGGAGAAGATAGCATATGAACAAGGTAAAACACTTTTAAGAAAGGAATGAAATATTTTGATGATTAACAATGCATTCTTTTCAACTTATCACTTTCCATTTGTATTCAAATACAATACATAAAACATACAACACCATTTCTTATTCTTTTTCAAAATAGAATCTCATTCTTAACAACAATACAAATCAGTACATTACCATACAAAATTTAAAAGAACCAATTCCATCCTTGATTCATAATTCAAATAACTTTACAACTAATCTCTTTTCAATTTGATTACAAAATACAATTTACAATGCTTATAATATCCTTTACATTTCTTTCCAAAAACATAAAACAAGTGTAACTCTTCTTTACATTCTCAATGCAACTACAACTTCCATTAACAATGCAATCACTTCACATTACAACATTTATACATTCATCCACTCAAAGTGGGAAAGGTTACATTGAATTACTCAAAGGAAATGACTGTCAAAACTATGAAATTCTCCTTCTCCAAACAGCAACATGCTTGTTTCTTCTTCTTTGCAACTTTGATCACAACAAGGAAGGGGGAAAGGCAACACTCTCCACCCAACCAAGACATCCAATGAGAAAATAGAATCCATCCTTCCCCATTGGCCCCTAAGCCCAAACCATATTGAAATGGAGCATGAATATCAACACATGGAAACAAAGGCTTCTATCACATACAAACAAACATTCACATTGCATACAATCAATAAAATGCACAGTTCAAACAAGACAACAGTTCCCAACTACATTTGAAATAATTCACACAACACATAGGCTTGATCAAGCAAGCCAACAAGAGCAAGGACTATGGGGAACTCCTTATGCCTCCCAATTTGGAATTGGGCATCCACCAAAATGCATACCACCAATAATCATATCAACCCCATAAACCTTATATCTCCTAACCCCTCCTTATGCCCCCCCCCCAAGTTTATCCCTTATGCCCCCCCCCCCCCATAGTAAGAAATGCAAGCAGTTTCTTTTCCAAGGTGGATCCCAAACCAAAACTCCCTCCTTAATAAAATAGTGCCATTGGCAATCCCTTATGCCCCCCATATGAAATCCCCATAGCCTTCTCCTACACCATGCCCTAAGCATTCTACCCAACCAGCCAAGAATGCAAACACAAACACCATTCAAACATGCATGCAAGAGAAGGAAAAGCAATTAAAACATAGCTCAAGATCCTACCTCTCCATACTGGAGTTTGTTCCAAGCTCACAAGCTTTCCAAGATGCCAAATACAGTCCAAAATCAGCAAGGTTCAAGCAAGAAAAAAGACTCCAAGCTCTTCCTCAAACAAGCTCCAAAAGAAATAACACCAAAAATGCGCCCCCAAGAGGAAATGGACAAAGTTTCAACAACCATAAACAAGCAAGGAGTTTCACTTTTATAGGAGAGGGAAGAGAAGAGGATGATGTGGATCCATGTGGGATGCCACATCATTCTTCCTCAACCCCAAGAGGAAAGTCAACATCCCTCACCAAATCACAATAAATAAAAATGACAAAATCACTTACATACTCCAAAATGCCCATACTCCAAAAGGACCAAATTAAAAACATGTAAGGGAAGTGCAATTAAAACTTACATATTGTCACTTCAAAATGCATTATAAATGCCTACATTTAACCTCCAAACCATAGGCATGGTTGGTGGATCATTTTAAGAGGTGTGGGACAAGTTTAACTTGTCCCACAAGCCTCCAAATTTGGCCTCCAAGGTCAAATTCGAATTCCATAAAAGATGGAGTGTTAGACCTTCCAAAATCTGCCTTACATACTCTTACATGTTTCTTACACATCCTTACAACATTAACTTACACACTCTTCCAACATTAATATCTAAGACAACAACTTTATTAATTACATTCCACATCCCAATTTAATTTAAATAAAATTTAACTATATGACTATCACATTAATCTACCACATTTAAATTAATTAAAAGAAGGAACACATTACAAATAAAATACATACAACAATAATTAAAAAGGAACACATAAATAAAACACATATCCCATGGTCACATATAATGGAAATCCCCCATGGGAAATCCTAACATAACACAACACACAAACTCATAACACAGTTGCCATGGTGACCTTGTTGAATTCACCTGGAATTTTAATATGGTTAGTCTCCAGTCCCCAACATTGTTGTGATTTTTAACCTAAAAAATGCAAATACCTCCTTTGGCCTCGTGGCCATATCAGAACATCCAAAATGATATAAACAATATCTCAAAATCATCCAAACACACAGATCACAACAATATCAATAATTCAACATTATCATTTTTAATTAAATAAATCAACTATATCATCATCAAAATCTACCATACCAGATCTACTCAAAATATCCAATATCATAAGTCCAAATCAACATCTATAATATGTCCATGTCAAACAGTATATCATCAACCACATATAGAAAATGTCTCTAGTAATCATCAAGCATAATAACTAAATCTAGATCAATAATAATCCATGATCTAACATCTAACCATCATACTAAAAAAAACATAATAGTGTCCATAATATGATCAATAGTATCAAAATCAATATCTAAAAGTGTCAAAGGGAAGTGGGCACTACAAGTGTTAGCATCTCGTGACCAGCGATAAGTTCAACCACCGGTCAATACCGGGTAAGGGAAAGTCATCTTTTGGGCATGCTAGGTTGAGGTCATGGAAGTACGTGTAAATGTGGAGTCCCCCTGTCGCTTTAGTGATAAGGACAATGTTAGAAATCTAATGAGGATAATAAATGGCTAATATGAAGGAAATGGAAAGAAGGTGTTGATGTTCCTCTTAACGAGAAGGGAAATGCGAGGTGCATTTTCTAGAGCTTTTGTTTAATGGGTTTGGCATTGGTAATGGTTACGATATTGTGGACCACTATGGTGGGGTCAATAATGGTCATGTCTACATAAGACCAAGTGAAAGTGTGGTTATGATCTCTAAGAAAAGTAGTGATGGCTTCCTATTTAGCAACATCTAAATATTGTCTAATCTTTAGGATGTGCGGGTCGTCCTGAGTATGAATGTTGATCTTGATAGTCGATTCATTCAACATGGTTTGCATCTCATAAGGTAATGACTGATGAATATATGAGTCTTATGCACCAAGGTAGGTGAGTATAGATTCATCATCCTGACATTGAATGATGTTAATTGAAGGTGTATCATCATCGATCATTTTGGGATACATGAAGGGAAGAGTGGAAGGGGCCTCACCCTCACATTGATAAGTCGAAGGCCCCAAGGAAATGGTGTTTATGAAAAAAATGTTACGAGGATAGATTCAGATCCATCGACTTCGTCGGTGAGGGTGGTGATGAAGGTGGAGCGAGTGAAGAAGGTGGAGAAGAGCTAGTGTCCTTAATGAGTTCAATGTGGGCTTGTTTCGTAGGTGGTTTAGGAAAGCCGATACCACTACGGTCATTATGTTTGCAAGTGGTACATGGAATAATAGTATGGCATCCTTGCTCGTAAAAAAAAACCAAAACCATTCCATGCACATCGGTGCAGGAAGGTTTGGGTGAAATGGTGATTGGTAAGTGATTGGAAGTCAGCGAAAAGGGGCGAGTTTGTGGTGGTGGTTTGGGTGTGTAAGTGGTAGTATCAAGTCCCCCATAGGTGAGACTAGTATGAAGGTGAGGGGACCATACAGGAGACATTCTCCTATATGGTGATCATAGCGAGGGTGTTGGTGAAGGCTTCCATACTCTTGTGGAGTAAGGAATGTGTTAAAACTATATAGGTGGTACTCCCAGAGTGAGGCATTGAAAAACACCTTCCAAGGGATCAATGGTTGGTATGTAGGTAGCTGGAATGGATGATGTGTCAGAGGTCAATGCAAAGGTGGAGTTAATAGATTGGGAAGCTAATGGGTCAGCCGTGGAGGTTATGGCAGTGGTAGGAATGGAGGAGGTATGTGTGGTAGAAGTAATGGCTTACTAGTAAGTGGAAGTGTAGGTGAAGAAGTAACGGTTGCGGAGGTAGTTAGCTTAATAGGTATGAGCACATCATTGGGTTAGTAAAGCATGTTATATGTTTTAAAAGGTGATGGGTCAGATGGAATGGTATAGGTGTGTCCTTCATGTTCAAACTTTACACAATGATGCAAAGTGGAAGGAATGCAACCCATGACACGAATCCGAGTCTGCCCAAGAACAAGTTATATTAGAATTCCCCTTCCAAAACATAAAACAATTCTAGAATAGTGCGGGGGCCTACGAAATGTGGAGGATGATGGTGCCTAATGTAGAGGTGATAGCATCATTGAATGAATGCAACATGACTAGATGTTTATACATGTAATTTTCAAGTATGTGCATTTGAGTGAATGCATGGGATGAAATGATGTTAATGCTAGTGCCCCCATCAATCATCACACGGCATACCCATATGTCATTGATGTGGACAGAGATAAATAGGGTTAGGTCCGAGTCATCATTTTGGTGTGGCATGATCTCTTCCTCTGAGAAGCTAAGGGAGGCCACTTGGTGAATAGGGTGGAGTGAAGATGAAGGTGGTAATTTGGTGAGAGAGGCTACATGATGGGGTGTGATAATGGAGGCTATGGGTGTAGGGTCATTGGGTAAAACCTCAATAGATTGAAGAACCTCTATGCGAGCTTGATGATGGGATTTTGAGGTTTGGATGAGGTCATATAGGGACATTTTGAGGGGAGACTAGTGTAATTGTTTGAGCATGGTGTGATGTGTGACACCATTAGAAATGGGGTACATGGGGCCCTGATAGTGATTTTAGGTATGGGTACGAGATGGTATGTTGGGTATAGGATTAGTTGGTGGGTTAGTTTCCTTTTCTTTACCCTTATCCTTCTGAGCACGTGTAGTGATGTGAATCATGTTGATCTAAGGGGAGTTGTGAAATGGAGAAGGTGTAGGGTGAGTGGTATAATGACACGACGGGAAAAAACCTACTGGAGGAGAAAAACCCTGTGAGGTGAGTTGGGGCAACGACATTTGGGTGGTGGCATGGAAAGTTCTCTGATGTGAACCATGTTAATTTCAAATCTTGGGGTGGCTCTAGGAGCTGTGAGGGTGGAGGTTGTGGTTGTTGAGTGGGTAGTGTGGGAATGGGTGTTGGTGAAGTAGGATCCTCATCGAGAAGGTCGTCATCATCAAAGTTGGCTTCTGGGGGACACAACTAGATAAGGATGGTTTTCAAGGCCTTATAGTTTTCCACATCGTGCCCTAGCACATGATGGTAGGCAAATTTTAGTATCATCAAACCCTTTTGGCTTGGGTTTGAGGGGGTCATAAGGCCTAAGTGGTGGTAATGTGATGACAAAAGTCTCAAGGAGGTTGGTTAAAATTTTGTTATAAGACCCTGCTAGTGGATTGCAATGGGAAGTGAGCGTGGGTTTGGGTGTAGGTGTGGTTGATTGTTGAGGAACAAATTTTGGAAGAGGAGGAGCGGGTTGAGCTATGGGTTTGGGTGTTGGCATGGTTTTGGGTGTCGGTCGTGTTGGTTTAGGTAGGGGTATAGTAGGTGAATGAGTAGGAGGGTGTGTGGTTGTTTTGACTACCTTATTGTGGGGTAGTGGAATTTTGTTTTTGGATTGCACCTTCTTGGGTAAAGGTGATATGGGTGTACGAGGTCTAGAAGGAAAAGTAGATGGGGAAGAGGGTGAGTTACCCATGGGGATAATGGGGGTGTTGTGAAGGTAGATGACACGGGTCATGCTTGGGTGTGAGAGACAACAACTGAAGTGTAGTGGGTAGTGAAGCAATAACTAAGGGTATTGGAGGTATGGGTGGTAAAGATGCTACATGCAGTGTGGGTGTAAGTCATGTTGGGCATCTGGGTAGGTTAGAGGTTTGTGAGGAAGGAATGGGTTGTTGTGTTTTTGGTTTATTGGTGGGTGGAGGTTTCTTGACCATGTGGGGAAGCTGAGATCCTAAGATGGATGGATAGGTGTAGGTGTGATTGGCGCAGCTGGGGTATGAGTTCTATGGGTGTGGTGCTTCTGTTTGGGTGTCGGAGTAGGTGTGGTGTTGTCTTTGGAGGATGTAGCTAAATCCAGTTTGATAGGTGGATGAGTAAGGTTGGTAGTCAGGGTGACCCCTAAAGTGGTAATAGGTTTAGTCGAGGATGATGTCATAGGTGTGGGTTTGGGTTTAGATATAGATTGGGCTATGGGTAAGGATGTGGTTTGAGCTATGATAGGTGTTGTGGAAGGAGTTGTGATAGAGGTGGTTGTGTTTGGTTTGATTGGTCGAAATATTTTTGGGTAGATAGTGGAGGTATCAGCAAGTGACCTCTGCATCTACATTGAGACAGGAAGCAAAAGGCATCCCCATAATAAGGCTCTATCCACATAATCTAAGTGATCGGCCAAATGCAAGAACAACATGTCTGTAGGTGGAGTTGATGAGGACCTAATGGAAATTCCTATAAAATGTGTCTTAGAGATGGGAAATTGGCTAGCTTTAGCTTTTGTGGGTAAGAGAGCCGAAAGTAGGTCTGCAGGATTTTGGGTAGTGGATGGAGAATGCTCACCAAGAGGCAAAGGTATCTCAACTGGGTCTATGGTAGGTGTAGAAGGTGATGGAAGCTCCTCTGCAAGTGGAGGAATGGATAGGTGCTCCTCTATGGGTGGAGGAGGTAATGGGTGCTCCTCTATGGGTGGAGGAGGTACTGTGGGTAAAATTTCTCTAAGTGGAGAAGCCAGGGGTGAGATGGTCTCGATGTTAGTAGGAAGACTCCTCCGTAGGTGATGAAGGAGATGAAAGATGTTCCTTTGTGGGTGAAGGAATAGGGGAGGTTGGTTCTGATGCGAAGGAGGATTTTGGGCTAGGATTTCCTCTATGGAAGGAATGTGAGGTAATTGGGAGGTGATGGGTACATCATTAAAGATAGCGTGAACCTCGCGGTATGGGTATCATGAGTTGAGGTCTCACCGGTTTGATCAGATGAAGGGGCATGGTTAGGAAATGGTTTCTTGAAGATGTGTAGGTTTTGGTTGGCAGTGCATTAGGATTATCCATGGTTAACTCACCTTTCTCGAAGCATTTCTTGGACAATATTTTTGAAAGTGATGCAATTTCATCACTATGACCCTTTACTCGATGATAGTTACAAAATCATGTTCTTTATACCATGTGGGCATGGGGCGAGCAGGGTCAAAACCAGTGTGTGGTTTTATGGGTGGAAGAGTGATGGTCCCAGCTTTGATAAGCTTTTCTAAGATAGAAGAGTAAGGTTCCCCAATTGGGGTGTATTTCCACTACTCTCATCTGAATTGAAAAGTTTGGATGGGTGAGAGATTAGATGAGGGGGTAGCTTGATTTGATGGATGAGTTGGGCCAGCCTTGAGTACCATTGCATTAGTGGTGCCCTTAGCTTTTGAATAATTTTTTGTGGTTTGGAAGAAGAAGAGGTATCATTCAACTTGAATGCCAAATTCTTATTGTGTAATTGGATTTTCTTCTCTTCGATGGCCCGAATCTCTAACTTTCATGCCATAGTGAATGCTTCATCAAATGTTTGGAAGGTTTGGACCTGTAAGGTTGGTGAGATATGTCTAGCACAAGCCCATGTGAAGAGCTCAATGAGTTCTATTTGTGGTAGTTGGAAGGTGAGTTGGTTGATCAAGCTACGCCAGTGAGTGAAAAAATCTACAATAGATTCATCCTCATATTGATGCGTGGAGTATAGGTCGGTCATGGTAACCTTCTTGATGATATTGATAGAGAAATGATCCAAGAAGGCTTGGGCTACCTGATTGAATGAGAATATGGAGTGTCTAGGTAACCCACTATACCAATCTAATGTAGGTCTAGTCAGAGACATGGGAAAGGTTCTCAAGAGCAAGGCATCATCGTGAGCGATCAGATAACACCTATGTTTGAATGACCGTAAATGTTTTGTGGGTCTTCTTTACTATTGAAATGATTGAATTTAGGCATTTCCCAATGCACGGGGTATGGGCGGATAGGAATGGATGGGTGGATGGGCTCGTTGCAAATCTCATCATAGGTGAGAGTGTTGCGGGAGCAGAAAAAATGATGCCTCTAATGTCTACATCTTGTCCAACATCAATTTGATTAGGTCATTGGTAGGTTGCGATGATTGGGTGCCTCCTGTAGCATGAGAGGGTTGGTTTTGGGCATATAATGGGGGTGGCACTCCAGTGTATGGTGCTACCATGTAGGTTGATTGGGAAGAAGGTAGTGAAATAGGGGTATGTACCGAGTGAATAATGGAGGAAATGGGAGGTTGCTGATAGTATGTATATGGAGGTGGAAGGGTCATGGTGGTAACCCTAGTGGCAATGGGGGCTAATGATTGTGGAATGGAAAGTACCACATTCTGAAAAGGGGTAGGGGTCACCGACACCGGAGGTGGTAGTGTAGCTATGGGTATGTGTGAGACATTAGGGGTGGATGAGGTTGTGTTTTGGGTAGTTGTCGAGGGTATGGTGGATGTGGCGGGTGTAACGAGAGGTGGTAGATGCGGCAGTCATAGCGGGTATAGGACCTAGCTATGAAACACTAGGGGTAAGGTAGATGCGGCAACACAGAGCTAGATGGGGCCAATGCAGGAGTGGGAGTGAGAGTCGGGGGGATAGATATGGGCATGTCATATATCAACTAACCCAAGGCATCTCGAGTGGATGAGTGGGAAAGGTAAAACTGCAAGGCGACAGGGTTTTGGTCAAGGAGTCATGTGAACTCCTCATCTCCGGTAGTGATAGTGATAGGTTGGATGGGATCCATGGCTGGTGATAAAATGGAAGGTGGTGAAGGACTAGGTGGGAGTGGTTGATAATTGGCGTGAAATACGAGTGCAGCTTGTTTGTCTTTGGGTCAACACCATGTGAACCAATATTGATCAGGTAGGGTTACTTCTCTGTAAATGACATAGAAAATAGTAGGAATAGGTGAATCTAGCGGTAAAAAGTGTATTTGGTACCAAATGTGGGTTGGAAAGTGAATCAGGTTAACTGATGCCGGTTAGGTAACACCGTGCCGGTCAGGGGTAACCATTGCTGGTCACTGTAGAAAATGGACAATGAGTGAAAAACAAGGTGGAAGGTCAAATCTGACAAGGATGCCAAATCTGATGGTGTTTTACAATGTCAATGGGAATGATGGCAGTGACAGGGACTATGAAAAGTGGAAGAAAATGAATAAAATGTCCTTTTGGGTAGGTTAACAAAAGGACCTGGAACCGACATCGGTTGGGTATAACCGATGATGGTCAGAGGGTAACCGACGATGGTTACTGTGAAATTGAAATAGTGATGAAAGAAAAGTGGTTGTGAATTAAAATCTGATGTAGAATCAGACCCAAAATTATGGGAATGATGATGATATGGCCCAGGCACACTCAAGTGAAGCTAGAATACACCAGTTGTGATGAGGAGCATGCAAGGATGAACAAGAAAAATGAAGAACGTGATCTCTCACCTCAAAATGCAAGCCAAGCAGAAACACTAAGAAAAATGTGATCCTAGGAGTGCCTTTTCTATTATGTTTGTTTAGCTTATGCTATTTAAGGACTGACACATGAATTGTGAAATAGAATTTTTTGAGGATGGCTTCCTACAAGAAGGAGATCTAAAAGGTGAGGTTTCAGGTATGTTATGGTGGGGGTGGGCTTCACTTTGAAGTATGACTCGACAGAGCAGCGAGTTGGGGAGTACCTGTCAATCCTCATGATCAGTGTGATCATTGACAGGTGTTCCCAGGAAAGATGTTGTTTAAGAATATGTGTTTGTTTTGAATTTGTGTAATTTGGCAAGACTCAGAGAGAGAGAGAGAGAAGATGTGCTTTCTATGATTCATTTGTCAACCATCAGCTGGTCATGACTTCCAGCGTATAGGTTTCCCTCAATTAATGTGAGCTAATGCGATAAATCAAAATGCAATGCACTTATTTTAAGCCCAAATCGAAGTGTGAAGTTGATGACACAATAAGATAAAGAGGAAGAGGGATGCTCTTTCACTATAATGTAGAAAACATGAAGAAATGGTTCTTTTTAATTACACCAAAAGAAAGGTTTCCTTTAGAGAAAATAGAAAGAAAAGGTGGGTTACCAAGGAAGAAAATTAATGTGTATGCTTTTCAGAAGGGAAACAAACACAAAATTTTCCTAGGAATGAATGAAATGCAAGGAACCTCGGATGGGTCCCACCGGCGTGCCAAAATGTTTCACCTGATTCTAGATCATTTCTTTGAAGTATTGATGAAATAGATAGGGTAATGGGTGTAGGAGGAATACCTATTCAAATGTTGGTTGATGGGTTGTTGTGCGCGTATGACTTCTGAATCCATAGCTGATTGTGAGAGCTTCCTTTTGGCTAGGAGGAACTACCTGTAATGCAAAGCAAGACCACTAGAAAAAAGTTAAACAATATATGCAGTGAACTACCTAGCGTATGCTAGATCCGGGAAGTGTGATACTTCCTAGATGGCTGTCAGTCCACTGTTTTAAAAAATTTAATGCGGTAAATAAGGTAAAACCTATTGTAATTTGAAATGATTTAGGTATCTCACTTAAAACACAATAAGAAATAGATCTAATCTAACATGCTAGGTTAGAATAGGATCCAAGGTCAAATAACTGTTCTAGGTCTCTGCAGGTCTGAGAGGTCTCAGGTAGATCACAGGTGAATGAGGGTGAGAGGAATTAGGTGGATAGGTCACTTGTTCTAGGTTGTATGGGAAAATATAGAGACCGATGTCGGTTAAGGGTGACCATGATGGTGGTTAGGTGTAACTGGTGCCGGTTACTGTGGAAAACTAGGAATGCCACAGAATGAGATTTAGGTCTCCTTTGTGATTGCACAAAGGACTTTGGTTGGTCAGGATGAGGTATTGGGTGATTTGGGTAGGATTTGGTGGGGTTTTAATGGGTATATGGAGGGATGAGTGTTGGAGGAGGTCAATGGGTGGCTAGGTAAACAAAATATGATAATATAATGATGAAATGAAATAAACCAGAGAAGTATAACATTATACTTACTTGGATCCTGGTCTTGGATGCCTGTGAGTGAGGGATAGAGGTGTTGATGAGAGGTTTGAAGGCTGCAGGTGGTCACCAACTAAGAAAATATTTTGCATGGGCTGCATGTACATTCCTCTTTGCTTGGTTAGATCAGATCATTGTTGGGATGGTTGTGCAGGAAAATATGCTTGATCCCCTTCCTTGCATGCATGTTCTCACTGGAATTTTCTCTCAGAAGATGTGATATCTCTTTGGAATGTGCTAATGTTTGCCAACTTTTCCAATATTTTTCCAACCTTCTGCCAACCTTGAGAATAAGGTTGTTTTGGGGTTAAAAGGGTAACCAACGGTGGTTCCATCTTAACCGGTGATGGTTAGGGGTAACCAGCATCGTCGGTCAAGGTGGGATTTCCTAGGTTTACTAAACTAGGGAGATCCTCTTGATTTCCTTGGATCTCATGCCATTAACCCATGGATTAGACTGGGAGCTTCTTGTAAGCATGCGGAATGTGGTTAGAGAGAATGTAGGCATTGATTTTTAGGGTTTGGGTAAGTTTTAGTTAGTTATAGCAACTTACTAAGAATAGGTATTAGGTTGAGTTGGCTTGGTGAGGTGTCTAGGTGAAGTGTATGTGTGGATATTATTTAAATTAAGATATTTAAATAATAAATATAGTGAGGATAATGAATTAATTTAATTTAATTAATTAAATTAATATTAGTGGAGTGAAGGGGGTCATGGCTAGGTTAATGTGATGAAGGGTGTTTATTTGTCGAGGGACTAAAGGGGAGTGTTACCTAATTTTAGTGTCTACACCTTTCACATTTCCTTATACTTTAATTATATGTTCATTTAACATCCCTTAATAGACCATACTAGTTTAGGTAAAATAGCATCAAACATGCGACTTAATAAGTTCCATTCAAGTAAGGGAAATTATACTATTTCTCATTCATCCAATTCATTAAATGACAACGGAAATAAGGATCCAATTAGATGTGAATGATAACAACAAGTTAGGATTACAAATTTCCTTCATATAGTGCACAAGAGAATTTACACAACAAGTTAAAGTAACTTCTAGACTTTTTCCATTAATTATGATAAATACAAATTTTACAAGACTATGAATTTCAAACATGTTGCATGTCAAACAACATCAAGATCATTAAAAATTACAACTTTACTTCCTTTAATACATCTCAATAATTATTCAAAATTCTCTATAAAATATCCATGCTTTAAATCAACCTATACATCATATAATTTATTGCCTTCCTTTATCACTTATGAAGTCCATCTCGTAAAAATTGCTAGACGGTTTAGTTTATTGAATCGAGCATGATAAACACTAAGCATTAAAATAAAGTGCCCTCAACTAATTGTTTCATAAAACCAATTCTACTTTTATGAAACAGAAATGCCGAAAGTAGATAATAAATCATAAGTTATAACAACCATAAAAGAAGAACAATTAATCAACTTTGAATTAACATTTAAGAAAAGATCATGATATATTCATTAATCTACAACATAATATCGGATAAGTGATGTTCGAAATAGTTACTTATCTATATAAAATAAAGTAACTAATAATTATTTCCTTCATAATTCAATCTAAATTTGAAATATAGAACTAACTTTACTATTTATCCAAACAGAGTCACTTTTAGAGGCAAGGGTCTTCTTACTCAACTTTACAATCTTCATACAAAGACATGTACACCAAGCTCATTCCATCATCGTAAGGATTTTAGGATGAATCGATTAACAACTGAAATAAATAAGAGTTTCACATTTCAAATGTGACATCCTAATTCCAAAACCAAGACATAACATAAGTTCTCAAGTTAGGCCTCACATTAACATTAGAAAAGTATTCATTCAATAAACATCATCTCGCACCAATCACTATAACAGATATTAAGCACCCTTAATACAAATTAAGTGAATAAGCAAGTAGTAACAACTACATAATTGCAATCATAAAAGTAATGCATCTTACCCAAATAAATCCACTACAAGATTACACAAAAGAAGAATGAATGACTGAAAATAAACAGTTTAAAACTTCCTTTCCCATTTGGTTTAACCCGAATTCCCATTCACAACTCATAAAATGGAATTCAACACTTAACTCTTATAGTTTCACAAGTAAATAAATTCGAAAGAGGAATGGTACTGACCTAGTCATAACATCCCTTAAATATTAAAAATGTAGACATCATGCTTTGAGTTGTTACACTACTCAAGCTACTATAAATTCAAGCCGAGATATAAAATTAAGGCTCACCCATCACCAAACAAAATTAGTTCAGTATCATTTTCCACATCTCGAAATGAAACAACAAAGTAGCAAAACATCATACAGGAAAAATAGCAGCCTTCAGCAATCATCCCAAAACGTCAAAGTTTCAATCAAGAGAGCATAACCTATTCATTCCTACAAGACGATAACACAACAATAGATAAGGAGGACTTATAGTCACATCCTCACAGAGGTGAGTGAACACATCCTTGAATAGATAGAGAAGGATTCATCAAGAATTAATTCCAGAAGATGTAAATGAAAGGACTACATGACTTAGCTAAAGGTTCCCAGTCAGCTTAAAAGATGAATAAGTTTTCCTTTCATTTTACCACAAAGGCTCAAATGAACACTCCTACGAAATCAACGAGACATTAAATTTCTTCCAACTTACACAAGAATCAAATAATCTAACAACTACACGGATCTAGTTAGCTTCAAAGAAACATAACTGTCAATTCAAAATAAAATATCCATTCAACGTATCTTCAAGAAGTTACAACAGTTAGACTTTCACAAGTCTCTCTAACAAGTTTAAAAGTGGTCTACCCGATCAGAATGGATAGGTTCATATCAAAACATCTAAGTCCAAAATAAAAATAGATAGGAAGCTTTGACCTCAAGTAAGCTCAATTGAGCTATGAAATTATAATTAAAATATTGAATCGAGATAAATCCATTACCCAAAATATCTTCAAACAAAAAAACTTCAATTATTTACCTATAGTTCAATCTCCCAAATCTTAAAGGAAGACTCAAACATAATTATTTAGAAGAGAATACTTCATCCCTTGCTGTATTCCACAAATAATTCCGAAACCAAATAAACCCAGAAGCCATTTCACATAGTTTCGAAGGAGAGCACCAAATCTAAACAACAAGGTTTTCAATCAATACCTCCTTCTTTTTTCCACATGAACTAGAACCATAAAATAGTAAATCCAAACACCATTACATACTAATATTCCATTGAATATGAGGTTTTAAGCAATAAAGGTTTACATAGTATAGGTTAAAAACAATTACCCATTCACTATTTTCCACACATGTTCAAAATCACACAATTATGAACCAAAGTATATTGATACAGTCTCGGAAGGTGTATTAAAACTTCAACAAAACAAGATGTGACAGAGAAGGGTAACCTTTTACCTTCTATAAACAATGAAAGAAACCTAGTTTGAAGCTTAAAGAAACAACAAATTTCTGAGAAAGGGAATTTACACACTTGCTTTTGATTCCTAAGATCACCGAAAGGTGCGAAGGAAGAGCATACGTAATGTGAAAATTCCACTAAAACAAATTATATGGAAAGTATTTTACACTTTTAGAAGTATAAAACAAGTGTTTTTAGACATGAAAAAAGTTTGTAAAAGTGATTTTGATCTCCAAGATCACCTAGAAGGTGCGAGGAGAGAGCATACACACTTCACAAACCTCGTTCTAGTTATGAAACTAAAACACTTAAGCTATGCTAGTTTTAAACAACTAAACAACACCTTGCACTTACTTTATTAGACTTTGAAAACCTTTGAAAGTTTGAAAATGATCTTACAACTCGGAGAAATAAAGTTCAAATTTTAATACATACACCTACATGTCTAGAATGAAACCTGTGTGCCCTGACCAATGGATACACGCCCCCAAAAACATGGACACTTGGCATGGTTTTATGACGGTGGGCCCCCAACACCTATGCGAGCCTACCAGGACAAGTGCACTAGGGTTTTAGTGAAGATGCTCTCATCCCAAAGATACGCATGTAAGCAATATGAATTAGAAAAATACAAAGCATGACAAAAAACACTAGCATGTCCAGAGACACGGGGATGCCCTACGATTGTGGAGATGCCTATGGTTTGATGGATACATTCATGGGGTCAAAATGATAGAGTTTACATAGTAGGCCAATATAAGCCAATGCACCTAGAGTGATAGTACACTTGAAAATTGACGGAGATGCCTATGGTTCGATGGACACACAGCCAATTCTAAATGAGTTGTTTAATAAGTAGAAGATCATATGGGTGCATGACCAACTTGATTCCTACGCTGGGGTTTTAATGGAGATTCCCCCTTCCAAGAAACCTATGCATACCCCCTGAAAACCCTACAAAATTCACGGAAATGAAATTTTTTGACAAGCAAACATGTTAAAGGTTAGTCAAAGAATCATATTTCTAGCTCAAACCCACAAAAATATATGAACAAGGATGATTTATCTCACTTAAAAATGAAATCATGTAAATAACAAGCTATTTTTCCTAGCAAACATGAAAGTCGACTTTAAAATATTGAAAAAGGCCCCTAGAGGACAATGGTGAGTGTCTCACTAGGGGTGCAAAATGTATTCATGAATTTTTTTAGCTATGTTAATAAACAAGAAACAAACTAAGTAGTTCCATGATCTAACTAAACCTATCATAAACATCAAGATGAGTGTTAAACAAGATAATTTCTACAACAATGAATTAAACTAAAACACTATCATTTTATCTCTAACTACTCTATGATTACTTAAATCATAAATTGAACCTAGTTAAACCTATGAGCAATCAAATTAGATTTGTTGTTTTCTTCAATGGAGGTGAAGAGGTCTCTCTAAAATGGCTACAAGGCCAAGTTAGGTACCCTCCTACTAACCTACTATGAAGTTATGGATGCAAGATGGATGAGCTTCAACAATGGAGGATAGCCAAGATCAAATGCCTTATTAGCTTGGCTAATGCAAATGAGGTCTAATGCCAAGATCTCCAAATATGAGAGAGAAGGACCATTTGAAAGGAAAGCCTTAGGCTTGTATTTATAGTTTTTGGTTTGGAAGAGTTTGGAATTTTGGTGCATGTGGGACTAAAGCTCAAAAATCACTTTTAGATTAGATTAGGATAAACATGCTTTAGGCTTGGTTAAGCTTGGTTTAGGCTAGTTAACTAGGGTTTAGGCTAGTTAAACTTGATTAATAAGTGATTAGAGACTCATTGAGAGTTGGGAGTGGTTTGGATAACCATTTATGACTAATATATAGTCTAGGAAGATTGCATAAGTGGTTCAAAGAGAACTAGGGAGATTCTAAATGGTCAAAAGTAGGAATTTTTAGATAATAAGAGAGATATTACCTAATTAATGGATTATAGGAGGAATACAACTAACAAGGTGTTGTAAATAGGTATCTAAGAATGGATTAAAGGATTGGGAATTAACGAAGTGTCTTTAATTGACTAGATTGGATGAAATGTTAAGTGTAAGCATATTTTAGGTGTCTACATTACCTAAATGGGGAGTTTTAGATGCTCTGATCCATTTCCTCTACATGAGATCCAAATCCTTCATGAGCCATCTCTCTCCACAATGATATTTTTCTCCAAATTCATGTTGATTCTCTAAATCCCTCTCGCATGCCTCATTAAAATTAAGCCACATTTCTTCTCTATACCTTTCTTCCACAGTGTCCGCCATCTTTCACCACACTCCGATCTTGCCCCACATGTGGTGGAGTTTTCGCTAGCCATATGACATCATTCCAAATTTAGGGTCATGATCAAGATCTTAATCACTAAGGGGATAGACAAAAATAAGATCCTCTCGGGTTCATGCGGAACAAAAATTTAGCAATCTCTCGATAGGAATAAGTAGAAACTATGTATCTTGCAAAATATAACTATTCAACACACCACTCCACTAATTATCTATAGTGCATGTCTAAGTCATATCGGGATCATGAAAATTCTAAAAATATTCCTACGTCTAAACAAGTGCTCTATAATTCAAATTTCTCTTCGATGCGTATACTACTAGCCACTCATACAACTCTATAAGAAATCGGAAAATAACATCCCATAGAGCTCATCATACTAATTTTTTTAACCCACACCCATGCATCAAATTCAGGTCTAGTGTTAAATATGTGAGCATACTCTTCCTATAAATTATCTAACCAATCCTCAATGCTTTGGCTGAAGTTAACCAAAGGTGTGTCTTTATCATGCAACATCTTGGAAAACAACTTGAAAAGAGGTCCCGTAATGAAACCAAAATGTAGTCTTATTTTTTCACCAACAACCCAAGGCACGTTGTCACATCACTCAGGAAAACTTGATCACTCACCCAAAGTGTGAAAGGGTATCGTCCCTCTTTTATGGAAGCTTATTCATGTATTTAACATGATCATACAAGATTTTGAGCATGAAGACCATATTTTATTTAGAAGATGGCATGCACTCTCTAAACACACCATGCACCCTTACATGATAAATACAAAAGCATGAAGATTGCAATGCTAATAATATCAAATACATGCATTGTCTATCTTTGGAGAAGAATACTTGTCAAAGATTGAAGCATTTTTGCATGGAGAAAAGAAGGACCCACACATGAGAATAGAATTGACACTTTTTGAGTTAAGACTATTTTTAGAGAGGACTATAGATAGCACACTTGCATGTGTGGAGAATATGATTGTAAATGGCTAAGAATGTGGATACTATCAATAGCATGTGTGGGTACCTATTTTATGGAATAGATAAGTAGTGAAGGGAAAGTCCCCACCCTATATATATGATGTTAGGTACATAGTACATAGTAGAGAGAGATATATAGATGTATGTATGATGTATGAGTGTGTGTATGAGAAGTGTGTGTATATACGCATATGATTGAATCATTGTATCAGTTCCATACGCGCATTGGTATAGATTGAAAATACTTGTAAGGAGCTTATATATTTATTAATAGATGGAAGATATTGGCTGAATCTAAGTGTCATTATGTGTGTAGTTGAGTAGTGCATGTTATTAATTCAATCATGATTACTATTTAAGCTTGTTCTTTCATAGATCTGAGGGTAGCATGCATTGTAGAATGATGGATTAGTTATGAATCTATATGTTTCTTCCTTCATCATGTTAACATCCTATTATAGAAACCCTAAAGAGGGACCTAGTACCTTTGCGCTTTGGGTGAGCACTCAGTCTAGGCTGAGTGATGTGCCAATGCGACTAGGGTGTTATCTAGTAAATTCTAGGCTGCATCATTGGTTCCATTTTGGACCTCTTTTTCAGTTGTTTTCAGGATGGTTCATGATGAAGACATACTTGGTTAACTCTAGAAAGTATTGAGGAATGGATACATGATCTGGAGGAAGAATATGCATGATGGTTCAGTAGTGGATCTGAGTTTAACACACACACTTGGGTAGAACAAAACTTGTATGATAGCTTATATGAGAGATTTTTCTATCTTTCCAGTAGAACTATATGAGTGGCTTACTGCTTATGCATCTCAGTGGAATTGGAGGTATCATGCACTTGTCTGGACATAGGAAGAATTTTAGGCCCTCTATGATGCTTTGATCTATTTGGACTCATGTGGTGGATACATGGTTTTGTGGTGTTCTAAATAGTTATATTATGGAATATTCAATTTCGACGTACTCTTTCCCAGGTAGCTGAATTCTAGTTTTTGTGGTATCCAAGAGGAACATATTTGCAAGGTATTCCACTTGGTGATCAAGATCTTAATGGTAACTTTGAACCTGGAGAGTAAACCAATGGCTAACTAAACTTTGTCCATGTGTGAGGGTAGGAACAAGTTTGGTTTAAGATGGCAGACCTAGCGGTAGAGAAAGAGAGAGAAAGGTGGCTTAAGTATAATGAGGCACGCGAGAGGGAGATAGAGAAGTAGTGTTCCATTGTAGAGAGTATGGCATGGAGGAGAGAGATGGCTCGTGAAGGATTTATAGCTCACGTAGAAGACATGGAGCCAGAGCATCAGGAACTCCCCATCTTGGAAAGCATGATAGAGATCCCCCTCGGCCTCACATGGAAGTGTGCCAGTAGAGACTACCTAGACCATGGGTGTGCATCTTAATCCACTCTGGTGACCTAGCCCTTGCGCTTGGTTTTTTAGTATCTAGTATGACAAGTAACCAAAAACTAACTTGGGAAGTAGGAGAGTAGGAGTAAGTCAGGGATCAAGTACATCAATGGTAGGACAAACATGGCTTCAATGTCATTTGGAGGAGCATTCTTAGGTGCATCATCCACATAGAATGTGAGCACGTAGAATGTTGGATTCACCTCTAGAAGTGGAACTACCTCACAGACTGTAGGGGTACAATATAGTACTACTTGTCGGAGCACAGGGAGTACATCTATAAGCCCTATTCCAACTATAGGTGGTGGATCAGGAGGTATAGGTGGTTCTAGTTCTAGTGGATCTGGTGGTTCTGGAGGTAGAGGGAACACATGAGGTTCCGGATCAGGTGGTCAAGGTCCATGCAACAACCACAAAATATCTATATGGAGATGTCTCTTCATCTCCCGAAGTATAGAGGTATAGAGGATGCTTGCCGAACATGTGCATATGTGTGAAATATTGTGGCATGCTAAAGGGATCACAACTGTTGAGAAAGGCAAGTCAATTCACCACTACATTACAAGGGCACACACACAGACTGGTATAGGAAGTTTGACCCTGATCAAACTTGTGTGGATTATGTAGCATTGAGAGATGCTTTCTTGAAAGAGTTCCATATCCTAAGTTTGAGTAGAAGAGTATAAGTGCACTCAAGGATATCAAGCAAGGCACTACTGAGAGTGTACGTGAGTATGATGCTCATTTTAAGACACTTCTATCTAAGCTATCTTATGATATTCATGCTAGCCAACATGCACAATGGTTCGTTGGAGGATTGATTACACCTTTTAGAAGGGTGATTGTCACATAAGACATACATTGATCCATGTGAAAGCACTGGAAGCAACTTTACGTGTTGAGGTAGTTGGGAGCATTGACACTGGCATTAGTCCATTCCTAGAGGCATAGATTGTAGCTATGGCAAAGTAGTTAGAAAAGCTATCAACAAATTCAGCCCATGAAATGTGCTCAGGAATTTGGTGTACAGATTGTGAAGTGGAAGGTCACACCAAGGATAGTTTCCCTCACATATCTGTACACTCATTACTATTGGACTATGAAATTTTCATTTGAATCATGATGCTAGTCATTATCCTTTATTACAGTGCATGATAAGGAAGAATGTATCTTGATTTTACAAAATTTGTCAGGTCCACGACCCATGATACTGAGGATTATCAGTTGATTGGTCAGATCCAGGATGCTATAGACCTTGGGTATGACAGACAAGTATAATAGATAATTCTAAGGGTAAGAATGAGCACCAATCGGGATCATAATCAAATGCTATGATAAGGAATGAGGGGCATTTTGAAGGAGGTCGTGGAAGGGGACGTGGATATCATGGTGGATATGGAGGATGAGGCCATGGTGGAGGAAGAGGAGAGTTCCCTCGTGGAACATGTTATACGTGTGGATCTCCTGACCACTATAGGCATGAATGTCCTCAGAATATTGCATGTTCTTTCTATGGAAAGAACCATAGCTATGAAGAGTGCCTAGACTTATATGAGCATCTGAGTAAGCAGCATAAGCAAGAAAACAAAGGCATCGGGATGGTTAGAATCCAGCGCATGGTAGAAGATCAGTGGATGCCCAAGATAGCAGAAGGACTTGAGGCATTGATAGTGAAGATTACTACACACGTTGAAGCAGCACACGCGAGAGAGGCATTGCACTAGAAGCCTACGATCACCAAGGAGGAGGTTTTGCATGCGAGGTACCCAGATCCTACTCATCAGAAAGAAGTTTACCAGGATACCATGGAAGTGCTAAGGAATCTTTAGGGTGAGATACAATACCTAAAGGAGAAAAATAAAGCATTAGAGATAGTCCAAACTGATATCGATGATCTGCGAGAGGTGTGCAAGATGTTGCGCCAAGAGAACATTATTCCACTATTAGGAAGTTGGTTAAAAGGGAACACTCCATGCGCAAGTCTTGAGACCAAATGATAGATTCTACATGCATAAATATTCCCCCTGATAGCATTGACTATGATAAAGAAATTACTCTAAATGTTTTTATTGTGGATGGGTGGTTTTTGAGAAACATATTGATCGATACAGGTGCGGAGGTAAATGTGCTTACATTAGATGCATGGGTACAAATGGGGAGGCCTCCATTGCAGCCATCATCTAATGTGTTATTTATGGAAAACCGGACTAAGGCCACTCCCATAGGAGTTTTGAAAGATGCATCTATAACTATATAAGGGGCCAAGTTCACTGGGGATTTTGAGGTATTAGCACTTGCAAAAGCAGACAATTTTCCATCCCTACTTGGATGCCCTTGGTGTTATGCGAATAATGCTGACTTGAGATTCAATAAGGGGTATATCAGCTTTGAAAACAAGGAGGAAAGGGTTGTGATACCTTTGATAGATGGGAAGTCTACACCATATGTTGAGCCTCTAAGTGAGGAGGATTTAAAAAGAGTCTATGTATGCACTATTCAGGACCCAGAGGTCAATGAGCCATCAAAGAAGGCATCCTACAGTGGGAGGATTCTCATTCTATTAGTGATACTATGAGTATTGCTTGTGAAAATTGGGCTCATGGTACATATGAATTAGTAGGGCGTGAGGTGAAAAGCATGGTTGCGTGTAAGAATGGACTTCATTCAATTCGATGGATAGGTAGCACAAGTACCTTGGTATACAGGGACAGAAGATCTTCCTACATTTTTAAAGGCCATGGAAACACAATGGATAGATCAAGTTAAAAGGAGAGATATGTTAGTATATACACTACGTGGGACAGCAATGCGCACTGGTGGGTAGTCCACAGAGATAATCTTATAAACTAGGAAGAGATTGGAGTCACTTTGTCTACTAGGTTTATAAGGAACAATGCACCTACGCAAATCTACACTTATCATGGTGATCAACCTGTTTAGCATCACATTCAGCAGTGTGAGAGACTCTAGATAGCAAGGACAAGAAGCATTACCACCTTCACTCTGGGTGCATAGATTGTATTCTACTGCTATAAGGATGTCACACATGCTTGGTATGTATATGTGGAACTACATCAAGAAACTAGAAACTGTAAGATTTGACTGTAGGAATGATCCAAACTTTTGACTACTTCTCGACTAAACCTCTTGTAGAAGAGGCATTAAAATTTGTCAAGCATTTAACTATGGGAGATAGTGCAAAAGTAAAAGAGCATATTCAAGGAATTATTTGGTGAGGTAGAGTTTGGAGCATGTTTTGAAAAGGAAGAAGAAATGGACTCCATACTACTTGAACACGCTTTCCTTGAGAAAGAGAAAGGAAAGATGGTTTACGTCGTGGATGATGAGGAAGTTGAGAACTTGGATATTGAACATTCACATGGGGTGCGAGGAGGTCTTGGATAGTGTAGACAAGGATACATGTGCCTACCATGAACCCATGAAGACAAAGAAGGTGAATATAGGTTTGGAGGCTGAGCCTAAGGAGGCCATAATTGGAGATTACTAGTCAGACTCGGAGGTAGCAAAGATCATCGAGTTACTCAGGGATTATCAAGGACTTATTCCCTCGAGGATATCATGAACTTAAAGGCATGCATGAATCACTTGGGAAATGAAGATCAAACTTAAGGATGGTGCATGACCAGTTAGAAAGAGACCTTACAGAATGAATCCTAATTTGTGTGAAAAGGTAAAAGAAGAAATTGATAAAATGTTGAAATCTAGAATTATCAAGCCCCTTGATGAGTTAGAATGGGTTAGCCCAATGGTGATCAATATCAAGAAGGATGGATGGATTAGGATATGTGTGGACTACAGGGATCTGAATGCTGCATGCATCACAGATCCATTCCCTACGCCATTCACTGAGGAAATACTAGGAGTTACAGGGCATGAAATATATTCCTTCACAGATGGATTTTTCGGGTATCATCAGGTTAGGATTGCTCAAGAGGATCAAGAAAAGACAACATTTACTACTGAATGGGGTAGTTTTCCTATACTTGTGATGCCCTTTGGATTGAAAAATGTGCTGTACCTTATTCTCACGCATAGTTGTTCAGGCATTTAAATATTTTATTCACAACTTCTTACAAGTCTACCTAGATGATTGGATAGTATATGGGCTTGTGAAAGATCATTGTGACAATCTATGCTTAATGTTTGAATGATGCAGACAATTGAGTATCTCTTTGAACATCAAGAAGTGCATATTTTCTATGCCATTTGGGATACTATTAGGACATATAATCTGCAAGGAAGGTTTGCTAGTTGATCCAGCCAAGGTTGCATAGTCATTTTAGGCCTGGAAGCACCTACCAGTCAAAGTGAGGTGCATGGATTTTTAGGTCATACAAGATATTATAGAAAATTCATAAAGGGTATGCCAAAATTGCTTACACCCTTGGAAGAATTACTTGAAGGAAAAGGTACATTTTATTGGGGAGAACCGCATGTAGCAAAATGTGTTTTGAGATATTAAAAGAGAAACTTACTACCGCACCCATTCTACACTTTCCCTCATGGGATAAACCATTTCATGTGCATGTGGATGCTTCTGGTATGGCCATTGGCATTGTGTTAGCTCAACCTGGTAAAGGTATTATAGATCATCCAATTTGTTTTGCTAGTAGGAAGTTGACTCTGTTGAATGGAATTATACAACTACGAGCGCGTGAAGCTTTTTCAATGATGATCTATGCATTGTACAAGTTTTAATAGTACTTGTTAGCAACACCATTTGTGTTTTATACAGATCACATGGCATTGAAGTACTTGGTAAACAAGCCCATCTTATAGGGGTGCATATGTAGATGGGTGCTCCTATTTCAAGAGTTTGACTTCACAGTTGTGGTGAAGCTAGGAAAAGCAATTCTAGGACTAGACCATTTATCTAGAATCAATTCAGGAGAGGATGCACAGAAAATTGAAGAAACAATGTCGGATGCACAGTTATATAGGTTACAATGCACACCCATGGAATTAGAAGACATTGTTGTCTTTCTACGAATAGGTATGGCACTAGAAGGAATGAAAGCATTAGAAAAGAAGCAACTTTCTATACACACGACACCATTTATGTTAATCAGTGGTGACCTCTACAAGCTAGGTAGAGATGAAGTATTACATCATTGTGTATTAGAGCATGAGCATAAGGATATCATGGAAGAAGCTCATGGTGGTATTGTAGGAGGCCATTATGTAGGTGATGTGACTACCCGAAAGATCCTACTTGTTGGATTATGGTGGGAGACATTGTATAAGGATTGTAAAGAATATTGTAAGGTGTGATCATTGTCAATGCACTAGGAAAACTAGGGAAAAGAGATGAGATGCCTTTGAGACCGATTACTAGTGTTAAACCATTTGAGAAATGGGCCATTGATTTTGTAGGACCTATTTCACCAGCCATGCGTAGGAATGGATCATGCTATATCATTACTTGCATAGATTATCTCACACGGTGGGTAGAAGTAGCACCTACCAAGGATTGTATGGACATTACAAAGAGCTAGGTTTCTATGGGAGAATGTTCTTACAAGATATGGATGTCCCTTAAGCTTGACAAGTGATCGAGGTACACACTTTTTGAATGAGACAATCAGGATCCTATTAGATGAGTTTATGGTTGCACACCATAAAACTACACCTTATCATCCTCAGGAAAATGGAACTGCTGAGGCCTTCAACAAGATTTTGAGCTAGACTTTGACAAAAATTTGTGATGTTGGAAGAAAGGATTGGGATGAAAAAGTATCAGCTATTCTTTGGGCATATAGAACAACTTACAAGAGATTGAACAAAGCCACACCATTTCAGTTGGTGTTTGGTGTGAGAAGTTGTTCTCCCTATAGAATTTATGTTACCTTCTTTGCACATTGCATGCACTTGGAGGTCTAGTTGATGAACAAGATTTAGAAGAGCGTATCGAAAAGATGATTCAACTAGATGAGCATGAGAGCCATAACATGATGGAGTCAAGAAGTAGGAAAAGGCCAGGTAGAAGGCATGGCATGATAGAAACATAAGGGATAAGAAGTTTGAGATTGGACAAATGGTACTTCTTTATGACTCAAATTTCTTGTGCCATCTAGGCAAGCTCAAAGTACATTGGTTGGGGCCGTATGTTATCACTTCTATACTTGAATCAGGTGCTTTCCAGTTAGAAGCACTTGATGGAACATGGCTACCCGATTACTTTAACGAGTAGGCTGAAGCCCTACTATAAATAAGTCTTCTTGGTGTTTGTAATAAGGTAGTATTTCCATTTAGTTTAGGTTTTCAATTATGTATTTCCTTAATGTATTTCCTTCATTGTCATTATGCTTTGTCAATTTAGTTGTTGTTTTTGTGTAATAAGCGTGCTTGCACATGCATAAAGCTAATTATTGTATGAAGAATGTTTATGTGTAGAGGAATGCACATACTTTTTGTGTGGGGTGGTTGTAGTTATCCAAGAAAAAGATTGTGGGAATTGAAAGGTGAAAGGAATAAGCTACTACGGGTGTGCTTTAAGTCAAAAGAAGATTGCTTCTCAAAAGTGACCAAGGATGGAGATGAATGAAAGAACAGTATAACACGAGGTAAGCGGAGGCCATGATAGCTACTAAGAGAAGGTATAGTGATGAGGTACTCGGGTGCAGGGAGCATGCTTTGAAGAGAAGTCTGTGACCAGAGGGTAGGAAGGCATGCTAGAAGGTTATAGTTAGTGTGAAGATGTACCACATGAAATGAAATGGATTTGGTCAATGAATGAGGGGATATTTGGTAGGTGAAGGAGTAATAAATGCATCAAAATTTGAAAAATTTATATAAGGATGGGATGCGGATTCATTTTTACCATTGCGACTAAGAGTATTTGAAGAAAGAGCCAAGTGTGAAGAGCCGAGTGATCGAGTTAAGGTGTGAAGGGTGTGAAACCAAGCGTGACAACCAGATCTATGTGTGACAAGAAGCTTGCATCCCCGGTGGTGAAGGGTTTGAGTGAAGCAGGGAGATAGAAAAGAGTTAGGTTATGAAGTTTCCACCTAGGGCATGATTGAATCAAGCTAGGGTTTGATTCACAAAGTTGTAGAGTTGAAGAGGAGACATTTGCAAGGTAAAAATGGCACCGAAGAAGGCATCTGCACATAGCAGTAGTAAAAAGGAAAGAAGAAGGTAGTCATTGAGGAGGAAGAGATGGCACCTGAAATCCATTTTTCAGAGATGTAATATCCAGAAGGATTCATCATCGGCCAAGAATGGGATTCACCCATCAGAAAGAGAAAAGTAAGTGAATATAATCATAGGACTTTGGAGAACAAGAAGGAGCTCGATTCCTTGCTCACTGCTAGAATGAACAAGCACACGGTGGATGACATGCCAGTTATGATGATGTGGGTGAGAATATTTTGAAGAGAATTGGGGTCTACTAGTTGTATGAGCTTCCATATTTTGGGAAGTATGAGCCCTTGTATCAGTGGCTCATGAGCAGGGTGCACAAGACTTCTTCTACTTTGCAGGATGCACGTAGTTAGAATCTCATCTACACTTGTCTCATTAGTTACAGGTCTAAAGGCCATAGGAGAAGACATAAAAGGTGACCTTTGCGAGATAAAGTTGTGATTGTAAAGACCAAATAGGAGTTGGGGTACCTAAAGGGTCCATGCGGAATGGACATAGACAAATTGAAGAACTGTCCAGTTGTACAAGCTGCAGCACACCTTGTTACCAAGTTGAATGATCAGGAGCGGTGGTCACAGGTAAATACTATGTGGTTACATGTGGCACATAAGATGTCAGAAGGGACAATCTACAACATTGCAGGCTATATTACAGAGAAAATAGTCAAAGAAGCATGCACAGGGAAGATCAGCTTTGGGGCTGTTCTACTATCACTGGTATTTATGGAGATCGGAGTACCAGATGGACCAAGAAGGAAAAGTATGGGAATACCCCATGGAGAACAAGTCCCCAGCTGAAAGATTCAGTAAGTACCTATGCAAGGGGCCATGACAGATGATGTAAAGAAAATGGCGGAGAAGTGGTATGATAGGCTCCATGTGGAAATTTGGGGAAGAGTGGCACATCCCAAAGGACCTACTAGTAGTGGTAGGGAAACAAGTTCAGTTTGTTGTATATCAACATTTCTACATCATGTGCTTCCCAATGAAAGATGGAGTCTGAGCCCTTGGTGCAAATTTCCTTACGCATTCACTGCAAGGTATTTCAAGCATCTTTCATAGATTTATAGACACGTGACGATTGGTCTTCAATGTAGATAAGGTAGAATGACTACCATACATTGAGGAAGAAGTATGTGTATCTGGCGAAGAAGTGCTTATACATAGAGAGGATCATTTTAGAAGTATTGAATATCAAGCCAATAAGTTTGGTTGTAGCAGATGTGGGGGCAGCATTGGTGTATCTCTAGTTAAAGCTGAAAAATGGAGAATAAAAAATATGTGGAAGGTGAGTTTGCACTTCCAGCACCACTAAAGGGAAAGCATACAATGGAGAACATCCCAGTGCTTAAGCCCATAGAGCCAATTGAAGTGCAGGATGAGGAGGAGGAGCACAAAGATAGTGGTGGTTTGGAGCATAGGGTAGGAGACATCCTACAAATAAGGGTGAAGTTGAGCGTGCCATTACCCCACCTCAGCCACAAGAGGGGGATGATGAGGACTTGAATGCAGTCCAAGGGGAGCACAAGTTTAAAAGGGTATTTAGGAGAATAAGGACCCAAGGTGCTACTCCAACCACTATGCGCAAATCACCCAGACTCTCCCCACAGAAGGAGGTGACCATGTAAGAGAGGAGAAACTAAGTTGAATGAGGAGGTGGAAGAGTCAGAGAAAGCACACCTAATTCTCCTACACTTCTAGAGAGACACAGAAGAACAGGGTGAGGAATCAAAGGAAAAAGAAGAGGATGAGAAAAGACCGAGAGAGAAGCTACGAGAGATGTTCAGGACATGGAGACACAAGTCCCAAATTTGGAGGCTAAAGTTCCTAAGTAGCAAAGGTCTAGAAGAACAAGTGGAGAGCACATTCCACCAGCCATGGGGTATGTAGAGGATGCAAAAAATTATCTATGCCCACTTCTAGAGCATGATAGCATAAAAGGATTTATTCGGATGGGAGTTAATGGATGAGGATATGGTGATTGTGTGCACTCAAAAGAAACTATCATGGTCAATGCACACCCACATGGATGAGCCTGAAATTTGATGTGTGTGAAGAGTCATGTGTTTGAGAATGACTGAAGAAGGCACCTCAAGCTAGACACATGATAGTAAAGCCTATTGTCATGTCAGATGAGCAGTCAACAATGCATTGGTGAAAGTTTCTGCTTGAGGTGGCTAGAAGAAACATGGACAAAGCTGCCATGATCAAAGTGTTGCGTGAGGAGTTGAAGACAAAGGATGTAGAGATAGCACACATAACACAGGAGAGGGACTTCACAAGAAGAAGAATGAGGTGTTTATAAGCATTGCGAGAGGAGATTGGGGACAATGTCATCAAAGCAAGGCCACACTTGGAGGCCAAGGTACCACAGACATTTCCTTCATGATACACTATGTGGGAAAGTTGGTGGACTTGGTACTTGAAGATGAAACTCTACGTATGCAAGTGCCGAACTCTCAAAACAAGATGCGAATGGGAGAAAGCATCAGTGATGAGAAAAATTACATCTTATGAAGGGTTGTTGCAAGCATTACAAGAAGTATTGAAGAAAGTAGACCAGGCTTTAAATGTATGCACAACTCCAGAGGCACTTATCAACATCAAGACCCTCAAAGAGAACAATGAGGTCTAGAAAGTGATGAAAGATGAGACATTGGGCCACATAGAAAGATTGTCAATGGTTAAATAGAAGTGCGAGGCCCTAGTAGCAGCACAAGAGCCACAAGACTTGGCTAGGAAGAGCTTGGAAAGCTAATTGCGTAGAAGATGGACCTTTTAGAAGGAAGAATGACATCAATGTCTAGTGTTGTGTTGGTTCTATAAAATGAGAAAGGAGAGAATTGTGAGGGATGAGTTGGAATCCATTGTTGTGGACATCCCAAAAAAAGTAGAGCAAGCACTCACTGAATGATAGGTATTGGAGGCCAAAATAAAGGAGGAGTATCCAGAGTTGATACTACAAACTGATACAGAGGAGGTTGCCTAATAACCTCATAAAAATTCTTTATTTATCTACATTCTTTCATTCTTATTCTTTCCATTCTTCTATTCTTTCCTTCAATTTTGGAGATACCCATTGTTGGGATGACAATGAGATTAGTGTGGGGTAATGTTGATCAAAGAATACTTGTCAAAGATCACAAGGAGAGTCCGTGGGATAGAAGGCCCAGGAACCAAGGGCGCGAAGGACAAGAAGGACCCACGCATGGAAGGCAAGTTCAGATTTCAGGACTTAGCTGATTTTGAGCATGAAGACCTATTTTTAGAAGATGGCATGTGGAACACATCAACGATGCAGAGACGTGCACGCCATGCATTGTCTATCTTTGGAGAAGTAGTTTGAAGTTTTTTGCATGAGATGAGATGAGAATAGAATTGATACACTTCAGTTAACTACAAGAGGACTATAGATAGCACACTTGCATGTGTGGCTATGATTGTAAATGGTGTGTGGCTATCAATAGCATGCGGCCTATTTCTAGAATAGATAAGTGGTGAAGGAAAGTCCCCACCCTATATATATGATGTTAGGTACATAGTAGAGAGAGATATATAGAGATATATGAATGTATGACTAGGTGAGTGTGAAGTGTGTGTATACGCATATGAATATACAATCACTATATCAGTTCCATATGTGCATTGGTATAGATTGATAATACTGTAAGGAGCTTCTGTATTTATTAATAGATGGAAGATATTGGCTGAATCTAAGTGTCATTATGTGTGTAGTTGAGTAGTGCATGTTATTAATTCAATCATGATTACTTTGTTTAAGCTTGTTCTTTCATAGATCTGTGGGTAGCATGCATTGTAGAATGATGGATTAGTTATGAATCTATATGGTTCTTCCTTTGTCATGTTAACATCATGTTATAACAACCCTAAAGAGGGACCCGGTACCTTTGCGCGCTTTGAGTGAGCACTCAGTCTAGGCTAAGTGATGTGCCATCACAACTAGGGTGTTATCATTCAACACTCAACACTCAACATATAGTTATCCTTCTACTTGCAAATGGTTAAGTATTTTTTCCTTGCTTACCCACGTGTGCCCTGTTCCAATATAATTATGCACACACACTACGCACCCTATATCCACATACCTAATACTTATGCACCTTCATTACTTATTCTATAATTCATCGCAGACCAACATTACCCCACAATACTTTCATTTCCATCCTATAGAATGGGTAATCATGATCCATATCTCCATGAATAAAGAATAAATAATGAAATAATATCTACACAAAATAATGAAAGAATAGTTGGGTGCTCTATCTTTTCGCAGGTAGAATAAACTCTGGATATTCATCTTTGACCTCTGCTTCTAACTCATTCCAATCACTCAACACCTTACTAGTTTTTTTAAGGATGTCTTCTAGTACGCCATCTAACTCATCCAAAGTCATGTTCTCACCTTCATTCTGCAACACCCTGAGAACATTTTCTAGGCTCAAGATCATCCCTTCCATAACATCCATCCACCACGTGATGAGTTTTCCAATCTCCTTGATCCTTTCATTGTCAGGGTCCTGGGTTGCTACAAGTGCATCATGTCTCTCCAATACCAAATTAAACCTCTCATCACACCAAAGTGTCTCATTCTTCACGGATTTGAGGACCTCGCCCTCCTCTACCATATTCCTTGTCTTTATTATTACATTAGGGGCTGCACACATATTCAATGCCAAATCTTCCTTTTTCAATTCATCCTTCAAGGTTTGTAGTATAGATTCATAGCTAGTAATTTTTCATGCAACCATTGTCTTGGCCTTCTCTTCCCGAGTTACAACATCCTTTAGTTTTGGTATATGCACTGGAACTTCATCCATCACCATATGAACAAGCATGTCTAAATATTGCATTATATAGGGGAATTTTTTGGAACTTTATCTTCTAGATCCACCTTGCTTTCAAAATTTCATCCCCAACTTGTTTGTCATACTCACCAATGTGCTCACATTTGCCTTAGCTTTCTTATTTTCCTCCATTAGATTCTTTATTTCATTATCTTTATCTTTTCTATCTTCTAGAAGAACCTGAATAGTTGTTACTTTATCTATATTCTAGCGTGTAACCTTTACTGAGATACCTTTGTTAGTGCCTTACTCACCTTCTTGTCGACATCTATGTGGGCTTTACTATTACATGGCGTGAATGTGGTGCTTTCTTCATTCTTCATGAGATGCACAATTATTCACACACATCAAAATTAGGATCATCCATGTAAGTATGCCATGTCCACGATAGTTTCTTCCATGTGTGTATGGGGGCCATTTTAGAGTCCATAAACTCCTAGCCATATAATTCATTGGGCTTAAAATTTCTTTAGAACCTAGTGCGTATAATATTAGTTGGGTCATTAACATACCCAATTGTAGGAGTTTCATATGTTTCTTCCTCATTCTCCTTTCTAGAGAGCTTACCCCTAAGAATGTGGATGCCTAATCCAACACTAGTCTTTCATAGTTCTATGTATCATTATGCTCACCAAGGCTCACCATTATCCTTAGTGACCTCTCGTATCAATTCCCATCTACCTCCCATTCTTTCAATTCCTTGTATCCTATTTCAATTATTCTTCCTAAGGCTCTTCTATATCCTTAGTGTTGATCATAGTTTTCGGTGTGATGTCCTCGAGACTCCTTACCTTCATCATCCTTAAGAGGAATGTACCTATTCCTTTTCTTCACTAGATCTACCTTCATAGGAGAAATCCTAAAAGACCTCCTTAGTGGCTATGAATTTCCCATGCCTTGAGTTTTGGTTCTTCTTAACATCCTTCGTAGTGTAGGTCTCGAGTGCCTTCTCCCGAACCTATCTCTTCTCGCACTTGTCTCCACTCCCACTTCTTCATCTTCTTTTTGCAATGAGGGGTTTCCTCACACACTCTTTTCTCTCCTATGGTGGGTTGTTTTCTCCTACCATGCTCTAAGCCACCACTGTCATCTTTAATTTCTTCTTCTTCTTCTTCATCACCAAGGGGAAAGTTTCCTCTTCATCTTGTAGTGTGCTTACAATATGCTTTCCTTGGGCACCCAGGGGAGCTTGAACTCATTCTCTACATATTTTCCATTTTCCAACTTGGGCTTAAGGTAGATATATATCTTAGCCACTCCACTCTTCCCAATTTCTAAGCTCATAGAACTGATATGAATATCATCTAAAATTAATTTCTTAATATATGTAGACTTACTAGGGTAGACATACGTCTTCCAGAGTGTATGATAGTTGTAGTCCACTTTTTTCATTAAAAATTAACCTACATGTCTTTGAGAACCTGTGTACCAATGCCTGAAAGTAGCGCACAATGAAGGCATAGGGGAGCTTTCACCAAGGGCTCCACTTTCCATCCTTCATGCCAAAGTTCCCTATGCAAAAATGCTGGTAAATGGAAAATTGTACCTATTTTTCTAATACCGAAGGAAGATCAGTGGGTATTCTCCACTCATGCTCAAACAAAGTGTGCAAAGTACTCATACCAAATTTCTATCCTTTTCTTGTTGGATCGACTCATGGATCCATCACATGTGTACTTTGTAAATCTATCTGCAAGGGACCTCTTTTCTTCTAGGTATTGCCACATCTTATCCTTTGGCCCATTAGGCACTCCAATCTCTATAAAAATAATAGACATAAGGATCGTGCCAAAACTTATCTTCTCACCTTGGTGTGCCTCTTCAATAATGGTCTCAACAATGAAGTTGGCCAAATTGTATACTACTCCTTATGTCATCTTCTTTGCAATATGTAACCATTCCTTATTCACTTGTGACCAACACTCTTGATTATTCAACTTAGTGAGAAGGTGGCCCACCGCCTCAATAATAGCGGGTACATCTCGCAACTTGGGGATATCCATCCTACACCCTCCCTTCATGTATCTAAGTGATTTATTAGTTACTTATATTCCCTCCTTCTTAGTGACATCACTCCTAATTTTTGTACCCAAACTCCTCAATCTTGTCAATCTCCCAATCAGGGGCATGATAAGCCTCATTCATCACCCAACAAAGTAAAAGAAGTCCTCATGGAATTTTCTCATCAACCATTGATATAAATTTTCTAGTTTTCCAAAGTAAGGGAGTTCATAAAGTTGCAAAAATCCCACATTTGACAACAAATTTTCCCCGCATCATCATACATAGCTATATAATTTTTTTATTCTCAATGCTATTTTTACTACATGTAGCTTGTCCAATTCATCTTTATTATCCTTATTTCTATGGTTATAGTCACTTACTTTACAACACCGAACATGTGACTCCCAATTGTGGCCCATAAAAATCCCTTCTAGATATTGCATTTCGATAATCAAATTTTTGGGGTGTCTTCAAATTCCATTTTGAATTCCTTCTACTTTCAACCCTTGTAGTTACTCTAAGTGCTTTCTTAGGTTCCATAGAATTATAAAATTGTTTTTTTTTTTTCGCAGTTGATTTGAGCTCTGTAACTCAAAACCCACGTGCCCTAGCTCAAAATATGTATGTCGTAGCTCAAACTTGAACCCTAACTTAGGATTCTCCTCCCGCACACATTGTTTTGCTCAAACAACTTCTCCAATAGAGCACCAATCAATCCCGTGCTCAAATATTTCTAGTTTAGTTTCATATCACAACTCTTCGCAGCTTATTTTGCAACTCATTCTTATCTCACTCTTCAAATTTCTCAAATTATTCTTAATCATAAAGGTAAAAATGATTTCCCAACACTACCTTTTATAAATTTTATAAATTATTTTGCATTTATTTCTCTCTACCAATCATTGTATCTTGAGCATTGAAATGGTGTTTCTTTCCTTTTTCATGCTATTTTTTCCATGCCCCATTCATAACCTTTTGGCGTGCTAACTACTTCTCAACCACAAGACCTCCTTTCACGCACCTTCATGTGCTGAAGTACCTATCTACTCGCACCTTTCACCAAGTAGTTTCTCATGTTGTAGCCTACCTCACATTACATTGTGTATCATCCATTCATGTGAGACAATATTTCTATATCCACACCTTTACTTCAAGAACCTACACAATTTTTCTCTATGCATATCCATCTTTCAGAGAATGTTCAAACTTGATCCATTTATCCTGTATATACTCCACCCCACACTAAAAGTATGTGCATGAATTCAATATGTGGTAATCATCTTCTCGGTGTGCAAGCGCACTTATTACACAAAACATGGAACTAAACTGATAAAGCATAAAAAGGATCAAAGGAAACACATATAAGGGAAATGCATTAAAGGAAATATAATCTAAATGGAAATACTACCTTATTACAAACACCAAAAGAACTTATTTATAGTAGGACTTAAGCCTACTCCCATTAAAGTAACCAGAAACCATGTCCCGTCTAATGCTTGTAATTGATAAGCACCAAAATCTAGTATATAATTCACAACATATGGTCCCAACAAATGCACTTTGAGCTATCAAGGGTGGCACAAGAAATTGGAGTCATAAAGAAGAACCATCTTTCTAACTTCAAGCTTCTTATCCTTAATGTGCCTATCATGCAATGCCTTTTGCATGGATTTTTCTATCTTCTGACTCCATTGGGAAATGGTGCACCTTTCATCCACATGCATCAGTTTATCAATACGCTCTTCAAGTGCTTTCTCATCAGCCAAACCTCATATACACACAATATACAAAGAAGGTAACATGAATTAAATGGATAAAATAACCTCCACGCCAAACACCAACTGAAAAGGTGTGGCTTTGTTTAATATTTTATAAGTTGTTTTGTATGCCCAAAGTACAACAAAGAATTTATCATCATATTATTTCCTTCCAACATCACAAATATTAGTCAATGTATGTCCCAATATCTTGTTGAAAGCCTCAGCAATTCCATTTACATGTGGGTGATAGGGTGTTGTTTTATGGTGTGCCACCATAAATTCTACCAACAATATCCTGATAGTCTCATTAAGAAAATGAGTACCCCTATCACTTATTAAACTTAATGGGCATCCATACCTGCTGATAATGTTCTCACATAGAAACCTTACTACCATAGTTGTTGTGTAATCCTATATAGGCACTTCTTTTTCCCACCTTGTAAGATAATATATATAAGTTATAATATAGCACAATCCAGTCTTACACGTGGGAGGGGAAATAGGACTCACAAAGTCAATTTCCAATTTTTGAAAAGGTTTTACACTTGCAATAGGCCTCAAAGGCATCTCATCTCTATGCCTAGGCTTTCCAAGGTGCCGAAAATGGTCAAATGTCTTACAATATTCTTTACAATCCTTATATAGTGTTTCCCACCATAGGCTAGCCAATAAAATCTTGTGTGCAGTAACATCTCCTACATAATTTCCACCTACAATACCACCATGAGCTTCCTCCATAATATCTTCACACTCATGTCCAAGTACACACCAACACAAAACTTCATCCCAACCTAGTTTGTATAAGTCTCCACTAGGACACATGTAATGTGTGACAAGTATGGTAAGTTGTTTCTTCTCTAAACTCTTCATCCCTTCACATGCCACACCAATATAAAAAAAAAACAATATCTTCTAAGCTAGAGGGTTCATGGTTCAATCTAAATAGTTGGGAATCCAACATTGTATCATCAATGCTCTGTACACCCTCACCTGAGTTAATCCTTGATAAATGATCTGGTCCAAACTTTCTCTTTCCTAGCTTAACCACCACTGTAAATTCAAATTCCTAAAATTACATAATCCAATGAAATATGCATCCCTACAACATGAGATTGTTCACCAAGTACTTAAATTTCATATGATTTGCATAGAAAATAAAAGGTGTTATAGTAAGTATTGTCTAAAATTATGTAGTTTGTAGATCATGGACAAGGCTTTGAGATTAATAGTTGTATATTTATGTTCATCTTGTGCCAATTCCTTGCTTGTAAATTAAATGGGATGATCAACAATAAATTCTCCAAGATGGGCTAATACTTCACCAATGGTCATACCAGAGGCACCCACATCCACATGAAAAGGTTTCGTCCATGAGGGAAAGCACATAATAAGTGTTGTAGTAAGCCTTTCCTTCAATGTTTCAAACGTGCGTTGTTGTGCTTCCCAATGGAACTTACCTTTACTCTTTAACAATTCTTCTAAGGGTGTGGAAATCTTAGCATACCATTTGATAAAATTGTGATAATAGCCTATGGGCCAAAAATCCATGCACTTCACGGTAGTTAGTAGATTCTTCTAAGCCCAAGATAATAAAAACCTTAACAGGATCCACTAACAATCCATATTTACAGATAATGTACCCCAAAAATCCCCAAAGGGTGTAGCAAAATTACACTTCTTAATGTTTAAGAGATGCTCAACTCTATCGGCACCTATCAAACATCATTTTTAAATTATCAAAATGATCTTTTACTATCCCATAAACTATCTAATCATACAAGTAAACTATCAAAAACTTATGAATAAAATCTTATAATGCTTGTACAAATAATGTCCAAAAATACTATAAGTGCATTCTTCAATCCAAACAGCATAACTATGTATGTAAAACATCCCCATTCAAAGTGGTTAAATTCATCTTCTCTTGATCCTCTTTAACAATCCTCATCGATGATATCCAAAAATCCATCGGTAAAGGAGAAGATCTCGCACCTTGTAATGCCTTCCAAAATTTCTTCAGTAAAAGGTGTGGGAAAGGGATCCATTACACATGTAACATTCAACTCCCTATAATCCACACAAATTCCTTTTATTCCATATTTCTTTGTACTTATCACCACTAGGGCTAACCACTTTGACTCCTCAATGGGATATTATTAAAGTTACATCTTATGCCACACTTCATCTGATCTTATTTAATATTTATGACATTTGCATTCTCCTTTGAGGCCATATTTATGATCCCTTGGAGCATTTTATTCAATCTTTCCTTCCTTCCTTTTCCTTTGTGGCCATATGTACCTTTTTTCCTTCAAGAATTTTTATTCCAATCTACCCTTCAAGGACCACATTTGTGGCCTTATTCTAAATTCTTCCCTTTAGATTTGTTTTAATATTTGAATCCTCTCCTCCTCATTTTAAAGTCCACTCTTATGGCCATATTCATTCTTCCTCCAGACTTTTTTTATTTCACAATCTTATTAAACATACGCATAAATCCCACTTGGTGGCCATATGATGTAGCCTAGAATTTACAAGATAACACCCTAGTCGCTGCTGGGCACATCACTCACCTAGGCCGAGTGCTCACCCGAAGCGCGCAAAGGTACCAGGTCCCTATTTAGGGTTTTGTAACAAGATGTTAAAATGATGAAGGAAGAAACATATAGATTCATAACTAATCCATCATTCTATAATATATGCTATCCTTAGATCTATGAAAGAATAATAATCATAATTTAACAATTAACATGCACTACTCGATTACACAAAATAACACTTACATTTAGCCAATATCTTTCATATGTTAGTAAATACAGAGGCTCCTTACAATATTGTCAATCTAGTCATCTATATCAATGCACGTATGGATCTGATACACACATTCATACATCTAGAATCATACATACACCGCTCTCTGTGATACATACATCTACTATGCACCTAACATCATATATATAGGGTGGGGAATTTCCCTTCACCACTTAACTATTCCAAAAATAGGTCGCATGTTATTGATAGCCACACATCATTTACAATCATAGCCACACATGCAAGTGTGCTATCTATAGTCCTCTTGTAGTTAACTGAAGTGTCAATTCTATTCTTAGCTTGTCTCCATGCATAGACACTTTGAACCACTTCTCCAAATATAGACAATGCATGGCATGCACATCTCTACATCATTGATGTGTTCCACATGCCATCTTCCAAAAATAGGTCTCCATGCTCAAAATTGGCTAAGTCCTGAAATCTGGACTTGCCTTCCATACACGCCTTCTTGGTTTTGGGCCTTCTATCTTGCGCAAACTCCTTATGTGATCTTAGGCAAGTATTCTTTGATCAACATTACCCCACACTAATCTCATTGTCATCCCGACAATGGGTATCTCCAAAAATTTGAAGGAAAGAATAAGAATGAAAAAATAAGAATGAAAGAGTGTGGATAAATAAAGAATTGCTTATGTAGTTATGAGGCGCTCTCCTCATGTATCGCTTTTATAGTATCAGCTCTAGATACTCCTCTTTTATTGCGGCCTCCAAAACCTGCAATTTAGTGAGTACCTACTCTACTTTATCTGGGATGTCCACAGTAATGGATTCCAACTCATCCCTCACAATTTCTCCTTTCTCATTTTGTAGAACCAACATAACACATCACATGGATGTCATTCTACTTTCTAAAAGGTCCATCTTCTATACAATTAGCTTTCTAATCTCTTCCAATCGAGTCTTTTGTAGCTCTTGTGCTTCTTCCAGGCCTTACGCTTCTATTTAACCATCGAAAACCTTTCTACATAGACCAATGTCTCATCTTTCATCACTTTTTGGACCTCATTATTCTCTTTTATGGTCTTGATGTTGATAAGCACCTCTAAAGTTGTGCACATGTTTACATATTGGTTTACTTTCTTCATACTACTTGTAATGCCTACAAAACCATTCATAAGATGTGATTTTTCTCATCACTGATGCTTTCTCCCATTTGGCATCTTGTTCTGATATTTCTAGCGCTTACATATGTAGAATTTCATCTTCGAGCACCCAGTCCACAAACTTTCCCACATAGTGTATCGCTAAAGGAAATGTCTATGGTACCTTGGGTTCTAAGTGTGGCCTTGTTTTGATTACATTGTCCCCAATCTCCTCTACAATGCTTATGAACACTTCATTCTTCTTCTGTGTGAAGTCCCTTTCCTATGTTATGTGTCATTATCTCTATGTCCTTTGTCTTCAACTCTTCGCATAACACTTTGATTGTGGCAGATTTGTCCATGTTTCTTCTAGCCACCTCAACAAAAACTTTCACCAGTGCATTATTGACCTACTCATCTAACATGACAGTAGGCTTTACTATCATGTGTCTAGCATGAGGTCCTTCTTCAGTCACCTTGAAACACATGACTCTTTACACACATCAAATTCAAGATCATCCATGTGGGTATGCATCGACCATGATAGTTGCTTTCTAGTGCACACAGTTACCATATCTTCATCCATCAACTCCCACCAAATAAATCCTTCTGTGCTATCATTCTTTGGAAGCGGGTGCATACAATTTTTCCTGCATCCTCTACATACCCCATGGCTGGTGGAATGTGCTCCCCACTTTCCCTTCTAGACCTTTGTTGCTTAGGAAGTTTAGCCTCCAAATTTGGGACTTGTGGTTCCATATCCTGAACACCCTCTGCAACTGTCCCCTCTGTCCTTTTCTCTTCCTCTTCCTTTTCCTTCGATGCCTCACCTTGTTCTATGTCCTCTAGAAGTGTAGGATAATAAGGTGCACTTTCCTCTGATTCTTCTGTCTCTTCATTCAACTTCAGCTTCCTCCTCTCATGCGGTTTCCTTCTTCTCGCAAAGAGAGTTTGGGTGATTTGCGCATAGTGGTTAGAGTAGCACCTTGGGTCCTTGTTCTCCTGAATACCCTTTTAAACTTGTGCTCCCCTTGGACCACATTCAAGTCCTCTTCATCCCCCTCTTGTGGCTGAGGTGGGGTAACGAGCACTCAACTTCACCTTAACTTGTAGGATGTCTCCTACCCCTATGCTCTAAACCACCACTATCTTTATGCTCCTCCTCCTCATCTTGCACTTTAATTGGCTCTATGGACTTAGGCACTGGGATGTTCTCCACTGTATAATTTCCCTTTGGTGGTGTTGAAGTGTGAAATCACCTTCCACATATTTTTTATTCTCCACTTTTGGCTTCAGCTGGAGATACACCAATGTTGCCCCCACATCTACTATAGCCACACTTATTGGTTTGATATTTAGAACCTTTGAAATAATTCTCTATATAAGTGCTTATGCTAGGGTATACATACTTCTTCCTCAATGTATGGTAGTCACGGTCTACCTTATATGCATTGAAGATCAGCGGTGCATGTCTATAAATCTATGAACAAATTCTTGAAAATACCTTGTAGTGAATGCATAAGGTAACTTGCACCAAGGGCTCTAGACTCCATCTTTTAATGGGAAGCGCACGATGCGAAATACCAATTTACAAAGAAACTAAACTTGTTTCTCTACCACTACTGGTAGTTCCTTTGGGATGCACCACTCTTCCCCAAATTCTACATGGATCCTACCATACCACTTCTCCGCCCTTTGTTTTACTTCATTTTTCATGGTCCCCTTGCATAGATATTTACTGAATCTTTCATCTAGGGACTTGTTCTCCATGGGGTATTCCCATAATTTCTCATTTGGTCCATCTATTACTATGATCACCATGAACACCAATGATAACATAACAGCCCCAAAATTGATCTTCCCTCCTATGCATGCCTCTTTGAATATTTTCTTTGCAATATAGCCTGTAATGTTATAGATTGTCCCTTCCAAAATCTTACACACCACATGTAACCACATAGTGTTTACCTATGACCACTACTCCTTGATCATTTACCTTGGTAACAAGGTGTGCTGCTGTTTGTACAATTGGATAGTTCTTAAATTTATCTATGTCCATTCCACGTGACCTTTCAGTATCCCAACTCCTATTTGGTCTTTATAATCGCAATCGTATCTACAAGGTCACCTTTTATGTCTTCCCCGTGGCCTTCACACCTATAAGAGATAATCATAGATGAGATAAGCAAAGTAGAAGAAGTCTTCATGTACCCTACTCATGAGCGATTGATACAAGGTCTCATACTTCCCGAAATATGGAATCTCATATAAATGATAGACCCCAATTCTCTTTAAAATATTTTCACCCACATCATCGTATAGTGGCATCCACCATGCGTGCTTGTTTTTCTAGCCATGAGAAAGGAATCAAGCTCCTCCTTGTTCTCTGAAGTCATGTGATTATATACACTCACTTTTCTCTTTCTAATGGGTAAATCCCACTCTTGGCCGATGATGACTCCTTCTAGGTATTGCATCTCTAAGAAAAATGGCTTTCGGGTGCCATCTCTTCTTCCTCAATGACTACCTTCTTCTTCCCTTTTACCGCTGATGTAGATGCCTTCTTTGGTGCCATTTCTACTTTGTAAATGTCTCCTCTCAACTCTGTAACTCTGCGAATCAAACCCTAGCTCGATTAAATTATGCCATAGATGGAAATGTCGTAACCTAACTCTTTTCCATCTCCTTGCTTTTTCAAACCCTTCACCATTGGGCACAAAAGCTTCTTATCACATATATCTGGTTATCACTCTTTGTTCCACACCCATCGCACCTTAGCTCGATCACTTGACTCTTCACACTTGGATCTTCTCTCAAATACTCTTAATCACAATGGTAAAAATGAATCCACATCCCACCCTTATATAAATTTTTAAAATTTTGATGCATTTATTTTCCTCACCTACCAAATATCCATTCATTCATTGACCAAATATATTCATTCCACGTGATATATCTTCGCACCTACCTATAACCTTCTAGCGCACCTTCCTACCCTATGATCACAGAGACTTCTCTTCAAAGATGTGCTCCTATTCCCGAGTACCTCATGTCATTGTACCTTCCCTGGTAGTTATAATGGCCTCCTCTTACCTCGCATTATATTGTTCTTTCATTCATCTCCATCCTTGGTCACTTTTGAGAAAAAATATTCTTTTGACTTAAAGCACACCCGTAGCAGCTTATTCCTTTCACCATTCAAATCCCACAATATTTTTCTTGGATAGCTACAACCACCCCACATGAAAATTATGTGCAGGTCCTTTGCACATAAACATTCCTCATATAAGTAATTAGCTTCATGCACGCAAGCACACTTATTACACAAAAACAATAACTAAATTGACAAAGCATAATGACAATGAAGGAAATACATTAAGGAAATACAAAATTAAAAACCTAAAATAAATGGTAATATTACCTTATTATAAACACCAAGAAGACTTATTTATAGTAGGGCTTTATCCTACTCTCGTTAAAGTAACTAGGTAGTTGTGTTCCATCAAGTGCTTCTAACTAGCAAGCACCCGATTCAAGTATAGAAGTGATAACATAAGGGCCCAACCAATGTAATTTAAGCTTTTATGGATGGCGTAAGAATTTTGACTCATAAAGAAGTACCATTTGTCCAATCTCACACTTCTTATCCTTTATGTTTCTATCATGCCATGCCTTCTCGTAACATTCTCATTTTAAGACTTTAGAAACAAGGAATTTTTTTTTGCATGAGTAATGTTCTCTATTCTAAATAATTAATTTAGAACACACATTTCATAACAATCATTCTTATAATAGATAACCATATGCAGTTATAATGACTCGGTGTATAACTGATCTATTCATTCCATGACTCGGTTAACTACCGATCCATTCATGTGTAACATTGAGTTTGGAGTATTCTACTAGATACTTCATATTCTTGGTTCTCTCACCCTATACTGGGTTTTGAGTGACCTGTCCAAGGAACATAACTGAATAATTGTTACCAATATTCATCGGCATCACGAACCTTAGACTAGTGACATAGGACAACGCAATCAAGAATCTTGCGATACTTTGGCCAAAGATTTATAACATACTATTTGTATTACTTTTTCCTTGATGGTATACTCATCAATCCATAATACATCCTTCACCCCACTCCATTGTTATCTTGAATGTCTTACACTAACTTCTGTCACTCCCTTGCCCAAGGTTTAACTCTAGCTCAGGTTAACAACATAGGTCATGATATGACGAGGCTCTTGAAAACTTAGGGTAAATTGGCATACTAGGTCAACCTAGGTTAATCCCATGTGCCAAGGTACCTTGAGTCTAAAGGGATACTTCATATCCCGATTATGGTACTAACCAATCCCGAGAGGAATCTTGAACAAGTTCAAAAGTGTGTAGATCTCAACGATCAATGCAGAAGGGTATTGCCACATGTCATCTACACTGTTGTATCCTTGAGAAGATCCTAATCTTCTCAAAGGTACAACCTTGTAGTTGACGTGTGTCAACATCCTATGGCACAACCTCGTAAAGATGTACATACCTCCAAAATTTTACTTACGTTAAGTTAAATTTGGGTTTAAAGACTACCTATATTGGCAGCCCACCAAACCCCAAGTCCAACATTCCTTTAAGTTCCCTTTTTAAAGTTGAGATTCATTTAATTCAAGAACTTAATTAACTTAGGATTGCTTCCTAATTGATAGTTTTGACCTATCATCTCGTTACCCAAGAGTAGGAAACAACAACTTATATTCCCTTAAATTAAATAACTTAACCATTTAAGGAAGTGTAATAACCCATTAGGTGAAACATATCGTACTTATTGTAATTAAGTCTTAATGATTAACAATCATATCTTCCTCTTTTATTTAGTTCATTACTAGAGAGGAAGGGTCTTCCTCTTCATAGTTACATTTTAGAGCTTAGCACACCCTATAATGTCCTTTATAATTACAATAATCTTTATTATAGTTTTATTTCACATCACAGGATATAATGAAATACTTAGATAAGAATGTTGTATTCACCACCTATTTAATTTCAATTTTCTTAGGAATTTATCTAAGTTCCCTTTTTAAATCACTCTTTAAGAATACACATCCAACCATATAGATAATAAGAAGTTTATCCTCAAAACAAGATAATTTACACAATCTATATAAGTAAATTATCACTCTTCAATTCATTTCCATACTTATACAATTACAACTTATGCTTTTAGGCATGCTTTAAGACATCAACCTTCATTCAAAAGAGACAAACTTTTATTTTTACAATACAATTTAGAAATCAAATCAGAATTCTTCAATTAGAATAAACTTAGAGCAGATCAATGCATCATTTAAGTTTTTGCCTTCTTTTACCACTTACGAAGTCCATCTGCAAAAATTGCTAGCATGGGTCAATTCAATGAAATGAGCATGATAAGCACTAATTCTTAAAACAAGTGCATTCCACTAATTGTTTCAATAAAACAACCATGTTATAATGACAACAATTACTTCATACTCTCTAAGCTTTAAGTAATATCAATATAAGAAGAGTCATAGTACACTGTTTAAACAAAGTGGACATGATATATTCTTTATTACTTGCCCTAAAATTTTAAAGTATAATTGATTCCAGAATTACATTCACTATCAATAACATAATATAACATTGATTTTTCTTCCTAACAATTATAATACCACTCATATCATAACCTAAGTTACGAAGTAATTTCAACATAATATTTTTCGATGATTCGTCTCACTTTTATGTAAGGAAGGAAGAAACATTCCATTTACCAAGTACATATCCATCCGAAAAGTTGAAATAGTTTATATCATGATTTAAACAGATTCTTAAAATATCTTCTATTTAAAAACTAAACCATTTAAGGTATTCATCCAAAACATGATCATACAAAAGAAATTCAAACAAAAGTGATGGATTAACTACCACCTTCAATTTCTTCGCTAACCTATCTTCTACCTTAGTCTTCTTAATTTTCAATCAATGAAAAGTATACAAGATAAATAAACACCGATTTCCTTTTTACAATAAGAATAACAATTAGGAGGTTTAAAAACAAATACCTTATCCCAGCTATATGATGAAAGGAGTCTTACCAAATTAGGACCCCCATCCCAATTATTTCTTTCAATTATTAAGACAGCTTCTTCCTTCTCATAACCATATAGTTTGAGTTCATTACAAATTTATAAGGAATGAGCACAATAACCATTCAAGGAAAAGAGTATTAAAATAATAGACTTCCTTTTTTAACCCTTTTACTTCTTTCCCTTTTATCTCTCGAGAGAAACTGACATCATCAAAACACTATTGCAATCAAGTTTAGAATGAAATCAAGCTTCCAAGACATAATAAACATTCATTAGACCAACAAGAAATGAGAAGATGAGTAGTTATAGCACTTAAGTTCACCCAATAGTTCGGGCAAGGTAGAGCCTTCTCATTGGTTTACCATTACATCCCTACAGGATCTACAAACTATGCATCCAATAAAATTCAAGATCAATATTTAACATAAATCGTTACGAACCGATCAAGACTCGAATATAATCCCAATCCAAATGAAATAGACTACATTTCCTCAAATACTCGAACCATTCAGTTTAAAAATCAAGTTAGGGTAACTTCACGTTCCCTTAATTACAAAGTAATCAGAGACTAAATTAGTTGAACCAATACATCGTTGGTTGCTATTTTAATATGAAACACTAAAGCCAAATTGAATATATAGTATTGATTTACCGTATTCAATCATAATTTCAAAAATACCCAAAAGCCGTAATATTCAAACCATTGTAATGAATTACACATTAATAGTCCTAGAATAAAAATAGGTCTTCCATTTGCATCCAAAAAAATTTCAACCCTATTTCTAACTTTTTTAAAAAAGTATTAAACTGACATCGTTAAAACTTGTTTAATTTTAACTCGGGTTCAAAAAGATTTTCCACCACTGTTAACATGGTCATAAGAACTAGATTTCACAAGCCATGTCAAAAAGACTACAAGTTACAATCTTGTTTTCCCAAAATAATAGACACAATTTTCTTTTAATACTTTTCCAAAAACAACTAAGATTTCACAGGTAGAACACAAACTCATCCATATACTATTCCTCCTGTGCATCCCAGTGTTACTAACATTCAAGGTTTAACACAAGAATAAAGCAACTAACCATATACTTGACTTATCCATAGTGCCCACAAACTTAAAAATATTCAATCCCCTTTCACAAGAGAAGTGCAGACTAAAGCCATATACAATGTTTCCAAAATACGCAACTTTATAACACCAAAGTTTCACACGCGTGATACCAAACAAACCATCCACGAAGTTATTCACAAACCAAATAACCATAAGATAAAACGTGAAATATCATAAGCAAGTAAACATAAAAACAACACTGCTTCCATCCACCAAAACAAGTTTTTAACTAATGAGATTCTACCCATTTTAAGTGTTTCCAAAGGTTAAAAATCACAACATCTCATAACTCCAAACTTAATGAATACATGTGGATCTATTGCAACAATAAAGACTTCTAAAGAAGTTTAAATGAATAAACAATTTCAACCATTAAGAGCCCTATAAAGTTACCAATATTGTTCATATGTTCACAAATCCACTACGAAAGAAAATTAATGCAAACAAGTTCCAAAAGAATAAAGAAAACTCCCATTCAACCCAAAACACAAGTTTACACAAAACCCATAAAACCATTTTTTTACCAAACAAGCATAAATGCACATGGCTCATCGAACAAAGTTATTTTAATAAAACACTTAGAGAAAGCAAAGATTTTAGTAGTTAGGGCCTATCATGCTTGATAGTGTTGCCAAAATCGAAGAAGACCTCTGGCTGAGCCCACTCTTTCTCTTCTTCTCCATGAAAGGTCAAACAACAAAATACTACTTCCACCATGCCTCATATATTCTCCACAAAACAGAAATAGATTTGAAACCCTCAAAATAGCCATGCAATGAAGTATAAACTACTAGTTCGAAAGACCAATGTGCATGCAGAGAGAAAAATGGAGTGCATGAAAAATGAAACAACCAAACAAAAATCCACTTGCATGCCTCCCAAAGTGATCTGGCTTGCAAAACCATGCACATTAATTTCATTAATTCCATATCTCCCACCCAATCTTCCTTGCCACCGCTACCCACCAAATCTGTAAGTTCTAAATCAAAATAAACATGTGTTTCCATTTCTAGAGGTACTTCCACCTAGGCCTCTGGTAGCAAATTAACCTCCACCAAAGTTGGCAGACCCAATGTCCTTACAAACTTATCACCATCTTAAATGCCATAGAAACCACTCGCCCAACACTTGTGACCCTTAGGTTCCCATTCATAGAATTAGTTTAGATAGGTTAATGACTTAGGTTAGATCTTAGGTAATTTAAATTTAACACCTTAGGATATAACACTAGTCACTTACCTTAGCAATAAGTTAGATAAACCCTTAGGTAATATCCAAAAATACATAGTTTAGGAACTAGGTTCTAGTTTAGATTAATATCCTGTAATCCCTTTCTAGATTTTGTTCGAATCAAAATTAGGTTAGATTGAAATCACATTTCGACAAATCAATCATACTAAGACATTTCAGGATGGATTCTGAATTCACATTAAGTATAAAAGCTTAGATAGGAAAACTCACATATCTTACTTGGCTTAAGGTCCAAGTTCTCTCCAATGCCATAAATGGTTGAAAACCAAATTACGACTGTAATGACCTACAGGGTCAATTTCCAGAATCCAACGAAACTTTCCACATAACGGAAATATTTTCATATGAAGGAGAATTAAAGAACATATATATTCTAAGTTCAGTCCAGAACTAATAATTCATAGAATGCCAATTCATGGTTATTCATCCTGAATATATTTAAAACATTCCTTGGATCACTATAATTGATCCAAGGATGAGTCATAGAGATAGATAAGCTTACAATCCTCCTGAAATCAAATTGCACTCATCCACGAGAAATGAAAGAAAATGAATCCAAGCATATTCCAGTTCAATCAAATATCTCAAGAGCAGAAAAGACATAACCATATCAAGCATGATTTCCCATAATCAAAAGGACATATCCTCATAAGGAAAATCACATAACAACACTTGAATACAAAGGAGGAAAATAACAATAGTTAAGGGTGTTACACCTTCCGTCTCCGACATTTTCCTACGCTTATAACTCCATCATGTTATGGCTCATCACTCATCTAATCGAATCATCTTTTCAATATGTTCTTCTAAATCATGTTCATTAGCTAGACCTCCATCACGTGCAATCCACAAAGAAGGTAACATAAATTCTATAGGGAGAATAGATTCCACACCAAACACCAACTGAAATGGTATGGCTTTGTTCAATCTCTTGTAAGTTGTTCTATATGCCCAAAGAACAGTTGACACTTTGTCATCCCAATCCTTTCTTCCAACATCTCATATTTTTGTCAAAGTCTGGCCCAAAATCTTGTTGAAGGCCTCAGCAGTTCCATTTACCTGAAGATGATAAGGTGTAGTTTTAAGGTGTGTAACCATAAAATCATCTAATATGATCCTGATTGTCTCATTCAAAAAGTATGTACCTCTATCACTTATCCAAGCTTAAAGGACACCCATATCATGTAAAAACATTCTCCCATAGAAACCTACTCGATGTAACTACCATAAAGTCTTTGGTAGGTGTTGCTTCTTCCCATTGTGTGAGATAATATGTTCAAGTAATGATATAGCATGTTCCAGTCCTACGCGCGGTTGGCGAAATAGGTCCTACAAAATTAATGGCCCATTTCTCAAATGGTCGGCACTAGTAATCAATATTAAAGGCATCACATCTCTTTGCCCTAGTTTTCCTAGGTGCTAAAAATGATCACACACCTTATAATATTCTTTACAGTCCTTATACAATGTCTCCCACCATAATCCAGCAAGTAGGATCTTCCGAGAAGTCACATCACCTACATAATGGCTACCTGTAATCCCACCATGTGCTTCTTCCATGATATCCTTGTGCTCATTCTCTATCACACAATGGTGTAAGACTTCATCTCTACCTAGCTTGTAAAGGTCACCACTGATTAACATAAATGACACCGCGCATATAGAAAGCTACTTCTTTTCTAATGCTTTCATTCCTTCTGGTGTCATACCTATTCATAGAAAGACAACAATGTCTTATAATTCTGTAGGGGCACATGTTGTAACCTATATAATTGTGCATCCGGCATTGTCTCTTCAATTGTCTGTGCATCCTCTCCTGAATTGATTCTAGATAAATGATTTGGTCCATAATTGCTTTTCCCTAGCTTTACCACAACTATGAAGTCAAACTATTGAAATAGGAGCACCCATCTACATATGCGCCCCTGTAATAGGGCTTGTTTACCAAGTACTTCAATGACATGTGACCTATATAAAACATAAATGGTGTTACTAACAAGTATCTTGTTAAAAAACTTGTACAATACATAGATCATTGACAAAGCTTCACACTCCATAGTTGTATAATTCCTTTCTGCAGAGTCAAATTCCTTCGTAGTAAATTTTTCTTTTCTTGATCCTCCCGAGTGATCCTAACTCGATGGTACTCGGAAAATCTATCTCATGTGAAAGAATATATTTTGTGCCCTGTAACTCCTAGTATTTCCTTAGTAAATGGCATAGGAATGGATCTGTGTTACATGTAGCATAAGCCCCCTATAGTCCACACATATCCTAATCCATCTATCCTTCTTGATACTAATCACCATTGGGCTAACCCATTCTGACTCATCAAGGGGCTTGATAATTCCATATTTCAACATTTTATCAATTTCTTCTTTCACTTTTCACGCAAATTAGGATTCATTCTGTAAGGTCTCTTTCTAACCGGCATGCACCATCCTTAAGTTTGATTTTCATTTCCCAAGTGATTCATGCATGCCTTTAATTTCATGATATCTTCAAGGCAATAATTCCGATAATCCCTAAGTAACTTGATGATCATTGCTACCTCGAGTTTGACCAAGAATCTCCAATTATGGCCTCCTTAGGCTCAACCTCCAAACCTATATTCACCTTCTTTGTCTTCATGGGTTCATGGTAGGCATGCGCATCCTTATCTACACTGTCCAAGACCTCGCACACCCCATGTGAATGTTCAATATCTAGGTTCTCAACTTCCTCATCATCCACAACGTAAACCATCTTCCTTTCTCTTTCTTAAGGAAAGTGTGCTCAAGTATTATGGAATCCATTTCTTCCTTTTAAAACATGCTCCAAACTCTACCTCATCAAACAATTCCTGAATATGCTCTTCTACTTTTGCACTATCTCCCATAGTTAAGTTCTTGACAAATTTTAATGCCTATGCTATAGGAGGTTTAGTCGAGAAGTAGTCAAAATTATAGATCATACCTACAATCAAATCTTTCTAGTTTCTAGTTTCTCGATGTAGTTCTGCATATACATACCAAACATGTGTGCATCCTTGTAGCGTAGAATATAATCTATGCACCCAGAGTGAAGGTGGTAATACTTCCTGTCTTGCTATCAAGAGTCTCTCACACTAGCTGAATGTGATGTTGAATAGGTTGATCACCATGATAAGTGCATATTTTCGTAGGTGCATTGTTCCATATAAACCTAGTAGACAAAGTGACTCCAATATCTTCCCATTTTATAAGATTATCTCTGTGGACTACCCACCAACATTCTATTGTCTGCGCATAGTGTATATATACTAACACATCTCTCCTTTTAACTTGATCTGTCCATTGTGTTTCCATGGCCTTAAGAAATGCAGGAAGATCTTATGCCCCTATATACCAAGGTATTGTGCTACCTATCCATCGAATTGAACAAAGTCCATTCTTGCATGTAACCATGCTTTTACCTCATGCCCTACTAGGTCATATGTACCATGAGCCCAATTTTCACAAGCAATACTCATAGTATCACTAATAGAATGAGAATCCTCTCCATTGTAGGATGCCTTCCTTTGATGGCTCATTGACCTCTAAGTCCTGAATAGCACGTACATAGACTCTTTTAAATCCTCCTCACTTAGAGGCTCAACATATGGTGTAGACTTCCCATCTGTCAAAGGTATCACAACCCTTTCCTCCTTGTTTTCAAAGCTGATATACCTCTTATTGAATCTCAAATCAGCATTATTCGCATAACACCAAGGGTGTCCAAATAGGCTGGAAAATTTTCTGCTTCTACAAATGCTAATACCTCAAAATCCCTAGTGAACTTGGCCCCTTGTATAGTTATAGATGCATCTTTCAAAACTCCTATGGGAGTGGCCTTAGTCTAGTTTTCCATAAATAACACATTAGATGATGGCTGCAATGGAGGCCTCCCCATTTGTACCCATGCATCTAATGTAAGAACATTTACCTCCACACCTATATCAATCAATATGTTTCTCAACAGCCACCCATCCACAACAACATTCAAAGTAATTTCTTTGTCATATTCAATGCTATAAGGGGAATATTTGCATGTAGAATCTATCATCCAATCTCAAGACTTGTGTGTAGAGTGTTCCCTTTTAACCAACTTCCTAATAGTGGAATAATGTTCTCCTGCACAACATCTTACACACCTCCTGAAGATAATCGATATCAGTTTGGACTATCTCTAATGCTTTCTTTTACTCCTTTAGGTATTGTATCTCACCCTAAATATTACTTAGCACTTCAATGGTATCTTGGTAAACTTCCTTCTAATGTGTAGGATCTGGGTACCTCGCATGAAAAACCTCCTCTTTGGTGATCATAGGCTTCTAGTGCAATGCCTCTCTCACGTGTGTTGCTTCAACATGTGTAGTAATCTTCACTCATCATGTCTCAGTCCTTCTCTTATCTTGGGCATCCACTAATCTTCTACCGCGTGCTAGATTCTAACCATCCCGACATCTTTGTTTTCTTGCTTATGCTACTTACTTAGATGCTCATATAAGTTGGGGCACTCTTCATAGCTATGGTTCTTTCCTGCAAAAGAACATGTAGTATTATAGGACAATCATGCCTATAGTGGTCAGGAGATCTACACGTATAACATGTTCCATGAGGGAACTCTCCTCTTCCTCCACCATGGCCTCATCCACCATATCCTCCATGATATCCATGTCCCCTTCTACAACCTCCTTCAAAATTCCCTTTAGTCATGTGATAGTGCATTTGATTATGATCCCGATCTTATTGCTCATTCTTACCCTTAGAACTATATGTTATACTTGTTTGTCATATCCCAATGTCTACATAGAATCCTGGATCTAACTAATCAACCAACAATCCTCGGTATCATGGGTCATGGACCTATAAATCTTGTAGAAAGCAAGACACATTCTTCCTTATTGCACACTATAACAAAGGACAATGACTATCATCATGATTTAAGAGATAAATTTCACGATCCAACAATAGTGAGCATACGGATCTATGAGGGTAACTATCCTTGGTGTGACCTTCTACTTCATAATCTGTACACCAAATTCCTGAGCACATTTCATGGGCTGAATTTGCTAATAGCTTCTCTAACTACTTTTCCATAGCTGTAATCATGCCTCTAGAAATGGACTAACTCCAGTGTCAATTCTCCCAAATTCCTCAGCATGCAAAGCTGCTTCTAGTGCTTCATGCAGATTAGTGTATGTCTTATGTGACAACGCCCTTCTAAAAGGTGTAATCAACCCTCAAACAAACCATTGTGCATGTTTTCTAGCATGAATATAATAAGATAGCTTAGATAAAAGTGTCTTAAAATGAGCATCATATTCACATACACTCTCAGTCGTGCCTTGCTTGATATCTTTTAGTGCACTTATACTCTTCTGCTCAAACTTAGGGATATGGAACTCTTATAAGAAAGCATATCTCAATGCTACCTAATCCACGTAAGTTTGATCAAGGTTGAAACTTCCTATACCATCTATGCACATGCCCTTATAATGTAATAGTGAATTGACTTTCCTTTCACTCAACAGTTGTAATCCTCTTAGTGCACCATAAGATTTCACACATATGCACATGTTTGGCAGCATCCTCTATACCTCTATACTCTGGGAGATGAAGAGACATCTCCATATAGATATTATGTGGTTGTTACGGACCTTGACCACCTGATTCAAAACCTCCTGTGTTCCCTCTACCTCCAGAACCACTAGATCCATCGGAAACAAACCACCTATACCTCCTAATCCACCACATGTAGTTGGAATAGGGCCTATAGATGTACTTCCTTGTGCTCGACAAGTAGTACTATATTGTACCCCTATAGTCTGTGAGGTAGTTCTAATTCCAGAGGTGAATCCAATATTTTGTGCACTCACATTCTATGTAGATGATGAACCTAAGAATGCTCCTCCAAATGACATAGAACCCATCTGTCCTATCATTGATGTACTTGAGCCTTGACTAACTTTTGCTTTCCTAAATTAGACAATAAATGAGGAACTGCCTTGGGCCGAGAAATATTAAACTTCCTTTGAAGGTGGTCGGTTCCCTGCTAATATAATATGAATTAACACAAATTATTGCAAAATTACAATTTAATTACCTTGTTAAAACAATAGAGAAAGGGCTAGTTTTGGTTTTGAATCACGATGACCGATGCTGGTCAGTCACTATCACCGCAATCTGGTTTACGATAACCATATCGGTAGGGGCGAGTGGTTTAGGGGCTTTTAGTGAAGGTTGGCTATAAGGTGGCTATGGTGTTTATAAGGCTAATAAATGATTGGGGATAGGTAATGGGGTGATGGAGAAGGCTCGAGAGGTATGGGAGTTGTTCTTGGGGCGATGTAGGGGTAGAGGAATGATAGTTAGATGGAGGGTGTTACCGGGTAGTAGATCTAGGAATAGACTTAGAATTGCTGTGATTCAGAAGTCCAAGAAATGTTATTAAAAGAACATACAAGATACTACTTACTAATTCCTAATGAAGATACAGGTCCAAAGACTGTGATAACGAAGGCAGGGCTCAAGTAGGATGATCGGACAATCAAAGATGAGCTATCTTCTCTCCCAATGCTTGGATGAGTGTCACTGGGCTCTGGTTACTCAGTTGCAGTCTTGGGCTTGATGTCCTTCTCTGTAAACTCCTCTCTTTCCTTCACTTGTCTCTGCTCGGCCAAGTGAATTCCCGATCCTTCCAATCAATTCCCAGGTTCCAGATCCTTTGTTTTTGGTTGGGGGAGGTCATTTACAGGGAACCGATGGCGGTTATGTAACCGATGGCGGTGGTGAGTAGGAACCGATATCGGTTAAGTCAAAGTGGGCTATTTTTAGTAAAATAGCCAACTTTCCCTCCTTTTCTCCCAGGAATTAGTTGTGGGCTTGGTCAAGTCATTATTAGGTTGATTTTGGTGCGGGTGAGGAGTAATTAGTCATGGGTGTGGATGTAGACCAAGTTATAGGTCTTAATTAGGTTAGTTTAGGGTTAGGACTAGGTCATGATGAGGTGGTGAAATGAGGTGGCAGGTTTGGAGATGTGGATTTATTAATTATAAGGTAATTAATAAATAATTGTGTAAGGTTTAGGTGATGAGGCTAGGTTGCGAAATGAGATGCGGGGCACGGGGGGTCGTAAGACACAAATTTGGTGTCTACATTAGCCCCTTGTTGTCGTGTAGCTTGTCTTGTAAAGCTGCACTGACAATAATAAGAAGTGGTTACTCCTGTTAAGGGTATAGGTAATCCCCCTCAAATCTATCATAGATTGAGGTAACGTGAAATCAGGGATAGGGTTGATAAAGGGTAAATGGTGTTGAGATGATGGTAAGATGGTGGGGTAAGTTCAAGGAAGCAGACGCACGTTGAAATGCAGTAGTGTGACTAGGGTACATGATTTGAAGAGAAAACAAGCAATTCATAGGCAAAGGTCGATAGTTTATCCAAACAAGGGTGATATAATCACGGTATCCAGGCATAGGAAGTAGCTCCGGGGATATAACGGGTAAGGTACAGGAACGTTTAGGTATGTTCGGCAGTACCAAATGGTTGGTTTGGTTGAGATAAATGTCACGGTCTCGGTCTAGGCAAAGTTGGTCACTGATCAAGTCAAGTACCCTAATCATGCTAAAACACGAACAGGTGAGCTCGATTGAACAAAAAGCTACATGATGGGTGGATAAAATTGTAATTTGTGGGTTTTGGGTGAGGTATTTAAGTGGTGCGGCCTTGGGTCGGGCCTGATTGGTTGGTTGCGGCCTTGGGTTAGGCCAAATGGTTGGTTGCGGCCTTGGGTCGGGCCAAATTGGTTGTTGCGGCCTTGGGTCGGGCCAAATGGTTGGTTGCGGCCTTGGGTCGGGCCTGATTGGTTGGTTGCGGCCTTGGGTCGGGCCAAATGGTTGGTTGCGGCCTTGGGTCGGGCCAAATGGTTGGTTGCGGCCTTGGGTCGGGCCGATTGGTTGGTTGCGGCCTTGGGTCGGGCCAAATGGTTGGTTGCGGCCTTGGGTCGGGCTTGATTGTTGGTTGTGGCCTTGGGTCGGGCCAATGGTTGGTTGCGGGCCAAATGGTTGGTTGTGCCTTGGGTCGGGCCAAATGGTTGGTTGCGGCCTTGGTCGGGCCAAATGGTTGGTTAGGTTGGGTGGGCCTGCGGTTGGTCGGGTCCAGTTGGTTAGTGCGGCCGTGAATGTGGCCAATGAAGTCAAAAAGGCTATTTAGCAAAGGAGGGTATAGGCGATGTGGTGAGAAAGGGAGATTGGTGAATAAGGGCAGAAATTGTGGTAAAATAGGGATTAAACCGATATCGGTTAGCTATGACCGGTATCGGTTAGATGACCGATACCGGTGTTTTAGGGCACAATATAACCGATATCGGTTATAGGTCAAAAACCTATAAAAAGAAAAATACGGCCTGTCATTGTCACATTGTCAATTTGAAAACCAAATTTAGTTATCTGAGGTGTTTAGTGATATTGTTGAGTTTGTCGGCTGAGGTGGCATTATTTGAGTGGAGAAGTGAGTGGTTGGTAGACCCCAACGAGTAGGAGGTAGAATTTGATTGGTGGAGAACCCAACTGAGGAGATTTGGAGCCATGGCACAGCCAGGAGGAGCGGAGGTCTTTGGACCAGTGTTGGACCACCACCACCTATCCCACCACGATGACGTGTAGTCATGCCGGTAGGCTCTAAACTCTTATTTGTGAATTTAATGAGTTTAAGCTAGATGTGGGTTTTGGGTAGGAATCAAGTTTTGAATAAAATAATGAATAAATTGAAGTTATTTGAAAAATGGAGTGGGTAGGTAGGTTAGTTAGGTCAAGGCGGTAGGGTGGGTAGGTTTTTAGGGTTTTCAATGGGTAAAAGGGTAGAAATAGGCAAAAATGGGTTTTTGGGGGCCGCGTCGGGTTTGGCTCCGGCCATGGACAGTGACCGATGTCGGTCACTAGGCGACCGACATCGGTCACGAAATTTTTAGGCAAAGTGGGTTGTGGGTAGACCGGCGTCGGTCGTATGTCGACCGGCGCCGGTGTATATCAAGTGCTATAGGGACCGGTTATCAGGGGTGACCGGTACGGTCATTAGTTAGGTTTATTTTTGTTTTGTTTCATTGTTGTTGTTGTGTTTTGTGTTTGGTTGTTTGTGTTTTTGTTTGGTTGTTGTTTAGTTGTTTGGGGTGAAGAGGAGGGGGTAGAGTTGATAGGAAAGGTGATTGGGATGGGGGGAATGGGGTGGTTGTGTGGTTGGTTCGGTTAGGATAGATTAGGTGTTGCGTATGAATTAGGAGGTGTTAAATTGGTAGGGGCATAGTTAGATGGCGAGAGTAGATCTGGGTGATTGGTAGGGTGTGAGATAAGGAAAGGGGATATCGTAGATGTTTTAGGGTAAGATAGGTGGGTGTAGATGTGTGTTATAGAGTCGGGGTGTGGTCGGGAGGGTAAAAGGGGGTATAGAGGGTTAAAGGAGTTGTTTTTGTAAAGGGTAGGTCTAATGAAGTGGGTTGTTTTGCAGGCACGTCAGCAGCTTACGATGCGGGATCGGATGCCCCCGCTATTGAGATGGATGCGGCCACATGTGTCCACAGTGCAGTGGGCCATTATGCGCGAGGTGGGACTCGGTGGAGTCCAGCGGTATAGGGCTGTGGATAGGGACCACAGCCTTATGGTTTCCCTCATCGAGAGATGGGATCCGGCGACCAATGTTTTCCATCTCCCTACTGGAGAGATGACTATTACCCTGGAGGATGTATATCGCATCCTGAGACTGTCGATCGTAGGGGAGGCAGTATTCCAGGTAGATGCGGAGACGGCTATGGATAGTATCCTTTAGGTATTTGGGGATGCAGCCGCATTATTGACTTATCACAGCATGAGCATTACCTATGGGGACATGTATCGCGCCCACAGACATGAGACACGGCTTGCCATGTTGATGATGATAGGTATCACATGCTTCACCCTCCCAGACTCAGAGGGAGGCCGCTTCCCATGGGCTTTGATGGGAGTGCTGCACGAGATGGTAGAGGAGCATACATGTTATGCACAGGCACCCGTATATCTGTGCAAATTCTCTGAGAGGCTGTGGGGTTATCAGGATGAGGTGATTTGGGATTTGCTCCACATTTTTGTTACATTACTGTGGGCATATGAGCACATCATATGTATACGACCAGTAGGGCTGCCCCAGCAGCCAGGGCCACAGGTTATATATAGGTATGGCTTTCAGAGGTGGTTGGGGGTCGTGGGCCAGCCACGAGCGGTGCTCGCAGGATGGGATGTAGCTTACTACCGTCATATGCTAGAGGGCTTGACCGCACTGGACATTGTATGGAGGCCCTACAGAGGCCATCAGCCCCGAGGAGGAGCCCGAGCATAGATGCGCTGGATCCAGTATACTTTCTGGATAGCAGGACGGAGGCCTGGAGAGCATGAGTGGATACCCCTAGAGAGGGTACGATGATAGTTGGGGCTACGACAGGATGAGCCGCCTCCCTTCCCTCAGTACGGAGGGATGATGTAGAGGCCCCACTACCTGCACCATAGCCCGTGGACCCAGATTGGGTAGCAGAGAGACCAGCGGATGATACAGTGGATGATGCCAGTGCACAGTGCTTTTTGTTTTGGTAGGTAGAGAGAGCAGCAGCTAGGATAGCATAGCCCACACAGCCAGATTTGGCGGCTGTTATAGTAGAGAGGGACCACCTCCTAGGATAGGTGCAGTTATTACAGGGGTAGCTTGCTTTGCTGCACAGGCACAGATCGGGGTATTACATGGGTAGTTAGCTTGAGCACAAGTGCGAGCATAGGCAGCCAGGCACCACCCGAGGCACCGGTACACCACGAGGCACGGTGCAGCCACGAGTGCGGCACGAGCACTGCATGCACGCCACAGCACCACCACGCAGTACAGTGCCACCATAGGCATAGGGTGTACGGCGGGCGAGGACCACTATTACTAGGAGTCGGGGGACCAGCCCCAGTAGCCATGGTGGCACGGGCCCATTATATGGAGGTGAGAGTGGAGGCCCGGTATTATCAGGATGTCCTTGATGGTACCGGGGCTGACTATCAGCCATATGTGGCACACAGAGCCGAGACCTCTCGGGCCGAGAGATCCCGGGGGCACGCCACGGGTGGGGTCGGTGGTGAGGGGGAGGAGGCGATAGCCAACCACAGCTAGACTGGCCTTGGAGAGAGGGGCCGAGGTGGTGGGGAGAGATGAGACATCCCCCGAGGAGCGAGAGAGGGTTTTTGGATGTATATTGGATATAGAACCGGTCTGAGGCGGTTATGTATATAGAGGCATGCGTGCCCACATATGATTTATTTATTCATTCTTGTTGTATATACCTCCCTTGCCCTCGAGCCGAGTACGATTGTATAGTTGATACGGGCTGCGAAGCAAGTATATTTTGACATGAGAGACCGGCGCTGAAGACCGAGTCGAGATTAGTGGATGATGCGGCAGTGATAGTGCTTTTGCACGGTTTGTATTATTTTGAGATCACAGAGGCCCCACATGCAAGTGTATATTTAAACGTTGATATATTTATATAACATTATATATATATAGATGATGATGATTTTGATCCACATGGTGTGTATAAAATGTTTTATGTGTTTTGTCGATGGTTTTTGAAATTTAATGTGTATAGATGATGAGTTAGATCCAAATGGTGTATATACTGATGGGTTTGATGTAGATATTGCAATGTCGTACGTATTTTGTTGATGGTTGTTTTATTGTAGATAGATGATGTTGATGAAATTGTGATGATATATTGATGTGATTTTGATGACAAATATTGATAATGGTGTTGTTATGCAGGAAAAAGAGGTGGGCGCCACAAAAATTTGCAAAAAATAAAGAAAAGGCCCAGGTTTAAGAAAAAGGAGGCATGTGACCGATATCGGTTAGCTAACGACCCATCGGTAGATTATGGACCGATATCGGTTAGGTAACGATACGGTTATGCCAAAACGAGCTTTTCTAAAAATAGAAAAGCTTGGGCGGCAATATTAAGGTCTTATTTTTAGAGTTCATTTTAAGTCATGCAAAGTTAAATACGTGAATGCGACCCACATTTGTTTGATGACGTCTACGAGTAATTGCATGAAAGAATTGAGTGATAAGGAGGAAAGAGACAAGTAAAGTGAGTGTGGGCTGAGATTAAGAAGGTAGAAAGGCAAGTTATATTTGAAGAGGGTGATGAACATGGCTGGACGAGGAGAAACATCCAGCAGGCAGGGATGAGAGGGAAGACAAGTTCCACCCCAAGCATTGCATCCCGAGAGGTAAACTATTTGGTTGTATTTTAATTCTTGCATGTTTTGATGAATAGGCTGAGAGAAGGTAAGAGGGTAGAGATGAGAAAGAAAAGGTGATAGGCAAGGGTTTGGGATAGAGTGAGTGTTATGGGGTAGGTAAGCAGGGTGTTCATGTATGTTTATAGGTATAGAGAGGAGTAAACGAGAAAAATAATTATCATAGGTGGTGGTTTTAAGCGTGATTTATAGGATTGACAATGACCGATATCGGTTAGATAACGGTATACGGTTAGCAAAATGGGTATTTTAAAAAATAAAATCTTAAGAAAAGCCATGTGACCGATATCGGTTTAAGGTCTTGTAAAATTTCGAGTCATGTGAGAAAAAAACTATGGGGATTTGATTTATTGAATGGTTGTGTGTCGTTTTGATGTATGCAAGCGAGAGAGCGAGGTTGAGGATGAATGATAGTGTGCAGCTTTGTTGTCACGAATCAAATGTGAATGTAACACCAGTGAAATGGGCAAGAATTGATATAAAGTGAGTGTGGAGATTAAGAAGGTAGAAAGCTATTATATTTGAATCAGGGTGATGAATCATGCTAGATGAGGAGAAACATCCAATTGAGAGATGGAATCGAGAGGAAGACAAGTTCCACCTTCATCTGCACTACATCATCCCGAGAGATAAACTATTTGGTTGTATTTTAATTGTTTAGAATGTTTTGATGAATAGGGAGAAAAGGTAAGAGGGTTGAAAAGCGTGAAAAGGTGATAGGAAAAGGTTTTGGGATAGAGTGAGAGATTTATGGGGTAGGTAAGCGAGGTGTTCACGTATGTTTATAATGTAGAGAGAGAGTACCACGAGTAAAAAATTTCATAGGTGGTGGTTTAATGATAGCGGGCGGGGTATTATGCATTACCGAGGGCAAAGGGGGATAGATTTCCAAAAGCATTGATGAGTGTTATTGGGAAATGATAGAAAGGAGCGTGAATTTCGTTTAGAGCACCCGTTATATCTGGGGAGTTATAGGGGTTTATGGAATGGTGTGAGAAAAAACACTTGAGATTTGATTTATTATGGTTGTGTGTCGTTTTGATGACATGTTGGGTTGAGGATGAATGATGAATGATGTGTGCCACTTTGTCATCATGAATCGTAGCGGATGTAACACCGGTGAATGGGCATTGATAAACCGTGTGGGGTTAAGTGGAATCCGCTATTATTCATGAATCACACGTAATCATGCTATGTTGCAGGTGTTGATTGAGAGGTGGAATCTAGAAAAGAATACCTTCTATCTCCGCGGGGAGATGAGCAGTGACGCGTTGGAAGATGTGTTTAGAATTTTGAGGCTCCCAAATTAAGGGAAGACCAGTGTATCAGGCGTTGCCTAGCGCGGGCGGGGAGCGATAACAATAGTATTTGGTTCAGCTGCATGAGATTTGACACAGTGAGGTTTGACATTCACTTATGGTACAATGTATGCAACACACCCTGAGGAAACAAGGTTGGCAGTGGTATTAATGATAGCGGTGGGGTATTATGCATTACCGAGGGTGGAGGGGGGAAGATTTCCAAAAGCATTGATGAGTGTTATTTGGGAAATGATAGAAAGGAGCGTGACTTTCACATGGGCACCCACATATCTGGCGGAGTTATACAGGGGTTTATGGGCCTGCAGGTGAAAACACAGGATGACACTGGATTGTTCATACTTATTACATTGTTGGGCCTATGAGCACATTGTTTGTGTGTGACCGATAGGCCACCCATCCGGGTCGGGAGAGCGAGTGCGAGAGGTTGGGATTGACGATGGGTCAGATCGAGAACAAGAGGCGAGATCCCGAGCCTTGTGATAGATGACATCGAGTATTATAGGCAGGTATGGGAGATGGTGATGATTGTGGATATTTGTTGGAGACCTTACGGGAACTATATGGTGACGGAGCACATAGCTGAGGAGTTGAGGGGTGTAGAGTGATTGAGGTGGATCGCAGGGCACAGGCCAGGTGAGTACGAGAGGATTCCTCTAGATCGCGTGCGGTGACAATTTGGATTTGTTCAGGATATACCTATGGCTTATAGACCATACATGAGGATTGATGCCAAGGCAACATTCTCACCTCCCTGGCCAACACCTCCAGAAGGGCCAGAGGAGATAGCAGCCGATCGCAGGGTAATGGATGCAGGAGTGACAGAGGCCTATAGATTATGGTGGGTAGCGAGAGCGTGAAGTGTACGTGATCATCGACGACATAGTTTGTGATTACGGTGAGAGAGATCATCTGCAGGGTTTAGTTCATCAGCTCCAAACGTGCGGGTGAATGAGACAACGGGATTGTTAGCGGTTGCAGAGTCACGAGTGGAGAGACTAGAGGCAAGATTCCTCCACATGAGAGGACGTATTCGTATGTTACAAGAGATGTTGGCGGATCAGTGGGAGGAACCAATAGCAGTGGCACCTTTGAGGATGGAGAGGCCAAGTGAGTGGCATCGACGATCACGATCACCACCTGATTCGGGAGGAGGCACAAGGGTCTAAGTGAATTTCATAAAAGTATAAGAATAAATAAGGATGCCGACCTGTGCGTCGATGATAGAGAAGATGTATTTGTTTAACATCTAAATAAAACTAAATATGTATGTTGATTTGAGTTATGATAATAATAAGAATGGTTGTGTTTTGAATGTTTTGTTTTGAAAAAGGATAAAGATGAATGTGAGCGAATAGAAATACACAAATAGATTTATATATACCACACATGATAGGTTATGGTAGGGGATGGTCGAGCTAACCTTGGGAGACCCCATGTCTCCTAAGTGCTGCCCTACATAGCCCATTGCACAAAGCAAGGAGGGGCCTCGACCGATGTAGTTCTCCCTTAGGACCAGGGAGAGGTGAATTCAAGCAATTTGGTTGTGGTTAGGCAATTTGTTGGTTGGTAAAAATATTGATATTGGTAGGGTAATGTTGTTGGTGTTGGTAAGGGATTGGCGATGTTGGTGTAGGTATAGGTGAAACGAAAGTTAGCTTACCCAAGTAGTAGGGAATCGTGTCCTGATTAAGGTCAACACACAATCCTAGAGTCGAGTAAAAGAGGCAAAAAGTGTCCCGTAGTTGAGAAGAGCTAAACAAACCACATATTAACATAGGATGGGCTTGAATCCCTAGGTGCCTTGCATAGGCGAGAAGTCGATAGGTGAAAAGAGTCGTATTATCACAATATATCGGATATACGTCATGTCCCTTGAGTTTTGTTGTGTTGACGAATGGTGAGGTGAGGTGGCTGGTATAGCTGGGGTGCAGAGAACTTATTATAAGGTGATTATTCTGACGAAAGAGAACCAAACCTAAATAGACAAGTCCATGACTCAAAAGTGCTTTGGAATACTACTTTTATTTTTCTGGATATAGACTGATCAATGCGGGAAGTCCATAGGGGATATGTATTTTGTTGTTCTTGAGGTCTTCACGAAGCTGATCAATGCGAGAAGCTTCTGATAAAGGCTGACTTTGTATAGCTGTCCTTCAAGGGAGCAGTCTATTTATAGTAGCAGATGTAGTTTTTGTGTATAGCTGTCCTTCGGGGAGCAGTCTATTTATAATAGTAGAAGTGACTTTGCACATAGCTATCCTTCGAGGGAGTAGTCTATGTATAACTTAGAGGTCTAGATGTCCATTTGGCATGAAGCATCTAGTTTTGTAGGAAGTTTGACTCAAGAATATCCCATAAGTGTACAATTGAGAACATGTTATTTTGATACTTTTAAGTCATGGACCAGACTAAAAAGGGGAAGGCATCTTTAAGAGGAGGTAATGACCAAACCACGTGAGCTTGATTCTATTTTGAGATGCATGGAACAAAAATGTATGAGGTAGTAAATGAGCTCAAGGGATGAGCGCAAGGTAGATAAGAAGTGATATAACACTAAATTCAATAGTAGAATGGTCGAAGATGCAAGGCATTAAGGGGTTCAGGCTCAGGTTTACCATTAAGTGAAGCTAAATGGTAAGTGCCTGATCCATAAGTATGAGTGATAATGTAGGGCCCAATCCAATTAGGAGCAAATTTTCCACGTTTTCTCTTTTCTAGTTTGGTTACATGTTGATTCTCTTTGAGGACAAGATCACCAACCTTAAAGGTACGCTCATGAAGTCACTTATCATAAGCATGCTTGATGCATTTTGATAGATTTGAAGGTGGTCAAGAGCATGTAAGATGCGATGCTCGTCAAAAGCTCCAATTGGGCTAACCGCTCTCTTGGCGAAATCATCATTGGTGAGAATATCCTGAAGAGATATTCTTAGGGAGGGTATTTGTATTTCGAGAGGCAAGACAGCCTCGGTACCATATACCAAAGAGAATGGGGTGGCATTAGTGGAGGTGCGAATGCTAGTCCGATAAGCCCAAAGGGCAAAGGGGATGTGATCAGGCCAATTGCTTCTAGAATCATTAACAACTTTCATGAGGATTTTGGTTAGGGTTTTATTAGAAGATTCGCTTGACCATTTGCTTGTGGATAGTAAGGTGATGAGAAGCTAAGTTTGATACCAAAGTTGTCACAAAGGTCTTGTAACAACTTATTTTTGAAAGATTTTCCATTATCTGTTATCAGGCGATGAGGAATGCCAAAACGACAGATAATGTGATGGTTAATGAATTCGACGATTTTTTCTTTTTTGGTTGAAATGAGTGGAATGGCTTCCACCCATTTAGTGTAATATTCGGTTCTTTGTGATTATCCAACGGTGACGTTGCGAAGAGGTGGGTGAATCTCACCAATAAGGTCTAAACCCCATTGTGAGAAAGGCCAAAGATCTCGTGCGACCTGTAGCGGATGGCTAGGAGTATGTTGAAGGTTGGCATGTTGTTGACACATAACACAATGCTTAACATATTCATAGCAGTCGTTATTAAGAGTAGGCCAATAATAGCCTAGGTGAAGGATCCATTTGGCCACGGCAAGGCCACTAAAATGTCCACCACAAATACCGTCGTGGACTTGTTGGATGGTATAGGTGACCTCCGCACCGGTTAGACATCGAAGGAGGATGCCATCAAAGCCACGTTTATAGAGGAGTCCCCCATGATGACATAATGAGAAACACTTTTAAGAAAAGCACGTTTGCCATTACTAGTAAGGTCAGGTGGGAGAACAGAGGTTGTAAGATAGTCGTGAAATTGGTGATACCAGGTATCCTGCAAATTAGCAGACACATTATTTATCATACAAACATCTAGGGGAGTAAGATGGGGCAAAGAGTTGTTGGACCAAGATGAATATGTCAGAGTCAGTTGGTGAGGCAAGAATTTGTGAGGCTAAGCAAGCCATAGTATCCATAAATTTGTTAGTGGAGCGGGGAATGGTTTGGATAGAATAATGAGTAAATAAGGTCAAAAGTGAATCCATGTAATGTTTGTACTTTTGAAGTTCCTCATTTTACATTGGTAGATGCCCATAACTTGATTGACTACCGGTTGAGAGTCACCAAAATGTTAATAGACTTGACACCTAAGTGTAACGCAACTTTGGAGACCCAAAATAAGGGCCTCGTATTCCGCTGTATTATTAGTGCAGGGGAAATCGAGCCGGAATGAAAGAGGCATAGGCTCAGCATTAAGAGGAATGAGAACAACGCTGGCTCCTCCACCGCGTTGGCATTTGGATCCATCGAAGAAGAGGTCATTGGATACGACTCCTCACTTTGAGTGAAAGAGTGGCGATGAGTTCGTCGGGAAATTAAAATTGGTAAATTGTTCCCCAGGTAAAGGGGCTTCCATGAGTTGGTCTGCGATAGTTTGTCCTTTTATTGATTTCTGGTGTACAAATTCAAGGTCGAGGTCGGCAAGGAGCATAAGCCATCGGGTGATGCGTTGGTTTAGATGAGGTTTGGCGTACATATAATGAATGGGGTCCGCGTTGGTGATGACAAAAGTTTTGTGATTCAGGAGGTAGTGTCGGAGTTTGGTGGCTACGAATGATAGGGCTAGGCACAACTTTTCTACATGTGTATACCTAGTCTCGTAATCCACGAGAGTATAACTTATGTAATAAACGGCTTGTTCTCGATGCTCAGAGTCACGATGTGTGAGCATGGCTCCTACAGCATGGTCGGTGGCAGAAAGGTAAAGGTAGAAAGGGCGATCGTCCTGAGGTGGGATAAGCACGGGTGGTTGCAAGAGATAGGCTTTAAGAGCCTCAAAGGCTTGGTGGCACTCTTCGCTCCATTGAAAGACAATGTCCTTTTTAAGGAGATGATGGAAAGGTTGACATCGATCTGAGAGTTGGGAGATGAAACGCCGGATAGATTGGAGTTTACCTTGCAAACTACGCAATTGTTTGAGGTTAGTAGGTGGGGGCATTTCTAGGATAGCTTTGACTTTAGCTGGATCGACCTCGATGCCACGCAAAGAGACAATAAAACCAAGAATTTTTCCCGAAAGGACACCAAAGACACATTTCTTTGGTTGAAGACGAACACAATATTGTAACAGGTGATCGAAAATAATGGTTAAAACATCGAGATGTTCACTGCGATGTTTAGATTTGCCAAGAAGATCATCGACATAATCCTCAAGGATAGTGTGCATAATGTCATGAAAAATGTAAGTCATAGCCCACTGATAGGTCGCACCAGCATTCTTAAGGCCAAATGGCATGACACGATAACAAAAGGTTCCCGAGGAGTTATGAAGGCGTAGTTTTATGTTGATCGGCGGGGCTACAAAATTTGATTGTATCCCGAGAAGCCATCCATGAGAAAAGCATCTCATGGCCCGCGATGAGATCAACAAGTTGATCAATACTTGGGAGGAAGTCATCCTTCGGGCAAGTGAGGTTAAGGTCTCGAAATCCATGCATATCTAAAGTCCCCCATTGCTTTAGTAATGTACGATGTTAGAGATCCATTGAGGATAGTCAATAGGTAAGATGAAGGAAACGCAGAAAGGAGTCGTTGAAGCTCTTCTTTGACCAAGAGGGCAATGCGTGGATGCATTTTTCTCAGTTTCTATTTAACTGGTTTGGAATCGGGTTTTAGGGTAATGTTATGGACAGCAATGTCAGGATCAATTCCTGGCATGTCAGCGTAGGACCAAGCGAAAGCTTGGTTGCGGGCACGAAGAAAAGGTAGTAAAGGTGGCTTGTTCTGATGCGGTAAGAGATTGTCTGATCTTCACAATGTGAGGATCATCCTCGGTGTGGATGTTGATTTCTATAGTCGACTCATTCAACATGGTTTGAGTTTCAGATGGTAAGGCGCGTTGAATATAAGAGTCATCCGCACCAAGGTAAGTGAGGATGGAGTCGTCATCCTGGCACTCAACAACATTAATTGAAGGTGAATCCTCTTCGATCATGTCTGGATACAGAAGGGGAAGAGAAGATGGGTCCTCATTATCACGTTGATAAGTGAGAGGACCCAGGAAGATAGCGTTTATGAAAAAAAAAAGTTAGGAGGGATAGATTCAGGGTCTATCGACTCTGTGGGTGACGATGGCAAAATGGGTGATGATGGTTTGGTAGGGGTGACGTCGTCATCTTCTGGATACAACTGACATATGAGATTTTTTGGTGTAAGTGTTTCAGGAAATCCAAGACCACTACGATCTTTGTGTTTGCGTGTAGTCATGGGAATGATTGTATGTCGGCCTTGTTCATAAAGACCAAAACCAAAACCTTTCCAAGCACAGCGAGTCAAGAAGGTGAGAGCGAAATGACGATTTGTCAGGTATTGAAAATCAGATTGGAAGGGAACCACACCAAGGGGAGGTTCAGGGGTAATGGAGGATGCGTCGACACCCCCATACGTTAGGTTGGTGCGGCAATTAGGTGGTCCGTAGGAGATTACCTCCCCCACACGATGGTCGTAGGTAGGATGCGCATGTAACTGTCCGTACTCCTGTGGGGTATGGAAAGAGCTAACGTTATATAGGTGATACTCCCCCAGCGTAAGGCGTTGAAAAACATCTACTAAGGGGTCTGAGGTTGGGATGTTGTCCATGGGAAAGGAAGTGGTATTTGCGATGGCGGTTTCATTGGTTGAAGGTGTAGGTGTGGTTGAGGTGGATGGTAGAGGTGTGGTTGAAGTGGATGGTTGGGTTGGATGAATGGGTGTCTTGACTGGTACAAGCACATCATTAGGGTGATATAACATATTGCAGGTTTTGAAGGGGGGAGGATCAGCTTTTACGGTGTAGGACTTCCCCTCGTACTCAAATTTTATGCATCTATGTAAGGTGGAGGGAACGCATCCCATAGCCCGGATCCAAGGGCGGCCTAACAACATGTTGTATTGGAATTCTCCCTCAAGGACATAGAAGAGTTTGGGTAAGGTATGTGGCCCTACACGAATGTTAAGGATCACGGTGCCTAAGGTAGAAGTAATAGCATCATTGAATGAGCATGCAACATGGTGGGGTTGGCACACATGCAGCTAGAGGGGATATTCATTTGTTGAAAGGCTTTGGAAGAGATGATGTTTAGGCTAGCGCCCCGTCAATCATAACATGATGCACCTGAATGTCCCGGAACGTAAGCTGAGATGAAAAGAGCGGGGTCAGGATCTTCTACACCAAAGTCAACAATTTCATCTTCGGAGAAACCGACGGCGCGGTTTCTTTACGAGGACGGGATGGAGTGGTAGATTGTTTGGTGAGAGAAGCAACATGGTTGGGTGTTAAGATGGAGGTAACGGGCAAGGTTTCATTAGGTAAGACCTCTATCCCTTGAAGGATTTCAACGAGAGCTTGTCGATGAGATTCAGAGGTCTGAATGAGATCATACAGTGTCATTTTTACAGGTGATTGGTGAAGCTGTTTGATCATGGTTCGGTGGGCAACTCCATTAGAGACGGGGTAGGCGGGTCCACGAATAACCACTTTAGGTGGTGGTGTGATCGGGATGGTGGACGGAGAAAGAGAGGCCGCAGGTGTGCTTTCTTTAGCTTTCCCATTGTTTTTACGCCTCGAGTAGCAACACTAATCATGTTGATCTCGTGAACACGAGAGGAGGAGAGAAGCGGTAGGGATAAGTCATGGTCTTCGAGAGGTGGGGTTGTAATAATGATAGATCTTGGTGAGGAGGGGACAGGTGGTATAGGAGAGGGGATTGAAGCTAAAGGTTTCTCCCTTCGTAAATTGTCTTTCTTAACCTTTTTATCTGAGAGAGGTGACTGACAAAGTATGGCTTTCAACGCTTTGCATCCCTCTACATCATGTCCTGGTGTGCGGTGGTAAGCGCAGATTTTAGACTCATCATAACCTATAGGTCGAGGTTTAGATGGATCATAGGGTCTAAGTGGGGGTAGGGAAATGGTCGCATTCTCCACCAACATATCAAGGATTTTGGCGTAAGACCCTTTGAGCGGGTCAAAGTCAGAGGAAGATGAGGCTATTGACTGGGTAGGTTTCGGTAATGACTGGGTATGGTTGATTTATATGGGTGGCGGCTTAGCCAAGGGGTTTTGATAATTGGATTTAACTAAACGTGACCTCTTGGCGCGAAAGTTATGTTTAGTTTGTTAGTCGATGATGAGCGTGGTAGTGCGTATGAAAACAACCACGGAGAAAGAGGAGTGACAGATAAACAAATCCTTTGATGATGGAGTTTGTTTAGGGTTGATAGGTGGACGGATATACTTGGGGTGCGGTGTTGATATACCCTTGGATCTTTGTATGGGTGCAAAAGGTGTAGGTCATTTTAAAGAAAACGCAGGAGGTATGATGTATTGATGCAAGGTGGAGGGATGAGGTCCCAATATAGAAGGTAGGTGTGACGGTGATGGTTTTAGTTGTGATAGAGACATAGGTTGGACTTGAGGAGATTGGGTCTGTCTCCTAAGTGGATGGACAACTTTACTTTTGGATAAATCTAACCATTTTAGGTGGGTGTGTTAGACTGGGTATTGGTGAGGTCCCAAGCATAGGGGAAGGTTTGGTTAGGTCAATAGAGGTGGATGAGGTATTTGGTAGAGATGAGGGGGGTGAAGATGAGGACATAGGCATTTTAAGCTTTTGTAAACACTTCGGGTATATGGTAGAGGCGTCTGGATCGGTCATCTGCATTTGAGTAGAATATGGTGTACTCAAACGTTCCCATAGGACTCGTCTATCTTCTGAGGGGTGACAATCCTCACGTGTGAATAGGAACTTTTGTATGGAAGAAAGGTGGGTTGTGATTCCGGTCCCTTTGTGGGTGTGATACGAGGGGTAAATGAGGCCTTTGTATCAATGGGCGTTAAGAGGTCAACCGGTCACTGGAAAAGATTTAGGCGATGAAGAACTAATAGGTAGGAGGGCATGTTTGAGAGGATCCATCATGATTAAAGAATTTGGTGATGTCGGTTCGAGGGGTTTCTCATCTAAGGATGATGAAAAAAGTGGCGAGTCTTCCTCTTGTACAGCAAGAGTGGTAGAAGGAGATGTTTGGGAAATAGATAAGCTAGATAACATCCGCTCACAGTCTTGCAGAGATGTGGTGTAAGAAGGCTCCTCTGTGAGAAGAGAACTCTGGGTGGTTAATTCCTTTATGGGTAAAGGAATGGCAAGGATTTCATCTTGTCTTGATGGTGGTGAAGGGGGTTCGGGTTCCTGCGTTAGTGAAGAGGCTTGATTCAGAATTTTCTCGATAGAGGCTTTTGGCTGGGAGTCGAAGACTGCATGGATTTCATGAACACTCTCCTCGGCTAAGATATCTTGGTTTATGTTACTGTTAGATGAGTGGTTTGGGAATGGTTTGTTGAAGATTTTCAAATTTCGGTTAGCAGGGGCATTAGGATTATCGAGGGCTATATCCCCTACATCAACCATTTCCTGCACTATGTTTTTCAACATCTTGCAGTTTTCATGACTGTGTCCCTTCACGCGGTGGAAGTTACAGAAGTCATTTTCTTTGTACCAAGAAGGTATAGCGCGGGTGGAATCAAACCCGGAGTGAGGTTTAACAGGAGGTAAGGTAATAGCTCCTGCTTTGAGCAATTTTTCCAATATCACACCATAAGTTTCTCCCAAGGGAGTATAATTGATGGGCTCGGCTTTATACTTATAGGTGGTTTTTGGCGGGGTATTAGATGGTGCTTGGGATTTGACCATCACCGCATGGACAGCTCCTTTTGATTTCGAAGCAGTCGATGCGTGAGAATTGGTGGTGTTAGGTTTGTTGGTGGAGTCTTGGGTTCGAAATTGGGGTTTTTGTTGCTGCACCGCAATTTCTCTTCCTCTAAGGCTCGAATCTCTAGTTTTTGAGCCATAGTAAAGGCCTCGTCAAATGTGTGGAAAGTTTGAATTTGGAGGGTAGGAGAAATGTGCTTAGCGTAGGCCCACGTAAAGAGTTCGATAAGTTCGGCCTGAGGCAAGGCATAAGTAAGTTGGTTGATAAGGCCCCGCCATCGTCCAACGAAATCTGCGATAGATTCGTCTTCAAATTGTCGGATGGCATAGAGGTCGGTGATAGATACTTTCTTAGCAATGTTAATGGAGAAATGATCCAAAAAGATTGGGCTAATTGGTTAAAAGAGAAGATTGAGTCTTGGGTTAAAAGCACTTGTACCACTCAAGCGGGTCTGATAAGGACATGGGAAAGGTGCGGAGTAGTAAGGCATCATCATGAGCAATCGAGATAGCGGGCATGTCTAAATGATCGCAAATGTTGTTGAGGATCCTCCTTACTATTAAAAGCAGTGAATTTTGGTAATTCCCATTGAGGAGGATATGAATGAAGGGGAGACGAGAAGGATGAATAGGCTCCCAAAAACTTGCTCGTATGTCGAGGGTGCTTCGGCTTCTGAAAACGAAGCCTCAGTTTTTGCATTTTCCATCATTTGTTTGATTAAATCGGTGGTTGGATGAGATGATGGTGCGGTTGCTGTAAACGGAGGAGGATTGGGCCAAGGGCCACCACTGAGACAATGGTGGGGTTAAATGTTGATAAGGTATTGAGGATGAATATGTTGAGGCGTGACCGAATAGGGATGTCCTATATAAGATGTTGAAGTCACCGGATACGTGTGTGGAAATGAAAAGGTGGGCGGAGCTTGAGAAGGAAAGCTTGTGTGGATAGGTGGCAGAGAGCAAGTTATGAAAGGAGCGATCTGCGAGAGAGAGCGAGGTAGGAGCGATCGGCGGTAATGATATGTGGGGCCCCAGTTAACAAAAGGAAAGCCAATCTATGTGCGTAAGAACCTCAAAGCCAACTGAGTTGGGAGACGGGGCTAAGGATGAAGAAGGCAAGGAGGGAGTTATCAGGTGGAGAAGGAGCTAAGTGAGCGGCTATACTAATAGGCATACCAACAAGGAGTTGACCATCGGGTGTACGGTCAGGGGCATGAGACAAATAGTATTGTACAGTGCTAGGATTAGCGTCCAAAAATTTCACAAATTCCTTATCTCCTACAGGGATTTTGGGAACCTCGCTGGTGTCAGTAGGATTCCCACGAGGATGTGAAGGGGGTGATTCGAGAAAATGGCACGGAGCGAGGCATGTGAAACCATGGCTGCAGCTTGTTTCAGTGATAACAACCATGGACAAGAGTACACAATAGGGATGTAATCTATCAGAAACAAAGCAACAACAAAGTGTTGGAATTGGTGGGTTGCTGGTTTTGGGAATTGTGAAAGACAGTAACCGATATCGGTCAGATAACCGATGTCGGTCAGGCTATAGCCGGTGTCGGTAAGTTAACCGATGTCGGTATAATAGGACCGGTGTAAGAAGCTATAGGAAGTTGCTGATTTGGGGTTAACAGTGCTTAGTATGCCTACCAAACTATTCTGAAGTGATCACAGAAAATAGTGTATGACAGAGAAACAGAACAAAAACAAGCAAGATGCACAAGCAAATTAACAGACTAACCCTAGGATTAGTTTTAATCACTTTGGGCTTATGCCTTAGATGCAAGATGATGTCAATCCTAAATAGAAGACTTAGGGGAAATGTCAAGTTTGTTTTGGCTTATAAGGTTACCTCAATCGGGCGGAGGAATACCGCGGAAAAGGGGGATGTTTGAGTTGTTGTGTTAATTATGATGTGATTCGGTATGTGTTGTGCAGTGAAAGTAAGATTAATTTCTTGTCAATACCATGGATATCACCCCCACGTGTATGACCTGTTACTTAATCTATGTTCACTAGAATTGAAAACAACAAGCAAGAATGTGATGCACGTGTTTTAAACCCAAATCAAAATGATATTCGATGAAGCAAAGAAGATGACTTTCACTAATGCAAAGATGTGAAAGCAAGACAAATTCTTTTACCAAATATAACAAAATATCTTGTGAATATTTTAGAAGAAGAAAATAGCAAGTGTGCTCCCTATATGAAAGCAAGCAAGAAAGAAAGAAACCCAAAATGGGTCCCACCAGGCGTGCCAAAATGTTTCACACAGAAATGCTTCCATTCCTAGAATAGAGTTGCTTCTATCCTTTCATTCCTTTGAGAAACAGATAAGGGTTAGGGCTAGGAGGAATACATTGAATGTTGAGAGGGTGTGCGCGTACCGTAGAGAGAGATCAGATCGATTGCGAAGAACTCCTTTTTGTCTGGGAAGGACTACCTGCAAGTAAGAATACAAGACCACCAGATTCTAATTAGACAATAAATGAGGGAACTGCCTTGGGCCCAGGAAATATTAAACTTCCTTTCGAAGGTGGTCAGTTCCCCTGCTAATATGAATTAACACAAATTCTAACAAAGAAGTTATTGCAAAATTACAATTTAATTACCTTGTTAAAACAATAGAGAAAAGGGCTAGTTTTGGTTTTGAATCACAGTGACCGATGCCGGTCACTGTCACCGGTACCGGTTTTTGCTAACCGATATCGGTAGGGGCAGTGGTTTAGGGGCTTTTAGTGAAGGTTGGCTATAAGGTGGCTATGGTGTTTATAAGGCTAGTAAATGATTGGGGATAGGTAATGGGGTGATGGAGAAGGCTCAGAGGGTATGGGGGCTGTTCTTGGGGCAATGTAGGGGTAGAGGAATGATAGTTAGATGGAGGGTGTTACCGGGTAGTAGATCTAGGAATAGACTTATAATTGCTTGTGATTCAGAAGTCAAGAAATGTTATTAAAAGAACATACAAGATACTACTTACTAGTTCCTGATGAAGATACAAGTCCAAAGACTATGATAACGAAGGCAGGGCTCAGGTAGGATGATCAGACAATCAAAGATGAGCTATCTTCTCTCCCAATGCTTGGATGAGTGTCACTGGGCTCTGGTTACTCAGTTGCAGTCTTGGGCTTGATGTCCTTCTCTGCAAACTCCTCTCTTTCCTTCACTTGTCTCTGCTCGGCCAAGTGAATTCCCGATCCTTCCAATCAATTCCCAGGTTCGATCCTTTGTTTTTGGTTGGGGGAGGTCATTTACAGGGAACCGATGGCGGTTACATAACCGACGGTGGTCGAGTAGGAACCGATGTCGGTTAAGTCAAAGTGGGCTATTTTTAGTAAAATAGCCAACTTTCCCTCCTTTTCTCCCGAGGAATTAGTTGTGGGCTTGGTCAAGTCATTATTAGGTTGATTTTGATTAGTCATGGGTGTGGATGTAGACCAAGTTATAAGTCTTAATTAGGTTAGTTTAGGGTTAGGACTAGGTCATGATGAGGTGGTGAAATGAGGTGGCAGGTTTGGAGATGTGGATTTATTAATTATAAGGTAATTAACAAATAATTGTGTAAGGTTTAGGTGATGAGGCTAGGTTGCGAAATGAGATGCGGGGCACGGGGGTCGTAAGACACAAATTTGGTGTCTACACTGTGGCCCAAGTTGTCTCTACTAGCACACTTATGTGTGAGGCTGAGAAGGGATCTCTATCATGCTTTCCAAGATGGGGGAGTTCCTGATGCTTTGGCTCCACATCTTCTACATGAGTTGTAAATCCTTCACAAGCCATCTCTCTCCTCCATGCCATACTCTCTACAATGGAACATTGCTTCTCTATCTCCCTCTCACATGCTCCTCATTATACTTAAGCCACCTTTCCTCTCTCTATTTCTCTTCCGCTAGGTCTACCATCTTAAACCAAACCTATACCTACCCTTACCATCGATTTATTCTCCAGCTTCAAAGTTACCATTAAGTTCTTGATTACCATTGGAATACCATGTAAATATGTTCCTCTTGGATATCAAAAAAACTAGAATTCAACTACCTGGGAAAGCGTATGTTGAAATTCAATATTCCAAATATAACTATTTATAACACCATGGAACTACATTTCCACCGCGTGAGTCTCAGATCAAATCAATATCATAGAGAGCTGAAATTCTTCCTATGTCCAAACATGTGCACGATACCTCCAATTCTACTAAGATGCATAAGTAATAAGCCACTCGTATAGTTACACTAGAAAGTGAAAAATCTCTCATATAATATATCATACATGTTTTGTTCTACCCAAGTGCGTGCATTAAACTCAAATCCATTTCTGAACCATTGTTCATATTCTTCCTCCAGATCATGTATCCATTCCTCAATACTTGCTAGAGTTAACCAGTACATCTTCATCACGAACCATCCTGAAAACAACTGAAAAAGAGGTCTTGGCAATGGAACCAATGATGCAACCTAGAATTTGCAAGATAACACCCTAGTCACACTAGCACATCACTCAACCTAGACTGAGTGCTCACCCAAAGCGTGCAAAGGTACCAAGTCCCTCTTTAGGGTTGTTGTAATAGGATGTTAACATGATGAAGGAAGAAACATATATATTCATAACTAATCCATCATTCTATAATGCATGTTATCCTCATATCTATGAAAGAACAATAATCATGATTTAACCATTAACATGCACTACTCAATTACGCAGAATGACACTTAGATTCAGCCAATATCTTCCATCTATTACTAAATATAGAAGCTCCTTACAGTATTATTAGTCTATATAAACACGCATATGCATTTGATACACACATTCATACATCCAAAATCATACATGCACTAATCTATGTGATACATACATCTACTATGTACCTAACATCATATACATAGGGTGGGGACTTGCCCTTCACCACTTAACTATTCATAAAATAGGTCACATGTTATTGATAGCCACACGTCGTTTACAATCATAGCCACACATGTAAGTTTGTTATCTATAGTCCCCTTACAGCTTAATTTAAGTGTCAATTCTATTCTTATCTTGTCTCCATACATAGACACTTTGAACCGCTTCTCCAAATATAGACAATGCATGACACACACATCTCTGCATCGTTGATGTGTTCCGCATGCCATCTTCCAAAAATAGGTCTCCATGCTCAAAATCGGCTAAGTCTTGAAATTTGGACTTTCCTTCCATGTGCGGGTCCTTCCTATCCTATTGTGCCCTTGGTTTTGGGCCTTGTATCCTGTGTGGACTCCTTATGTGATGTTAGGTAAGTATTCTTTGATCAACACCATACTTTTGCCCTCTTAGGAGTTTTTTCACTTTTTGCCTTCACGGTCATACCTTTCCCCACTTGGGTATATTTTATTTTCCATTTTTTCCTTCGCAGCCATACTTTCCCTTTAGTACATTTTACTTCATCATTTGTCTTTTCCTTTTTCCTTCTCAACCATTTTTTGTGTCTCGTTGGGAACCATATCATTCATCCTCATCCCTTGTGGATGTATACATTTTCTCATGATTCCTCATATATAGAGGATTTCACATACCTTTTCGCATAAATTTTCACTTATTTTGATGACTTTCCTATGACCCGTTGGTCATCCTAGTTTGCATCCATACTGCAGTGATCTTCACCCACTAATTAGCTTGTAGAACATTATAGCTCATCTCCGTTGAGACCGTAATCATCCTCTATCGATGTGATATTGGAGTCACCACTATATTTTTATTCATATTGTGATCCTTTTTTCTTGAGGCATCTTTCCTTGGTAATCATTTTACCCATCCTTTATTTACCCACCCACCCTTTTTCATCTACCTTTTCAAATGTGTCATCGATTTCCCTTGATGTCATTGATCCCCTATTTGAGGGGAGCTTATCATCAATCCTTTTTTTAATCCATATCCAAATCTCATCATTTTTCTCTCATGGATTGCTAGCTCAAACCACTCAACAAAAAGGGGAAAAATGTAGACAACAATTCGGTATTTATACCCCTAATCACTCAAGTGTGCATATATTTCATCCTCTTTATTTAATTAAATTCCCATCCAATACACATTAGTAATCAAACCACATCAATTAATTAATCATTTAATATATTACATGCCCAATTACCCCATCCATATTAATACTTATTCTTATTAATTAATTAATCCCTATTAATTAATTAATACCCTTCATCTTTCCTTAACCAACCTGCTATTTAGGATGCTTTTATCCTAAATTCATCCCTTTGTTTTTCTAAGATTTTCTCCCATATATTTTTATGCCCTAACTACCTTAAATTCATCCCCAAGCAATCTAATCCTACCTATATGATTTAAAGCATTTGAATAATCCTTAAAAACAAAAAATCACTCCAAAATCAAAAAATATTTCCTATTGAGGAAACTTTCCCAATAATTAATGCATGACCACCAAATCATTTACCCTATAAAATTAAATCCTTCATTTATAATTTTCAATCGAATGATATACATGCAAAAAATTCAAGTTGTCTTGCAATCTATAAACTTTCTCTCTCTCTAAACGCTTCGAATAATAACAGATATCCCAGAGACATCGTTTTAGTTTTCTTACATCACTCACGATCATCTTTCATGAGACTTATTGGTATCTCTGTATATATTTATTGAGATTTTTATCAAATTATCTTTGTATTTCTCATATATAATCTTTTATAGGTTTAGATTAGCTTCAAAACCATTCATAACTTCTCCAAAACCTTCTTTTCTATCCTTTTTCTGAGAGGTTATCCTTCTCATCCATTCATCCTCGGCTTTATCTAAATTGTGCTATAGTTGCCACTGACCCTATCAAATCACCATCAACCCATACCAAGTTTGTCAAATAGACCTTTTCCGTTGTTATTTCTAGCCATTTTCTAGATTTTTCTACGTGTTGGGTCCTTCCCTGCAGAAACTACTCATAACATATACACATCCTAACATCCTCCAGTTGGCATTTAGACTCTCCAAGTCTGCATATTTATCCTATAGTCCAAATCTACCTTCCCAAGTCACTGTCGACTTGCCTCTCTGCACAATTTGGGTTGTCGTCAACCCGCACCATGTACATTTAATTTATATTTCATTTCAACCAAATCAATTTTTATTAAAAATAATTACTTCCATTCTTTAAATCATTCATTTTCTGCATATAGTTCAATTTATTTTAATTTATATATTGGTTTTGTTTAATAATGGGGTTGACATCCACTAAGAAAGTTAAATGATTCTTAGGTCTACTTTTTCGGGAAACCCTCACCCAATCCATCTAATCAATATCATTTTCAGTCTTATCCGTAGGTTTCACCTGATTTGCAGTAGTGGAATTCATGATCATATTGCACCCATGTCACATCATATTTGAGGTAACGTAAAGCCTCCAACATTTATGAGTTTTCTAGTTTCCTTAGTAGCTAGTGAAGCCCTCATTAAGAACGAGAAACTTGGTAAACATGAAAATCATATAAAATGAGAATAACGTCGGTGAGGTTGATCCATAAGTGCCAAGAGAGTAGCAGAGAACATAAATCATAAATACAAATTGAGTTCAAAAGACAGAGACAAAGAGACAGAGAATGTTGAGTGTGAGAGCCTGAAAGATCAAACACAAAAAGATAAAGAAAAGTGATCATAATCTATTGTGTAAGAAATCTTGATTCTAAGTGATCAATGTATTTGTAATATCATATTTCTAAGTGGGTTCTTAGATTATAGGAGTGGCTTCTCCTTGCTAGTTAGATCTTGCTAAAATCTACTAAGTTAGTGCTCAGCTTGAAGTGGGTGTTTGGAGAATCTTAAGTGGGTGCTTCACGTGTTGAGTGGTTTCTCAAAAAAACCAATATATCTATGATGTGGAATTAGTGTTGCTAATAAAGCCTTTATTTCAAAGTGGGTTTTCTCCTTAAAGGGTTTCCCACTATAAATTATGTGTTCAATGTTATTTTGTTTGGCATATATTTGCTTAAATTCTCATGGTATATTGCTACACTTTACTAAAGAATTATGAATTGGTATTGTCTTAAAAGTTTTAATCTACACTGATTCACCCCCTCTCATTACTTATGATCTCTAACATTTTCCATGTATGAATCAAAGAAAATTTGGTATCACATACCAAGGACTTGGACACAAAAAGAGTATTAGGATTTATTTGATGCAAATGAACCTTGGAAACATGCTATAAATAATTGTGGGATGGTTTTGTGCATAGTTATAATTTGGAGTATGTTGTGTCTACGTATTCTTGTCTAGAAGTTGTGAGTTTGAATTCTTGTGTGAACCCGAGAGGATCTTACCTTTGCACTATTCCTTTGTCCATTAAGATCTTGATGGTGGTGTTGAGTTTAGAGCACCTACCCATGGATAGCTAAACACCCCATTACACGAGGGGAAGAAGAAGGTGTGGTGAAAGATGGTGGACCTTGTGGTAGAAAGGAAGAGAGAAGAAAGGTGACTTAAGTATAATGAGGTGTGGGAGAGGGAATTGGTGAAGAAGCGTGATATTGAGGAGTTTGTGGAGTTGTGGAGGATGATGTCTCATGAAGGATTTGAATCTCATGTAGAATACATGGAGTTAGAGCATCAGGATCTCCCCAATTAGGAAATCATAAAAGATAATCCCCTCCACTTTTAATGAGAACACTTCTAATGAGGAAAGATTGGGGACCGTAGGTGCGTATCTAATCCCACCAGGTGACCTAGTCCTTACACTTGGTATTCGAGTTCCGAGTAACTATTGATAAATAGGTGAGTGTAGGTAATCTAGTAGCTTCAGGTAGATATCATTCTATTTAAATACAAAAGTGCATTAGATAAAATCTATGAAATCATAAGCATAACATTTTTTTGTTTGGAGGACCGATCGTAGGAAATACTTTCTAGTGTGTCATCATGATAGCATGTAGGCACGTAGAACATTGGAAAAATGTTTGGAAGTACTAATGTTATGTCAAAATTTCAGCACCCCCTATTTTTTCCTACATGTGTGGGGAAATCTGTAATTCTTCTAACATGGGGTTATCCCTCAAGCTATGGGACTTGGAAACTTGAGATAAATCTCCAAAGAAGGATGGATTCCTCTACCTAATCCTAATGCTAAACTACTCCTAGAAGGGAAAATGCAGCTAACTAATCCTAAACTAACCATTCCAAGGGACTAGGGAGAGAGAGAGGGTTAGAAAGATGCAAAAAGGGGAAAAACTAAGCTAAGGGTGGTGATAGCACCAAGAAAAGGGGCGAGATATTCTACTTAAGGGATAATGGAAGGAAGATGGAGTTGAGAGAGGCTAGACAAGTGTGACACAAACCCAAATCCCAACTTGCCATCAAATCTCCATGAAACACAACCTCATGAACCTGTAAATGAGAGAAGCATGCACAAAATACAACAACACAATGGAGAGGCAAGAGAAACACAATAAAAATGAGCTAGGGTTGAAGAAACACCACAAAACATGATTTTTATTGCTTCAAAACATGCACAGACCATTTACATATGATGCACAAAGGCATAATTACATTACAAGCCCAAGAGAAGGCTCACAACTCAAATGGAGTTGAGAAATTTTTTTGTAAGAGTTTCCCTAGCTCCTAGAATGTCTCTCTAAAAATGAGGGGGTCAAGTTATTTATATAGGAAAACTCATCACCCACCATCATTAAAGAGGTATGGGCACCCATACAAATTCATTTCCTAAGGTTACTTCTATCGATGAAGATATGGGCACCATACTACATTAATACTAGTTGTTGAGCTCTCATTCACCTACCTACCTTTTCCCCTACTGGGACTCAGTAAGCCATCCAAGCATGTGACCCATCCAACCTCTCTACACAATAGCTAGGCCGTCCTAACCCTATGTGTCACCCGACCTCAACCATCCAACCTGTAGGCCATACATTTTGTGGCAAACACCTAACTTGATGGTTTTCACATCTTCACCATGGGTTGTCCAACTTGTGAGGTTAGAAATCCTTCCAACTCGTACGTATGCATCCAACTTATAACCCGACCAACCCAGAATCTAACCCAACCATTCAACCTAGCCTTATGACAAGTCATCCAACATGTCATCCACTTGGCCATCCAACTATTGTCGACCTAGGCTCCATGATGAACGCCACCTGTTTAACCCATGAGTCATATCATTCATCCAACCAATTGTCCAACCTATCCATCTAACGCTTTTCCAACCTAGGCTCCATGAAAAACTTTCCCATCTTGCCCTATAGCTCGGTCATCATCCAGCTTTCGATTTCAACTCACTAGACAATCCGAACATTTCATTTCACCGTGGCTCGCTAGATCGTTGCTCTTGAACATTAACTTAGTTGAGCCATCCTGAGTTGTTCTTCCTCTTTGATTTCTAGTGCTGAATTTATGGGTCGTCATGCAAAATCCAATAATTTGAATGGATAAGTCCATTTATAATGAATTATCCAAATTAATCGGGGTTAAGTTTGGGATAATAACTATAACTTCATAGAATGTAGGAATTCAATTTAGCAATACTATTTGGGCATAAGGAAGTACATCCACTAGTCTAGAACCCACTTCTGGAGGATCGAGAGGTGATTCAGGAGGATCAGTAGGCTTGGGATCAAGTGGATCAGGTGCTCTGGTGGTGGAGGAAATATTGGTGGGGGTTATGGTTCTAGATCTAGGGGATAGGGTCCACCCCCTCATCAACCTCAGTAGGTGTTTTATGAGATGTATCTTCACTTACCGGAATATTAAGGTATTGAATATATTGTAGAACATGTGCACAAGTGTTAGTTGTTATGACGTGCTAAAGGAATCACTACTTGACATAGGGAGGTTATTCAATTTGTTAATACTCTTTAAGGGCATGCACATATCTAGTATAGAAAGTATGAACCAAACCAAAATGCTAATCACAAATAAGGTCTTATCAAAAAACATTCTTTCTTAACTTAGATTAGTAGCTAAAATATGAGCACAAGAAAGAACTTACAACACACAACTCAAATGAATGAGACATAGGTTTATAATGGGAAACCCAAGAAGGGAAAAACCCACTTTCAACTTAGCATTTTTATTTGAACACCAATTCGTCATTGATTTACAATGATCAAGCACCTACTTGATCTGTGAAACACCAACTTTAGATACCACCTATCACCAACTAGATGAGAGACCGATCACCCGCTCAGCCTGATAGAGATAAGTACAAACTTCTCCTAGCCTAAAATTCTACTTAGACAATTCAAGAAATAATAGGTGATGATATATCTGCTTTGTTGTTAAATCAACTTATTATTGTCTCTTTACTGACACACTTTGTTTATGACTGCATATTACACCTTGTTCTTTATTCTCTTCCTTTAATTTCTCACCAAATATGATTTTCCCAACTGCTCTTTTCTTGTCAAAATTTGACAAAATTGTTAATGTCATAGTCTTCCTTCCATGTTCCTAAAATTCAATTTGTTTCCAAGATTTGACAAAACTTATGTGTAAGGTACTAACTCTCTGTTTAACTCATCACAATCCTCTATGTTTTTCACTCTTGAGAATCACTACATAACTTCAACATTTGCATTATCAAATCACTTTAATGAAATTTCACAAATCTTTACACCTTGATTGTTCTATCACTCCTCATTTTCAACCTTTTTAAATATAATCCCTTTTAAATCCATCAAGTTCTGTCTTCATTCACTATACATTGTACCCTCATTAAATTATCTTTTTTTCATGATATCTACTCTTCTATAACAGTCATCACATCACCACTTGATGTCTCTTCACCTTTATTTCAATTTTTATATCTCATTTTTTAATTCACACACTTAACCTCTCTCTATTTAGAGATGTTTTAATCATCTACATATTTGAATAACAACCCTTGTTTTAGACTCTACAACTCCCTTTTTCACTTGTTCATCTTCTACATAACTCTTTTGTCTTTATTTTTCTATACATCTTCCAAGTTCAAGACCTTTATCTCTTCACTTTCTGTGGAATCATTTCAACCTTATCAAATACAAGAAACCTTTCATATTCCTTTTCCATAAGCTCGAGTGATGAGGAATAACAATCATAGTTTTCACTTCTTATTCAAATTGAAATCACATTGCATTTGTGCAACACTTAAGTGACTTTTGATGTCCACCAATGAGCTCTCAACTCGAGCAACAAATTTGAGAAGACTTAATTTCTTGAGATTTTGATTCTAAAATATTTGGACCGAGATCATTTAACATTGAACTAACATATTGATTTTTTCATTTTTGTAGGTAAAGATAGTAATATAGAAACTTTGAAATAAAACAACTACCGTGCATACAAAATGAGGGATTTAAACCATTTAATGGACCTTTTTCAAATTAAAAAAACACTTATTTTGGATTAATTAACTCTCATCATACTTAAGACCTGAAGATCCATGTGCACCATACCATGCATTTCCTTTTAATCGAAAGCAAAGAGACTGAAATCTATCAAAATAGTGAATAAACACGGCTTTTGGATTTTCTACTACATAGTTATCCTTCCATATTTGATCGTATGCAATGATTATTTTTAAATCAAGTTAAAATGTATCCACAGAGGTACTATCAATTTTTTTGAATTTTCATTGGTTCGTTTGAGAGAACTAAGCAATTGAATTTTGAAAACCCTAAATCGGGGTGTAGAAGACTATCATGCCCGATAGCTTCAAATGGATTATTTCTTTCTCATTATTTAATGAAATTTGAATATTTAAATTTTTGTGGTTTTTGACACCATATTTCAACTTCCCCACATATTATCCATCCTTGAAATTTATATAAACTTCTCCAAAGAAACATGAATACGCTTTAAAGACCTTTGAGCAACCATCATTTTTACAATTGTTACTTTAATATCAAGCCTTATACAATTGAATAAAGTTTTAATATGCATTGCAAATAATATGAAGACCTTCATATAGACATTTTCAATTAATATCTTTTCACATATTGGCTTGAAGACTTTGTATTTTCAGTTTACACACGAGAAGAGGACAAAACAATCTTGTTTAAAGAAGAAGAATCTAATTAGAGCCTAGCCTTGATCTCTCAAAGGAAATTAGGTCCTTTGAGAGTATGGAGTTATGAACTAGAATATTCAATATGAGAGGATCATCACTTAAGTCAACTTGAAATTACACCTCTAATGGAGAAAATCTAAGTTGTATGCTTATGTGAAGCAAAACATGATCTCAAGAGACTAGACAATAAACAATTAGACCAACACTAAAAGTTACTCAAATACTCCATGAATTAGATGAGGAAGGTTTTTTTAGCCTTGAGCATGATGTCAAGATTTTTTTAATGCAAGAGATAGAGATAGATACCTCAATACAGTGACTTGTGGTAACTCAGTTTCTAAACAACTCTTCCAAGACATCATAAGGTACCCAAGATAGTAGCATGATCTTCAAATGGAAACTATCTCAACTGATCAAAAGACTTGGAATAATAATTATGGAATTCATAAAAAAATTATATCTGATCAAAGAAGGCATTTGAAACAAAAAAAAACTTTTTTCTCTTGTTAGCTCAAAACACAGTCCATGAGAGAGAAAACCTACTTCACAAAAATGCTCATATATTTTCAATGACATGTCCAAATAAGTTGAAAATTTTGGAATTAGTTCATGATTAGAATCATATTAAAAAGGTTATTCTATGATATATTTTAAAGAGACACTATTTTTTTATGATCGCTAAGAATCCAAGAAGCTCAAAATGAGCTTTTCAATAGACCAATTTTGCAAAAACTTACACAACTTGCTCAAATGACCTCCTCGAGGACCTGAAATTTTGCATGAAGCACAAGGAAACCTTCCTCCATAATCTACCATGATTTTTTTGATAGGGATATCTCTTAAATTTTATAACCCATCTCATTTTCATGCAAGAACAACTAAGTTCCTAAAGAACAACTTTGGCTAGAAGTAGCATTTTCTCTCCAAAACTTGTTCCTTAACTTTCTAAACCACAAGATGAGTTCATTTACATGTTATACACATTATACAAGAATTTCACTACCTCACTTTACACCATAGAGACTCACTTGACTCCCATGCACTTAAAGTACATCAATTTGGCTTAGCATGGACTAACAAGACACCAACACACTATGACTCCCAAGACACATTATTTCCATGAAAAAGAGACATTGGGACAACACAAACACATCAATGAAAACTAGACACAAATGGTGGGAAACACTCCCCCACTTAGGCATGCGTAGAAGATAATCCCCTCTGACTTCTGATGAGATCACATTTGATGAGGAAAGATTGAGGACCGTAGGAACGTATTTGATCCCACCTAGTGACCTAGCCCTTGTGCTTGGTGTTCAAGTTCTAGAAGTAACTATTGATAAATAGGTGAGTGTAGGTAATCTAGTAGCTTTAGGTAGTTATCATTTCCATTTGAATACAAAATTGCATCAAACAACATCTATGACATCACAAGTGATAACATCTTTGCTATTTGGAGGACCAATTATAGGAATTCTTTCTGGCATGTCATCGTGATAGGGTGTAGGCATGAAAAACATTAGAAACACATTTAGATGGAATAAAACTTCTTAGAATGTGGGAGTTTAGTTTAGTACTACTCTTGGGGAATAAGGAATACATCCACTAGTCCTGGCACCCACTACTAGAGGATCAACAGGTGGTTTAGGAGGATCAAGAGGCTTGGGATCAAGTGGATTAGTCTCTCCTAGTGGTGGAGGAAATATTAGTTTGGGTTATGGTTCTAGATCTTGTGGACAAGGTCCACCCCCATCAACCTTAGCGGTGTTTTATGAGATGTATCTTCACTTGCAAGAATATAAAGGAATTGAAGATGTTGCAGAACATGTTCACAAGTGTGAGTTTTTATGGTGTTATACAGGAATCATTGCTTTAGATGGGAAGGTGAGTCATTTTGTTAATACCCATCAAGGGCATGCACATAGTTGGTATAGAAAGTATGACCCAAACCAAAATGCGGTGGATTATGATGCTTTGTGCTCTACATTTTTATCCGAGTTCCATATCCATGAGTTTTAATAGAAGAGTATCAATGCACTTAAGGAAATTAAGAAGGGCTTATCTAGAAAGCATTTGGGAGTATGATGCACATTTTAAATATTTTTAAAAAAGTTGTCTTATGACATTCACCCAAGTCAAGATGCACAAGTGGTTTGTTGGAGGGTCTTTGACTCCTTTCAAAAGAGTGTTATATAATAAGACCTTGTAGATCTAAGCAATGCTTTGGAGGCAGCCTTGGGTGCTAAGGTAGTTGGGAGTGTGGACACTTTGGTGTGATTCCATTTCTAGAGGATCAAATTGTAGCTATGGTGAAATAATTGGAAAATCTCTTTGTTAATTCAACTCATGAGACGTGTAGTGGAATATGGTGTATAGATTGCAAAGCTAAAGGACATAATAAGGATAGCTTACCTCATAAGTAGGTGCACACCATGTTGTTGGATTGTGATAATTTTCATTTTGACCATGATGTGAGTAGTTGTACTCTTTTACAACACACCATCTAGAAGAATGTATCTATGTATTGTAAAATTTGCAAAAATCATACTCATGATACTTTTAACTCGCATATTGATATCATATTCATGGAGCCATTAAAACTTGAGTACACTAGAATGGTATAACAATTGGATCTAAAATCAAGGAGAACAACATAATACAGGGAACAATAATGGAGGTCATAGAAATAAAGGATTCCATGGTGGATATAGAGGCCAAGGTCATGGTGGTGGAAGAGAGGATTTCCTAGAGGAACTTTTTTTACTTGTGGATCTCCTGATCATTATCAGTGTGAATTCCCTTAGAATGTGGTTTTATCATGGTGTGGAAAATAACATAAATTTGAAGAATGTCCTAACTTGTATGAGCATATGAGCAAATAACACAAACAAGATAAGGGAGCAGCTATGATTAATATTTAGCATGTATATGAAGATTAATAGATGTCAAAGGTGTGGATTAATTATGAGTTAAAACCTATGTTGAGGCTACACACGCTCGTGAACCTCTAAAGTATAAGCCAAATATAATGAAGAAAAAAGTGATTAATGCCAAGTACCATGATATTGAACATCGAAAGAATCTTATTTAGAGACTAGATATTATTAGGAATTTACATGGATAGATTCAAAGTTTAAAGGAGTAGGCGCATTTGTTAAGAATATTAAAATTCCACAGATGAAATAGATTAAGAAGTCTTAAAATGTCCAAAATAAAACATAAATTAGAGAATGGTTAAGAGAAAAGTAATTGAGTGGAGGACATGAGTGCAAAAGGTAGATCCTTCATGCAAATCTACCTTCCATAATCATGAGTATGAAAATGAGATTAAATTGAATGCACTTTATTGATGGATGGCTTCACGAGAAATATTCGATAGATACAGTGCAGAGGTTAATGTACTCACATTGACACTTGGAATCGAGATGGGCACCACCATTATAGCCTTCCTCAAATGTGTTGTATATGGAAAATAGAACTAGGGATAATCCTATTGGGGTGTTAAAATATGTAACTATTATGATTCAGGAGCCAAGTTTACTAGGGACTTTGAAGTATTAGAACTCATAGAGGTAGATAGTTTCCTAGCATTACTTGGGCACCCCTGGTGTTATGCGAATAATGCATATTTGTGCTTCAATAAGGGGTACATTAGCTTTGATAACAAAGAAGAGTGCATTATTATATTGTTAACAAATTAAAAGGAATCCTCGTATGTTGATCCTTTGAGTGAATAGACTTGAACATGATATACATGCATACAATCAAATACCCTAAGGTGATTGAGCCATCTAAGGAAGGAGTAATATAATGGGATGATGTTAATTTCATTATTGATACTAAAATCATTGTTTGGGACAAATGGACACATGGAATGTATGAAGTAGTTGGGCACGAGGTTAAGAATACAATTACTTTCATGATCATGTCATGCATGGTTTAGCACTTTATTCATAACCAGCTAACATAGTACACTAGTGAAGGGAACCCTGATGTATTTTTTCATGCCATAGAATCCCAATAGATGGATGCTTCGTGAGTGAAAGAAATATACTAGTTTATACCCCGTGCACGGACAATATTGTATTGGTGCACTACACACAAATACAACCTATTAGCATGGTTCGAGGTGAGAATAGCTCATTCAACTAGGTTTCTAAGGAGTAATGTACCCTCACAGATATGTAAATTCCATGGGAAGTATTCTTCTTCACACCACATTCAAAAGTGTAAGAGAGTCTAAACATAGGGACAAGAGGCCTTACCACCATAACTTATGGTACATAAGTTCTACACAACACTAAGCCACCGCACCCACGCGTGGTATGTCCATGTAGAGTTGACATGGGAAATAGTTAATTGGAAGATATGACCTCAAGTATGATCTATAATTTTGATTAATTTTCTATTAAACCTTTGGTCAATGAAGCACTGTAGATTATGAAGCACCTTACTTTGGGAGATAGTGTGAAAGATGAAAATATTCTATTATAAATGTTTGGAGAGTTGGATTTGGAGGCATGCCTTAACCTTGAAGTGACTGAAGAAGAAGAACTGGTCCATGCCTGGGAATAATAGGAAAAGGTTAAACTAGTATGCATAGTAGATGATGAGGATGATAAAGATAACAACTTGGTTGTTAATCACACTAAAGGTACACGTGAGGTGATGGATACAACAGATATAAAGGTGCAAACTTACCATGGGCCTATGAAAACTAATAAGATTAAAATTGGGATAGATGTAGAGCCAAAAGAAGTAATTATTGGGGATTATTGGTTTGAGAATGAGGTTGTAAGGATTATTGAGCTGTTACGTGACTTTTAGGACTTATTTCTAAGGGCTTATCATAAGTTAAAAGGAGTTCACCCTTCTTTAGGTGATATGTGAATCAAACTTAAAGAAGGCATGTGCCCGATTAGGATGATTCCATGCAAGATGAATCCTAATTTGTGCATTAAGGTGAAGGATGAAATTGATAATATGCTCAAGTTTGGAATCATTGAGCCTGTTGAGGAATACGAGTGGCTTAACCTAATGGTGATAAGAATTAAGAAGGATGCAAGGATAAGGATCTATGTGGACTACAAAGTGAGTTAAATTCTACATTTTTATTGATCATTTCCCACCCCATTTACTCGAGGAAATTATTGAATGATTTATAGGGTGCGAGATCTACTCTTTTACAGATGGATTTTCTAGTTATCATCATGTGTGCTTAGCAAAAGAAGATCAGGAAAAGAAAAATTTCACCACTAAATAGGGAAGCTTTGTATACACAATTATGCCTTTTGGACTAAATAATATTCCTACATTATTATCACATATTATTGTACAATATTTTTAGGGCTTCATTCACAAGTTTTTATAGGTGTATCTATATGATTAGATAGTGTATGGTTTGGTTAAGGATCATTGTGACAATTTGAGACTTATGTTTGAGAGGTGCAGACAGTTGAGCATCTCTTTGAATATTAAGAAATGTATCTTTGCAACACCATTTGACACTTGTATAGGGCATATTATTTGTAAAGAATGGCTTATTGGTAGATCTAGCTAAGGTAGATATGATTTTGGGATTGGAAGAACCTAAAAAATAAAACTAAAGTGTGTGGATTTCTTGTTCATATAGGGTATTACAAGAAATTCAATAAGGAATATGCAAATATTTATGTGCCCCTGGAGGAAATTTTGAAGGATAAAGGAAAATTTTATTGGGGCAAGGCGCAACAACATGTGTGTGAAAAACTAAAGGAAAGGCTGACTATTGCACCTATTTTTTGTTATTCTTTGTGGGAAAAATTATACCATGCTCATGTGATGTTTCTAGGAATGCGATTGGTGTCGCTTTTAGCACAAACAGGTGGAGGTATCATAGATGACCCTATTTTTTTTCAATCAAAAAGTTGACACCAAATTTGAATAGAATTATACAACTACTAAGCACAAATCTTATTCCATGATTCATGCTCTTCAAAAGTTTAGATAATACTTATTGGCCACATAATTTATCTTCTTTATAGATCATATGGCACTTAAGTATTTAGTCAATAATCCTTTTTACAAGGGCACATTTATAGGTGGATACTACTATTTCAAGAGTTTCAATTTATAGTGATTGTGAAACCTAAAAGAGACACTCTAGGAATGATCACTTGTCTTAAATCAATTCTAGTGAGGATGCACAAAGCATTGATGACCAAATATCATATGAAAACTCTTTATATTGAATCGTGCTCTCATTGAGTTGGAAGTTATTTTATTCTTTTCACACATTGTAAAGCTACTTGAGGGAATGAAAAATTTAGAGAAGAAGCAACTTGTAATATGTGTGGCACCTTACCAGTTTATAGGTGGATATTTATAAAAGCTTGGTTGTGATGAATTTATTTCTAAGTGTGTGCTAGAACATGAGCATGAGGTAATAATGGAAGAAGCTCATGGTGGAATTGTAGGAGGTCATTATGTAGGATATGCCACCACACGTAAGATTTTTCTCGCCGATTATGGTAGGAAACTATATATAATGATGTCAAGGAATATGTCAAGGCGTGTTATCATTTTCAACACTTTAGGAAACTTGGAACAAGAGATGAGATGCCTTTGAGGCCTATTGCAAGTGTTGAAACTTTTGAGAAATGGGTGATTGAATTTGTAGGTCATATTTCCCCACCCACACATAGGATCGGTGCACTACATTATGACATGTACATACTATCTTACAAGGTGGGTAGAAGAAGCGCCTACAAAATATTGTATGATAGGTACAACAACAAAATTTCTATGGGAAAAATTTATCAAAAGTATGATATGGATGTTTGTTGAGCTTGACCAATGATAGGGGCACACATTTTTCGAATGAGACTTTCAAGATTTTATTGGCTAATTTTATAGTGGTGCACCACAAGACAACACCCTATCACCCACAAAGTCAATAGATGCCCCCGCTAGATCCCCAACCAAAGGTCACCAAGATAAAACTCATGGTTTACTCATGCATGCATAGATAGAAGTTACACCGGTTAAGTAGAGGGACTTAGACTCCTATAGAGTTGGTAAGAAGTCCATAAATATTTCCCGACAAATTTTCTCACCAAACGTTTTTGGAACCCACTGTGGGGTAGATTTTATAGCATTTGCACCCAAAAAACAACCTTGAAAAATACAAAAAAAAAAAAAAAAATATTTTCTAAAATTTGAATAGCTATATGAGCCTCATGTCTAAAAACCATGGCTATTTTGGGAAATCCTCCTATTGAAAGACATGATCTACTCTTCCACATTTAAGAGGATATTGTTTTAGATTTATGAGAGGCTATTTAGTATAATAGGAAAAGTGTCAACCATTACTTCATCGCTACAAGAATACTTGACCTTGAAGAAGAATGTGCTTCAATTTGAAAGAAAAAGAAAAATTCAAGCACCACAGAGAAGAGCATAAATCTCCAAGCTAGTGGATAGAAGATACACTCAAACAAAGACAAGGAGGAAAACTGATCCTACTTTTGAAGAACTTCAAAGAAGACAAGAGCTGCTCCAAATTCAAAGGTCTCCTTTTCATCACACAGCTGGTCACATTGGGATTCCAAGCATTGTCAATCCATTAGACATTGAGCTCCCATACATCAACAAGAATCTTGAATATTTAACTAGAGACCATAGAGACCAAAAAGAGAAGCGATCTGATGCAAGAGAAATTGAAGAAATCAAAGAGCTCAAGCTAAAATTCGTAGCCTTAGAGAGGTTGGAAGCTAGAATTTGGAATGGAATGGATGATCATGATTGTGAGGACAAAATTCCTAATGTACCATGGGGTGGAAACACTAGCCCACTTGCCCTTGCTCAACCACTTCATGAGCTACCAAAAGGCTCAAGAAAAACATTCCAAAATTTAGAGGGGATGGTTCTCAACTTCTTGAAGAACATGTAATAGTGTTTATCACCACTTGCAGTGTATTGGGTGTTGAGCATGAAGATGTGTCAGTCCAACTCTTTGTGGATTCACTTCAAGAAAAATACACCGAATGGTTCTACATGTTACCCCCAAGGTCTGTCACCTACTGGGAAGATATAATAAGTGCATTTGAACATAGGTTCAAGACCATGGAAGACTGTCGGATCTCTTAGTCCAATTGGTGCAAATGAAGAAGGAAACCTCCAAATCAATGAGAGAATTCATAGCAAGATACGACAGGGTGATAAGAAGAATTCTTGAAGATGTGGTGCCTTCTGAAAATAATTTGAAGAGATTCTTCATCAATGCCTTACCTTCAAAGTAGGTTTCTTCCTCAGAAGAACCCAACCAAGAACATTGAGGGAAGCTCAAGACTTCATGATAGAAACCGATGATGATCTAATCTTATGTCCGATAAAGTGAAAGGCCTGAATGGAAAGAAAAAAGGCCAAAATTTAGGCTCAGTCACCATGGACCCAATGTTCCAAAAATGGAAAATGACTTGGTTTCCTTGAAGAAAAACTATCCCATATCACAATGCAAAATACTCTAAGGAAGCCAAATCCTCCCAATAGACCAAGGATTTCTCCACCTCCTCACTGGATTTCTCTCAAAGCACCACCATTCAATGCCTCTATGACACTAAAGAACAAAGGAGGAAGTGGAAATTGAAGAACCTGAAGAAGAAGATGTGGGTGATGATGAAAACTATCTTGAGGTCAAGGAAGTTGATGGTGATACACATAATGGCCTAATTGAGTACATTGATGATGAAGATGATGATGAAGAAGCTCCAATATTCTCATGTGTAGTTTTCACTCACACACAGTCCAAGAAAGGTGCTTCATCCTCAATGGCTGTAGTGAAGGAAAAGAAGAAGAAGGAAGATTATTCTATGGAGGTTCCAAAAATAAAATCATTAGTAGAGGATCACCACTACCACCTTCGATGGAGTCGGCTAAAGAAAAACTAGACCCACTAGTTAGCAAGGATCATGTTGCCATACCAAGTAAGTCATCTAGTCCTTCTCCCATCTCAAAAATTGCTAAAAATAATTCTCCTTCAAATTTTGTTCCAGAAAAACATCTAAGGTCCCACCAAAACCTACATTCCCATCTCCTTCCAAGCCAGCTACTATGTCCTTGAAATAAAATCCAATCCCCAAAGTAGAAAAACCTTCACCATGTAAATATTTTTCATTCTAGAACCTCTACCTTTCCCACCATAACCCCATTTGACTTTGTGGAACATGCAAGAAAAAATAAAATCTAGATCACAAAAATAGAATACCTACAAATGCATCCTTCCCAATTTGATAGGTTCATTGATGTAGTCCATGGTGGTAATCCTATAGCCTTAGGTCTAAATTCCAAATGCTTACTCCCACACCATCCACGCCACCTTCTCAAAACATGTTAGCCCTTAGTGCATCCAAAACTAACAAGGTTGAACCTTTCTACCTATCACTTCTCATTAAAGGCTTCCAACTAAATAATTAGATCATAGATTTTGGAGCCTCAGATAATGTGATTCCCATCAAAGTTTCAAATTATCTGGCCTCATCTTGACTCAAGAAAATGGACACTTGCTTATTCATGGAATCCAAACAAGTACATTGGTGGGAAGAATCAAAGATGCATAGGTAGCACTAGCTGATTTTCCATAGAGAAGAAGGTGCTCCTCACCATCTTGGTGGTAGACATCCCAACATCCTTTGGCATGCTACTGAGCCAAAGCTTCTAAAGAGACTTGGGTGAAGACATCAAAATGGATTGGTCATCTACAACTATTCTAGTGAAGGGTGAAATGAAGAAATTATTTCCAGTGAGGAAGATGAAGTACATGGTACGAAAGTCTGATGATCCAAAGGAAAACATTATGTTTCAGACAATGGGCTAGGCAAACTACTTCCTCACATCTAAAAAGATGATAACTTTACACTTCTTATGGAGGAGGAAGAAGACCAATTCTAGATAATGGAATTTTATGGTAGTCACTCTAGTGCAAGTTCAGGAGTGGGCATGGTGTTTTACTCTCCTTCTGGTGAATTGTACCCATTTGACTATAAAACTACAATTTGATAATACAAATAACATGGTGAATATGAAGCTCTCCTCTTGGGAATGGGTAGCAAAAATATATGGGAATCAAGAAGCTGAAATGCCAAGGTGATGTGGAAGTGATAGTAAAGAAAGTTCGACAACAATACTAGGTGAAAAATCCAAGACTCTGTCATTACAAAAATAGGGTGTGGGACTACATTGAATCCTTTGATGTATTTTCCATCAAGTCTATCCATCTATAAAATAATGAAAAGTATGATTCCCTTGCAGTTCTCATCTTCTCTAGTGACACCTCATCCTTCTTTTGGCAAAGAAAAAGTGACCATTGAGATGGTGTTCAAGCCTAGTGTACTAGATAATGCAAATCATTGGCAAGTCTTTAATGACAATAATCAATTTCTAGAATTCTTGGAGCAAAGAGATAATTTCAATAACCTCTTCTTTGAAGGAAGTGAGAATCCACACCAAGAAGTAGTAGCCAAGAGGATAAAGAAGGAATTGAAGGAGTTGATGAAGAAGGAGTGATCAAATTGAAAGGAAACAAGATTCCCAAAGGCCTAGTTTCTCTGGAGGACCTCTTTGACAAAACATGATAGATTCATTCAAGAGAAAGCAAGACAATATTCTTGGTGCCCAACTTGATTTTGAGAAGGAGAATATTGGCACTCCAGAGTAGCCTAAGGATGGTCAATATCAAAATGTTGTTCACCCGAGGAGAAGAGAAGGTTTGTCTCACTACTCAAGAGATATTTGGATGTCTTGGCCTATTCCTATGATGAGCTCAAATCCTTCCAACCAAAAGAAATGCATCACTCGATCCCCTTGAAGCCAGATGCCAAGCCATTCAGAAAAAAAAAGGCTTATAATCCTAAAATTTTTGATACCATCAAGGAGGAAGTAATGAAGATGCTCAATGTAAAGATCATATTTCCCATCCACCACTCAACATGGGTGGCCAATATTGTGTCTAGTGCAAAAAAAATGGTGAAATAAGGATATGTGTAGATTTCCACAACTTGAACCAGGAATCATTGAAATAAAACTACCCCCTCCTAGTTATGGATCACATTTTGCAAATGGTCACTAGATCAAATTCTCTCACTTCTCGATGGATTCTCGGGGTACAACCAAATCAAGGTGGTGAGAGGAAGATCATACCAAGACAACCTTCACAACACCTTGGGGAACTTTTGCATACAACAAAATGCCTTTTGGTTTGATCAATGCAGAGCCACATTCCAAAGGGTGATGGACTTGGCATTCAAATATTTGAAGCATTGTATTTTCATATACCTAGATGATCTCACAATCTTCTCTAAAAAGGGGAGACCATATTCACCATCTGGAATAGGTACTTGTAAAATGTAGAAAGCATGGTATATATTTGAACCCAAAAAGTGCATTTTTGGAGTTACGAAGGCAAGTTGTTTGGGGCATATCATGAACAAGCATGGAGAACACATTGACCTAGAAAAATAGTGAAGGCCATTCAAGCATTATCTCTTCCCACAAGCAAGAAGGGAGTTCACCTTTTCAAAAAGTAAACTTCCTTCATCACTTTGTCCTAGAGTTCATGAATTGACAAAACACATCACCACCATGATGAAACCTCAATTAATCTTCAAATGGAATAATAAAGGAAAAGTAAACTTTTGAAGAAATCAATAAATCCATTTCCAAAGATCCAACTCTCATGTCTTCAATTTCAAAAATAATTCATCATGTATTGTTATGCATCGGAACACATGCTCTTTATTGTTCTAGTCCAAAATAATGATGAAGGTGTAGAGGCACCCATTACTTTCATGAGCTTCCCATTGAAAAACATGAACTAAACTATAGCCAATTAGAGAAACATGCATGTGTAGTCAAGGCTGTGAAAAAATTTAGATTCTACATACTCAACTCTCATACGGTGGTGATGGTCCCCACTATAATCAAGTCCATCTTGACACAACAAGATCCTAGAGCTAAAAGAGGAAACTAGGTTGCAAAGACTCAAGAGTATGATTTGGAAATCCAACCCTCCAATTTGGTATGGGAAATGGTCTGTGTAGATTAATTTCTAAAGATGAAGCTCTCAAAGTCCAACATGGTGAAGATAATTTTGCTTTCTCAACTTTCTTTGAAGATAATCCACATTCTTTTTGTAACCACTAATGATGAATGGTATGCGACATTTCCTATTACTAACTATGGAGAATGCCCTCCTCATCTCGATTACAAGAAAAGAAGAACACTCAAGATGAAGGAAACAAAGTTTGTAATCTGAACCACACACTTTACAAAAGAGGTCTTGATGGATGCTTTCTTAAGTGTGTAGACAAAGAACAACAAGAGAAGTTACTTAAAGCATACCATGATCAAGCATGTGGCATGCAAATTTTTTAGCGATGGTCACTACACATAAGATCCTCTGAGGTAGGTACTATTGGCCCACTCTCTTTGCAGATGCTCAAGAATGGGTTTCCAAGTGTGAAGCATGTCAACAATTCATTGGGAGACCACAACTTACAACACTACCACTCAGGCCGTTTCATTAAAGAACCATTTCAGCAAGTGGGGGCTAGATTTTATTAGTGTTTTGAATCCTCATTCAAGTGTGGGCATACCTACATGCTCACAACAACATATTACTTCACAAAGTGGGTAAAATCCATCCCAAACAATCAAGCAAGCTAATACATCAAAGAAACATGGTATGTAATTTCATCAAAGAGAACATCATCATTATGTTTTGGAGTGCCACATAATATAGTAGTAGAAAATGCTACCTATTTCTCTTCAAGGGATTTGACTGATTTTTATAATATGGCTATCAAATGAGTTATCTCTTTGTCTCATTCATCAAACTACTATCCACAAGGAAATGGACAAGCTAAATCAAGCAACAAGAACATCATGACCATTTTTCATAAAATCATGGATGAAAATCAAAGGAATTGGCACAAGAAGTTGTATGATGCATTGTGGGTGGACAAGATCACTCCCAAAAAGGAAATAGGTATGTCACCATTCCAACTATTGTATGGAGTCAAAGAATAAATTCCCATCATGGTTGAGATGCCAACTCTCAAGTTACTCCAGGGAATAGAAGATGGATAGTACAAGGATTCCATTGACAAGAGGATCCTCTTTCTTGAGAAGCTAGAAGAAAATAGACTTTGAGTGGTGGACCATATCAAAGAACACCAATTAAAAGTGAAGAATATCTTTGATAAGAAGGCCAAAGTGAGAGAATTCAAAGTTGGAGACCTTGTCCTACTATGGGAAAAAAGAAGGGAACCAAAAGGTAGTCATGGAAAGTTTTGATTCATTATGGCTTGAGCCCATTCCAGGTTTGTGAAACTTGTGGCGAGAACATTTTTCTACTCTCATATCTGGATGGAACATCACTGGAATTTCCTCGTAATGGGAAATACCTAAAATTGTATCATCAGTGAAAGTGGGTTATCCCCTACCTTATACCATAGGTGATTGTTAGGTGTGTTTCCTTTTTATTTCATGTGTGTTCCTTTTCTTTTGTGTTTTTTTTTTTTTGTTTTCTTGTTTCTCTTGTTCTCTCTCTCTCTCTCTCTCTCTCTCTCTCTCTCTCTCTCACAAATTGTACATGACTCTGAGGCCCAATGGATAAGGAACTAGTCAATGGATCATATGGTCTAAAGTTGAGATTTTGGATTCTCCATGTCATATCTTCATTTTCTCATCCATGTCATGTCCCCAAGCTAGAGCCAATTGTTTTCATGTGCAAATGTGCAACAAGGAAATTGTCAATTTCCAAGCATGACAACTATACCCCTATGTCAAAAATTACAAGTTTTACCCTTCCGAGACACCCTAGGTATACCCATTCAATCCAGTAGTGACCTCTCAATTGATGTTAACTCATTCCCTAGGTGATTTAGGAGAGTCAATTCAAAACCCTAGGTGATTTTAGGAGTTCATTGAAAAAAGCAAACTTCAGGAAGTTGTGGGAAGGGCTATCACTAGCCTTCCTAGGACTGAGCAACCCCATGGAGTGGAAAAGAGAAGCCAAACTAAACATGGAAAATGAATAAAAGGCCTTGGAACATCATGGAAGTGATTTAGGAAGATTCAGAAGGATTTAGAGAAGTTGGGGTAGTTTCACCAAAATCAGGGTTCACAGCCTAGGTAGTGCATAGGAAAAAAAGGTGCTGAGCTTCGAAGGTGATTCTAGGAGCTCCAGATTGAGTTAGGAGAAAAAAATACATATTCGGAAAGGAAATTCCAAGCCCTACAATAATATGGTGAAATTATTTTTTCACAACACTTTGGTACGTAATGGGTTTGTAAGTTATTTTTCTCATGCACAAGTGGAGTACTAGATCAAAATCCATTTTTAGGGATCAAATGAAGGAATAAAGACATGAGAACCCCACCATTTGATTTATAAGGACATTTTCAGTCAATATCATATAAATTTTCATCAAAAAATTCCATCGAGAGCTCAAGATATTGTCATTTCAAGTTTCCCTCTAGGAGTGAGTTCGAGAGTTAGCCAATTTTTGAACAGACACGTGTCAACTCCAGGAGCCTGGAACAATTTCATGTCCCTTACATCCCTCAAGAAAAGGAAATAAAGGTCAAAAAAAAATTCCCATCCCTTATAATCCCTCTGATCCTCATATGACCTCTCTCGAACCACCAGTTCAGCTCTCGAGAGCTAGTGGAGCCTTCATCCCCTACTCATCGAATCAAGTGCCACGTGTCATCACTAGGTGCACTGTGTATTTGATGTCCCTCTCATCCCTTTGTTTTGAGGGACATAAAGGTCTAAAAAATGCTCCCAACCCTAAGGAGACTCTTGGTCACCCATGTGACCCCTTCAAGAGTATTTTTCCAGCCCCTAGGTGTTTGTCAGGCCTTCATTCTCAACCATCGGATCAAGCACCACATGTCATCTTCTAGAATGCCATGTAATTTATGTCCCTCATGTCCTTTTTTCTTAAGGGACATCAAGGTCTAAAAAAAATTCACCTAGCCCCTCCAAGAAGCCTCATGGTTCCTCATGTGACTAGCTTCCAACCCCTCAATGCTTTAAAGCTATTTTTGCTCAAATCCCTACCATCGGATCTCCGCCACATGTCACAACTAGGAACCACATGAAATTTTATGTCCCTCATGTCCATTAATTATTAAGGGACATCAAGGACATGAAATTTCACACTCTCATTTGTGATTTATTTCAAATTTAAAAACCCCTCTTGCTTCCCACTTCTAACATCTAACCTTTCCATGCACAACCTGCTCTGTAACTTCCTCTGCAACTTCCCATCACCTCCCACCATTACTGAAACTCCAAACCAGATTCACTACAAAAATGAAATCCTCTACCCATGGTAATATGCAAGTCTCATAAGGAATATTGATCAAATGAAGAATGAAGAACGAAATGAAGAATGAAGAAGAAGAAACAGAGAAATCCTTCATGGCAACTAAAATAGAAATTTGAAGAGATCTTGCAAACGGATGCATGGATTGACAAACCAATTTTTGTTGTTCATTCCTCTATCAAAAACCATCAAAAACACACCTTCAAACCCTCCTTCCATGGCAAAAATGTTCATAGCAAATAAATCCATTTCTTTGCACAATGGGGAAAAAAGCTCAGTTTCTCATCAAACCGAAAACTAGATCGAGGAGAAATTTCACCAATGAGATAAGAAGAGAAAACCCATATCAAAAATGTAATTTTCATCATGAAAAAGGATAAAAACTAGACCTATAATTTTCAGGTCCATCAATGGCCATCGTGTCTAGAAGCACTACCAGTCAAAAATTTAAAAGTTTAAAATCTCCTAAACTATTGATCGGGTAAGCACAAAATTTCAAAGGGGTGATATTGGGAAAAAACCCATATCAAAAAAATTTGTTCCACATCAATCCAACCTCCAAAAGCCCACTTTCTAAAAATAGTAGGTCTTCTTTACATAGAGGACTACTATTTTTGGGAAATTCATCAACAAAAGAACTTGCGAAGGAGACGTTGAACACAAAGGATGCACTACAGTTGAAAATTCATCAGAATGGGCATCTCGGTCCAAATTTGAAACTTACTAAAAATAGTAAGTGGTCCCACGAGCACCTACCAAAAATAGAAATTTGATCTAGAAGGTGAGAGAAATGCAAGGAGAAAAGGAATTCAAAGTCACAACATCCAGTTGAGGTTCGAGGGAGTTGTTTTTCATACTTACTAAAAATAGTAAGTTGTTTTTTGAGGAAATCATGAAGCATAATGGATGGGACAGAAGCCAATGATATACCCTTCACCTATGAGTATGAGATAGAAGACAATGATGTCTCATACATGGACCTAAATGACCTAAGGGATTGCATGACAACCAAGGAATGAGGGAAGATCAAGGATTAGGTATTCACCAAGTGGATTGTTTGCAGCTACATGACACCCCATGTCTATGTAAAGCTTGAATTGGTCCTGGCTTGCTCTCACCACTATGAGCCCAAAAAGAATGATCTAAGCCAACAATGGTACAATGATGGTGGTCATTAGTCCTAGAACCATCTCACTCTCTCTACAAATCCTGACATCACCTAATATGGTTATCATCTCAAAGGACATGGCCTTGCATGACTGGGAAATAATGGATGCATATGTGCAAGGGGTTGCACTTGGTTCATGGTTGAAGATAGGAAGAAAGCCCTCAAGGATTCCCAAGAACCTTCCAAGGTGTGAGTTTCATGAAGGATATTTAGATGCCATCACTCTCCTCAGTAGAGTTATGGGTGAGGAAAACACAAGAGACTTCCAAGACTAGATGGGCCTTTTCATCTTCATGATGACATAAAGGAAAGTAGAGAATTGACTAGGGTAGATCATTAGTGAAATATCCATCTATAACTTCTCCAAGTACCCATGATGAATAAGTTTCACATGACTTCTTACTTGGTCTATCTTCTCGCTAGCTCAAGATCTTTCAAAGGATTGGCTCTCACGTAGAAAATTATTGCCAAGGTACCTACATTTGAGAAGCTTCTACAATTGGTAATGGAGGAAATCCATAGGAATTTCACCCACATGAATGATGCATTCACAATGTATGTGGTTCAAATCTTGGAAGGTGATTTGAGGCTAGGATGTCACCACAAGCGTCCTTGATTAAAAGTATGGCTCTTACTTCATACAATTCTCAACCTTCTCCTACCTGTGAGTTGTTGGCTTTAACCAAGCTCTACTAAGGTTTCCCAAGTACCTTAGCGACAAATTTTACTATTCAAGCTCTGTAGGAAGATCATCCAAGTGAATAGTAGGCTTAGGAGCAGAAGAAGAAGTTGATTTCATTTCCTATCTCTCTCGAGGTATTCACGTGCAAGATCTCAAATGATGCATCTCATCTAGAGGCTACTTTCACTCATTTGACTTTGCATTCCTACATTTCCAAGGCCTAATTTCACATCCGAGATGATCCCAACTCTTTCTACATCCTAGAATTACAACATGAGCCACAAGTCAAGGACTACTGGGCCAATTATGCTAATGAATTTGAAGTACATGAAAAGGACCATATGAGGATGACAGTCAATGAGATGAAGAAATTCAAGTTCTCTTGGTATGAAGATATTTTGCATGATGATGGGATAAAGATGTATGACCCTAAATACATGGTAGTCAAAATGTCCCCATTACCTCAAGTCAACTGGTACATTCATGAATCAGGGGATATAAAGGAACGAAATGAGAAGGTGGTAAGGAGAATGAGAAATTGGTTTTAAAAGAAGAGAACCATGATCATCTAGTCATGAGGAATTCCTCCAAGTTAAAAGCAAGCCTCCCATCAGTCATCTTCAAAATTTGTAGAGGTGACTTCCAGTTCTAAACACTCTAGAGCAAGTTTGAAAAGAAAGGCCACAAAAATGGAAACCTCCCCTCAAAAAAAGTCACCAAAGAAGGCCAGGAAAAAGAAGACTCATTTGTGTCACTACAAGAGGAAGACTTGATCACAAAAATGCAGGAAGAAAATCCAATGGTAGAAGCAAAAATGGAAGGAGAACACATGGTTCAAGACCCAATCTTTGAACCACCATAGAGGTCTCACCTCTTGTTGAAAATCATACCTCCTCCATCCAGGATTTTCCTCCTCTAAAATAGGGAACTGATGATGCACTTTCATAGAACTGAGTCTAATGAGATGTTCCCTTGGATGCGGAAACAATTTCCCCTGACACTCACACTATTGAACAAGTGGAGCCACTTACCTATAAATAATTGTCTCATCAAATAAAGAAAAGAAAAGGAATTTTTCCCACATGGCCTCACACTTCTATAGTAGGGAAATAGGTAATCAATACATTGAAGTATCTTAGATGAAAGGTAATCAAGCTAGTGGATGAGATGACACCGGTCAACTATGAGATGAGCACAATCTAACTAGGATTGAAAACTAATGAAGGGGATTTTCACATGTATCAGTAAGTGTTTGCTCACATGGTGGCAAGGAATAAGGAATATAAGAAAAAGATTGATGAGATAAAAGAGAAAGTGCATGCAAACTCTGAGTCATCCTATGTACATCTAGTTTACCCAAATGCCAGACCATTCCTATAATGAAGGCACACCTATTAGTAGGTTAAATCCAAAGTCTATCGTCAGAGGATGCACAAGTACATAGTGCAAGGGTGAGATATAATGAATGGATCGAGTATCTCGAAAAGGGGAAGTTAGTGCTCCAAGAGGTAGTCATGCTTTTTCATACATGTGTGTAAAGAAAAGCAGAACGTGAGAACTTAGAGAGGATGTGTTTAATGAAAAAGACTACATGGATCCCGATGCAGCCTAGAATTTATCAAATAACACCCTAGACACCGGCACATCACTCGCCTAGACTAAGTGCTCACCCGAATCACACAAAGGTATGAGGTCCCTCTTTAGGGTTATTGCAGCGGGATGTTAGCGTGATGAAGGAAGAATTATATAGATCCATAGCTAATCCATCATTTTATAATGCATACTACATTCATATCTAAGAAATAACACTAATCATGATTGAATTAATAACATGCACTACTCAATTACACACATGAATAACACTTATGTTTGGCCAATATCTTTCATCTATTAATAAATACATAAGCTCCTTATAATAATGGCAATCTATACCAACACGCACATGGATCGATACATAAACCATCATGCGCGCATATATTTCTACCTTCATACATCCATCTCCCTCTATGTATATATTTTACTATGTACTTCATATCATATATATAGGGTGGGTAATTTCCTTCACCGCTTATCTATTCTAGAAATAGGCCACATGATTATTAATAGCCATGTGTTGTTTATAGGCATAGCCACACATGAAAGCGTGTTATCTATATAATTATTTCAATTAATCAAGTGACAATCCTATTCTTAGCTCATCTCCATGAAAAATGCATGATCCTATCCTCTAAAGATAGAAAATGTGTGGTGTGCACATCTCTGCATTGTTGGTGTGTTCCACATGTCATCTTCTAAAAATAGGTCTTCATGCTCAAAATTGGCTAAGTCCTTAATGTTGAACTTTCCACTGCGCACATGGGTTCTTCCTATCCCTCTACGCCCTTAATCCCCGGCCTTCTCTCCTATGCAGAATTCTTATGTGATCTCTAACAAGTATTATCTAATCAAAATTACCCCACACTAATCTCATTTTCATCCCAATAATGGTTATCTCCAAAAATTGAAGTAAAGAATAGAAGAATGGAAATAATAAGAATGAAAGAATGTAGATAAATAAAGAATTTTTATGAGGCTATGAGGCAGCCTCCTCTACATCATTTTGAAGTATCAACTCTAGATACTCCTCCTTTATTTCAGCCTCCAAGGCCTACCATTCAACTAGTGCTTGTTCTACTTTCTCTAGAATGTCCACAATAATGGATTCCAACTCATCCCTCACAATCTCTCATATTTAATTCTACGTAACCAACACAACGTTGGACATTGAGGTCATTTTTCCTTCTAGAAGATCCATCTTTTGCCCAATTTTCTTCCCAAGCTCTTCCAAATTGAGTCTTATGCGGCACTTATGCTCGCTGGGCCTCACGCTTCTACTTAACTATTGACAATATTTCGCACAGCCCAATGTCTCATCCTTCATTGATTTTCTCATCCTTCATTGATTTTGGACCTCATTGTTTTCTTCTAGGGTCTTTATATTGATAAGTGCCTCTAGAGCTATGCATATATTCAAATCTTGGTTTTCTTTCTTCAATACTTCTTGTAGCGCTTGCAGAAGACCCTTCATAGGGTGTAATTTTCATATCACTAAGGCTTTCTCTCATTCTACCCTCTTACCCAAGTGGGGTAGGAGATGCACGCTCACTCTCTTCTGATTCCTCCACTTCTTTATCCAACTTCAACTTTCTTCTCTTCTTTGGTTTAGTGGTCTCCTTGTCTTGAGAGAGATGAGGTGATTTCCATACCATTTGTGGGGTTCCACTTTGATTCCTTGTGTGTCTAAACACTTTCTTACACCTATGCTCCCCTGCTCAACCTGTGTATCTTCCTCTTCATCCTATCCTTGAGGTGAAGTGTTAGCACATCATGACTTTTCTCTATCATATGGTTGCTTTCTTCTTTGCTCCAAGCCTCCACTATCTTCATGCTCCTCCTCTTCACCCTCTACTTCAACAAATTTTGTGGGCCTTTACACCAGTATGTTTTCTATTGTGTGCTTACCCTTTTGGGCTTTAAAAGGCCCCTGGGAGTGTGAATTCATTCTCCACATACTTATTATTCTCCATTTTGGGCTTTAGTAAATCAGAAGATGCTTGAAGATACACCAATGTTGCCCCTACATCTCTTTGTAGAAACAAACTAGACTTATTGGCTTAATATTCAACACCTCCAAAATGATCCTCTTGGTGTAGGAACTTCTTCCGGATACACATGCTTCTTTGTCAATGAATACATATGATAGTCACAAAGATACCTTATCTTCGAATTGAATACCATTCGGCGCGTGTGTAACCACATCAGTAAATCACCACTGATCATTTAACTTGGTAACAAGGTGTCTTCTGCTTTACTTGACAACTAGCATTCTTTAATTTGTGCTTGAAATACCTTTACTGAGTGAATGCATAAGAAATTTACACCAAGGGCTCTGAGACTCAATTTCTAATTGGGAAGCGCATGATGCATAAATGATGATATAAAACAAACTAGACTTGTTTCCCTACCACTAATGATGTAGGTCCTTTGGGATGCACCTTCCGCTATCATTAGACCTAATTATCTTTAGGAAGCTTCTTCCTACATCAATATCATCCATGTCATGCCATGATTTTTCTCTTCTCCAAATGTCACTCAAAGCTTTTCATACCATTTCTCCACCCTCTTTTCTTGACGTCATATGTCATTTCCCCTTTACATAGGTACTTTCTTAACATTTCAGCTAGTGACTTATTCTCCATGGGGTATTCCCATACCTTTTCCTTTGGCCTTTGGTACTCCAATTTCCATGAATACTAGTGATAGTAGAAATGGACCCCAAAGATGATTTTCCCTCTTTACATGCACACTTCCTTGACTATTTGTTCTACAATGTAGCCTACTAATATTGTAGATTTCCCTTCTTTCTCCTCACTTCTACATCTTACGCGCAATGTGTAACCACATAGTATTTACCTCATGACCACCACTCCCCATGATCATTTAACTTGGTAACAAGGTGTGATCTTCATCTCATCCTCGCACAACTAGATAATTCTTTCAATTTGTCTATATCCATATCCTGTGTGGACCCTTTGGTACCCCAACACCTTTTTGTACTTTAAGATCATGGTTTTATCTATGAGATCATTCTTTATGTCTCTCTCCTCGGCCTTCAAACCTCGTAATCGATGAGATAAGTGCATATGAGATTCTAACTCTACATCCTGCAAAGTAAAAGAAGTCCTCATGCACTCTGCTCATGATCCACCGATACAAGGGCTCATACTTTTGAAATATGGAAGCTCATATAATTGGTAGACCCCATTATCTTTAGAAGCTTCTTTCCTACATCATCATTAACCGGCATGTCATCCGATGTATGCTTTTTCATCCTCACAAAGAGCAGGAAAGAATAGCCGATCGAGCTCCTTCTTGTTCTCCAAGAAATGAGGAAGACCTCGATTGTATTCACTCACTTTTCTCTTTCGATAGGTAAATCCCATTCCTAGTTGTAGCGGCCGACATCACGGTGGATGGGCGTGACTCCTTCCTCACGGATATTGAATTTTTAGGGGCTTCCTCCCCGAAAATATATTTTGGGTGCCATCTCTTCTTCCTTGACGACCATCTTCTTCTTTCCTTTTTTTGAGGAGACTTATCTATTGCATGCATAAGCCTTCGGGACAATGGCCACTCCCCATTGCCTTCCTAGGTACCATTTTAATCTTGAAATCCTTCTCATAGTGCAGATGCAGTAGATCCAACGTAAATATCCTCATTTGAGGGACATGGATCTTGCCATTCCTTCGCCTTATTCTGGACAATGTGCGAAGCAAACCTTAGCTCAATTCAATCATGCCCTAACTCCTCATCTCGAGATGACATGTCTCCTTGCTTCACTCAAACCCTTCACCACTAGGGATGCAAGCTTATTTTCACATAGATCTATTTGTCACACTTGGTTTCTACTCGGGACCTTCCTCACCTTAACTCGATCACTCGACTCTTCATGCACTTATCTCTTTTCTATATTTATCTTAATCACAATGGTAAAAATTTAATTTCGCCCTTCTTGTCCACATCCTTATATAGATTTTTTTGGCAAATTTTGATACATTTATTGCTCCTTCACCTACCAAATATCCTCTCATTCATTGATCAAATTCATTCATTCCATGCGGTACATCTTCATGCCCCCTATATAACCTTCTAGCGCATCTTCCTACCCTCCTGGAGTGAGACCACAAAAAAGGTTGAATTAGTCAGACTTCTCTTCTAAAGACGAACCCTTTTCCCCAAGTACCTTGTCACTGTACCTTCTCCTGCAAGCATGTAGTTATCATGGCCTCTTCTTACCACACGTTATCTTGTCCTTTCATTCATCTCCATCCTTGGTTAGTTTTGAGAAGCAATCTTCTTTTGACTTAAAGCACACATTTTATGTAGAACTTATTCCTTTCACCTTTTGGTGCAATTCCCACAAGGGCGCAGGATTTATTTTACTTAGATAACTAAAACCACCCCACACTAAAATTATGTGCGCAGTCAACTCTACATATAAAAAATCTTCATATAGTAATTAGCTTCAAAACAGCTGCATAAGCACGCTAGCTTAATCATTATTACACAAGAACAACAACTAAATTGACAAATCATAGCGACAATGAAGGAAATACATAATGGAAACCTAATCTAAATGGCGCATGAAAATCTATGTGCCTTTTGATTACAAACACGAATGAAGACTTATTTATAGTAGGGCTTTAACATGGAAAACTACTCCGATCAAAACTATGTTAAAAAAAGTAAAAAGACTAAGTTCAAAACTAGGGGATCTATGTTCCATTAAGTGCTTCTAACTAGAAAGCACATGATTCAAGTATGTAAGTGATGAAATATGGCTTCAAAGAGGCTCAGGGAGACTAAGTTCAGAAAGACTAGATTTCCCTTTTGAAGGGACTAAACCAATGTAATTTAGTCTTGCATGGATGGCGCTTGAGAACTTTGAATCATAAAGAAGTACCATTTGTCCAATCTCAAACTTCTTATCCCTTATGTTTATGTCATGCCATGCTTTCTCTTTCTTGCTTTTTAATTCCTTCTTTTCACTCCATTTATGTTATGGCTCATCACATTCCATTATCCAGTTGAATCATCTTTTCACGATACACTCTTCTAAATCCTTGTCACTTTGTACCTTCTCATGCTCATCATCTAGACCTCTAGCATGTGCAATGCATAAAGAAGGTAACATAAATTCTATAGGGAGAATGAATGTGCGTAAAACACTAGCTGAAATAGTGTGGCTTTATTCATAATGGAAACCTCTCTAAATGTAAGTTGTTCTATATGCCCAAAGAACAAAGTAGACACTTTTCATCCCAATCCTTTCTTCCAACATTATTTTTTTTTCAAAATTTGTCCAATCTCAAACTTCTCCCACTTCATTCTTCTAAGTTCGTTGTGTGCACAAGTTTCATGGCTCTTCTAAATCTTCCCACGGGCTCCCAAATATCTGGCATCTTCATGCCCTACCTTCAAAGCACTCTCATCCACCTTCAGATGAACCTTTTTTCACCCATGTGCACCGATCTCTCACGATAGTGAATTCTCCTTCTCATGGATGAGCCAACTCTCGACGATAACTCCTTCGCTAACTACCATTTCAACATGTCATTCGGATCTTCATATTTCCTTAAGTCATGCCTTTATGGAGGTTCCTATGTAAACCTTCGAGCTCACATCCATTTTTCGATATCCCGCGTCTCATAAAATGGTGAGCTCTCTAAATCTTGACTAATTTTGTAAAAATTAGACCTTGCATGGTCTGTTGAGATCACCATCCATTAAATCATGCTTCCAAAGATCCTTGGATGATCTTGGCCATTCGATATTGGCCTTTTTTTCTATCGAGTTTTCTCTAACAAGCTTACTACCATCCACTATGATGGAATCACTAGTGTGAATCCTTTTACCCTTCGGTCTAGATCTCATCTTTCTCAATATGCATGTTTGGCTTGGTATCATGATGATTTAGTCCTGAAATTATCCCCCTGTATTTCTATTTAACAACTTGTTTATGGAAGGGTGGCTCGATTCAAGGTTGGAGTGGTTCAACATTTAATAGAGCTCCACACTAATGCAACTTGGCCCTTTTTAACATGGGATCCTGACACCCTTCCAAAATACATATCTTCGTGGAATTTGAATGGTCTCACTTTTTGGTTATAGAGCTCAATTCCATTGAGCCCATACTCACTAATATTTGTAGATTTCGGTGTATGAGAATAGCTTGATCCTTTATGGAAAAGCTCACCCCTTCATACCTATAACTTGGTCAGCAAGTATCTCGATGAGTAGAAACAACTCACCTTTGAAATAGATGATTCCAAGACCACCGAAATGGAATCCCCATTTCTAGCTTGGTGGTAGTGCATGGTTTTGAGCCCTGTAAAAGATCCAAAATGTAACCTTTCCAAAATCCATGTGATCTGGGATTTTTATGCTTAGGGTTCTATGCATTGGAGATGCTCTTAGAAAAATAATGTTACATATTGCCACCTCTTCCCGAGTGGGCTAATTAATTAATTATCACAATAAGCTTGTTTGTTATCAATTTCACCGGGGTAGTGAAATTAGATAATAATTTGACGACTCATGGGGGCCATAAGCCTGCTAAATGGAGCATGACCAGCTACATGTATCCTTCCATTGGGCATCGAGTCCACATTATCATCATGAGTTGATTTGAACTCTGAAAATATTGACCCCTGGGTACTTGGAATATTGTTGCTTTCTTTTGAGCTGCTGCCCACTACTTTCACTCTCAACTTTTATAATAAAATATTAGAATTCATTTTGTGAGAGTAGAAAATTGTTTTAAAACTCAAATTCTACTTTTTCCCAGCTATGATATGAGGGTTTAATGATAGAGCTGATTTTGAATTGGGCTACCACCTAATATTTGATTGCTTACATGGGCATAAGAGACTTATTAAGTTCATTCTAGAGAGAATCATCAATATTTCCTCCTTAACTAATTTTAGTTTCTTTGCACTTGTTTGATTTGAAGTTTGCAACTATTACATGCAATTGTGGATCTCCCCGCTGTAACAATTGAGAGGCCTTGTGCACTATACTACTTAGAAAAGAATGAAAAAATATATGTACAAAGAAACATATCATACATGCTTCAAGAAAGAACTAAAGAGTGTGCAAAATCACTTCTTCCTCAAAACAAACCTACTCCTATTCCTACTCTAACCGAGACAAGGGAAAGCTAAACAAATCCTATAATAGGAAGGGAGAAATAACTTCCCTTATTTACAAAAAGGAGGCCATGTAATTAATTTAGAAATGGACATGGCCTTTGTGATAAGAGTGGAAAATTTCCTTCCACCCTTCCAACCAAAGTATCAACAAATAAAATGAATACCTCCTCTAGCTCTTCATTTGGTTGGAGGTGTTGTAGTTGATCCTTGGTGCATTAAAGATCATCCTCATGCTCTGAAGTGAGCATGACTAGTTTTGGATTCTCCCTTGGCTCCAATGAAGCCAAATACTTGATTGGGCATGGGGCCTTAGGAACCAATGGGTTGATCCTTTTGATTTTCCCATTCTTTTGAAGCTCATCCCCATGAATGGGGTCATCTTGCAGACTTTCTAGAAGAAGGTGATTGCTTACAGGCTGATCTGAATGCTGATCTATCTCTACAAATAAATCTTCCTCTTCCAAAATTTCCTTTTCCATAATGACTGATTTAACCTTGTTTCATCATATTCCTCCTTCTCTATGGTAGGTTTATCAATAATATTAGATTCAATGAAATAAATCAAGAAGCTCTCAATGATCTCTTCTTCATCCATAACCTTTGAACCTTATTTTTTATCCTCCATAGCATGAGGCTCATCATGGTTGGTTACAATTGATGATGGTGGCTGTGGTGGCTCAACATAATCTTCCAAAAGTGCAGCAAGCTCTATGAATGCAGGACAATGAGGATCACTACATTCCATCAAAACATCTTGCACTTTAGGGAGATTTTCCTTTTTTTTCGCACATGCTCCTCTTCTTATTGTAACTTTATGATCTAAGATGAATCAAAAACATCTGATAATATGGTGCCAATATGCACACTACATTTAGAGCAAAGAGATCATTGATCATCTGCTTCTTGTTCTTTCTCCTCTATAAAATTAGCCTCCACCTATGGCATGACCTTAGTTTCCTTCATATATTTAACCAACAAGGGGATTTTATCAATCTCAAATCTTAGATCCAAGATTACAGGGATTTTAATCATTTATTCCCTTTTTGTCTCTTATTCTTGTTGCTCTTGGCTGGTTTCCTGATCTTCATTTTCCCAACATGGACTTTGGAATGCAAGAGGAGGGGTGGGTTGGGCTACAACCAAATTTGTAATTGTTTTTAGTGGTGGAAGGGATGGAAATTATTGTTTATATGGAGGGAGTGATTTCTTAGAGGGAAAAGGGTAGAAGAATCGAGATGAGATGGAAGGCTAGGAGATGGAGAAGGGAACTCAACATTTGGGGCAGCATACAATGGGCTTGAATCATGACAATGTTGAAATGATAAGGCTTGGGAAGGAGAGAAAGAAGAACAAAGAGTTGGTGATTGACTTACCCATTAATAAGGTTGTCTCACACTTTTCTCATATGTTTCAATATCCTCGGTCCATTGTACAAGTTGGGGCAGTATTTCAACCATGAAATCAAGCTTTTCCTGTGGGCTATAATGTCTTGGAAAAGGGCCTTCCCATGGACAAGGGACCCAAAACCAATCTCGATTCCTTCATTTGTGATGTAGCCCTATATTGAACCATGAAAACCTACATTCTTTTGGATCTTCAAGTGCAACTCAAGATCCTTAGGTGTGGGTAACCTCCATAATTTGCATACCCTTGGTCTTGGAAACCTACATAGTTTGTTGGGTAACCAAACTGATCTGCATCTTGCTCATATGGGTATGCATACTGTTGATTTTCATCATAGTATGGATCTAGAGGTGGCTAATAGTACCCTGATAATATGTGCTGCAAATGTGCAAGTATGTATAAATGGCATTATGGCTATTGCAATATAGAATTCCACTGTGGGAATGAAGACATGATTAAAATGGAAGAAAAATGGAAGAGATGGGAAGAAAATGAATGGAATAAAGGTCTATAATTTTAGAGAATGGGTCATTCTAACCAAATGGATTCGCCATATGTGCTTTGCATGTGCCTCCAAAGACTGAATCTCACCACGAACACATCAAATTGATGAAATGAAGTGGTATAGTGCTTCAAACCTGTCCCACTAGGCATGCCATAACTATTATCACCAAATTACAAAGTACCCTAAATTTCCTAAAAGTGGAGTGGGGCATTCGATGTAATTTATGTAACATTGGGTTATCTCTCAAGTTGTGGGACTTGTGGGCTTGAGATAACCCTCCAGAAAGATGAATCTTTCTCCTAAACTACCTTCCAAAAGCTACTATTAATGTAGGAATAACTATCTAATCCTAACCTAACATTCCAAGAGGTCAAGGAGAGAGAGTGCATGAAAAATAAATCCTACACTAACAACGGTGATACACCAGAAAGGGGGTTGTTAGCCAAGAATTCAACTGCTAAAATGGAGAGAGGTGAGCAATGGAAAGGGTGGAAAAAATGCACCACAGGCCAAAGATAGATTCACACAAAGCACCATTTGTTACCCATTAAACACAACTCCCAAAACCTACAATAGACATCAAGAATATGCACAAGTATACCTTGTAATGAAGAAAGGAAAATAGAGACAATAAAACATGCAAAGGATGGACAAAATGCATCATAGGAAAAATTATATTGCTCCAATAAATATGCATAGTACAACATCAAGTGGGAAAAAGGAAATAAAATTCCATTACAAAGCTTGGAAGGAGGCTTAAGCTCCACATTCAACCCTAATAGAGAAGAAAGAGAGAGGGGGCAGAGAAAATGACTAACTCCCTTACAAATGAGCCCAATATTACAATTTATAGAATGAGAAGGAGAGAAGAGTGTAATCCCGAAATTGCTTTTCCAACCACTTGCAAGTTGTAATAAATGAGGTGAAATGATGGAAATTGATTTGCAAAATCTCCCTCATGTTGTCCCATAACTTGTAGTTGGAGAAAATGATGGCCATACCCATTAATTGCACTCCCAACCACTTTCCAACCTGTCCCTTTGAAATTGTGAAATAAACTATCAAATCCTCATAAATACCTAAAATTCTTAATTTATGTGTATTGGGCTTAGAGCTGCAATTCCAATGACACTAATTTTGTGTGATTTTGTTAAGAAATTCTCAAGTTATGGCGTTATGAGCACATGCAACTTTTTAAGTTTGTCAGGCATTGCTTCATCCGAGAATTAAATTCCTTGGCTGGAAAAGTCAATTTAATAATTTTCTCTCTTTCTCCAATGTTTTGCAAATATTTTGAATGATTTTTCATTAAAGAAGTTTTGTCCCACCATTGGTTTTATTATTTTACATGAAAAATGGGGGAATTGAATTGATGTTTTTATTTGGCATCGAACATAGCCACTTGTCCAAAATAGGCCAAGTTGGATCTCCTTCTTAGTACCTTCCCCGAGTGGATAATTTCTATTATGTTGGAATTTCTAACCCTTCAATGTATGTTGAGTTGTGCTCTCTAATGTCAAGCCCATCTCTCACACATTGTCACTCCTTTTACATTTCACATGGCATGTGTGTTGGATGCTAGTTCATTATCTTCCGCAAGATCGACACGACATACCAACTCACCATGCACATTTGGTTTGGTGCACTCACCTCTTACCTCGATAATAGAGTCGGGTTTTCCAAGCTCATTGCTCCACGTGGAGGCCTCACGCAACCTTGGATTCCACTCTTTCTTTCCTTTTTGGAAATGTACTTGGGGCCACATGGAGGCCCCTCACAATTCCAACTTCCTTTGCATGGGCCCACCTTTGGATTTATCATTGAGCTTGAAATGATGCTCTTAAGAACTCACTAAGCTAATATCTTCCCCATAAAATGTTAAGTCCTCCCAACCGATATGTTGCACTAATTCGAATTTGTTTCATAATAAGTCACCTAGGATCCTACTTCATTCTTCTAAATTTTTCGTCATGCATAAGTTCCATGGATTAATCCCACAAGCTCCCGAATTTCTAGGCCAACTCTATGATAGTTAATTCTCCTTCTCATGGCCAAGCTAACTCTCCATCTTTTGCATGCCATTTGAGCTCCACGGATTTCCTCAAGTTTTGCCTTTATGGAGGTTCTTGTGTAAACCTTTGAGCTTACATCCATTTATTGAGTTCCCACATCTCGTAAAATGGTGAGCTCTCTAAGTCCCAAAAATTTTGTAAAAATTGAAACCCTACATGGTCTCGTTGAGCTCGCCATCCATTAACTCATGTTTCCCAAGTTCCTTGTATGAGTTTGGCCATTCAAGATATTGGCCTTATTTTCTACCAAGTTCACTCTAACAAGCTTACTACCATCCACCGTGATGGAATCACCCATGTAAATTATTTTACCATTTAGTGTAGATATTTGTCTTTCTCAATATGCATGTTTGGTTCACTCATGATGATCTATTCTTATAAGTATCCCCCGTATTTCTATCAAACAACTCGTTTGTGGATCGGTGTCTCGATTTAAGGTTAAAGTGGTTCGACCTTTCACAAAGATTCATACTAATGTAGCTTGGTCCTCTTTAAAATTGGAGCCCAACACCCTTCCACAACACATATCTTGGTGGAATTTGCATGGCCTCAATTTCTTGTTATAGAGCTCAATTCCATTGAGATTGGACTCGCTAATATTTGTAGAGCTTGGTGTAAGAGAATAACTCGATCCTTTATGGAACGGATCACTACCTACATCTTGGTTGAGAAAGTATCTCGATGAGCATAAACAACTCACCTTTGAACTCGATGAGTCCAAGACCACCTGAAATGGAATCCCCTTTTTTAGCTTAGTGGCGGTGCATGGTTTTGAGCCCAGTAAAATACCCAAAATGCAACCTTTCCAAAATCCATGTGATTTGGGATTCTTTATGCTTAGGGGCTTGTGCATTGGAGATGCTCTTAGAAAATAATTTTGGGTTATTGCCATCTCTTCCTCAAGTGGGCCAATTATTATCATTATCAAGTAAAAGTAGATTGCTTGTTATTAATTTCTCACTTGTTTAGGAATTCTAGGGAGAGAGGAAATTAGATAACAATCTGTTTTCTTATCCAAAAAACTGAAATTATAATGAGATTAGATGAAAGATATAGTACTTGTTTAGGGGATAAAATATTTAATGTGAGAAACCCATGGGATTAAAGTAACTAAGAAGACTTGAATGCTTGTTCAAGATAAATTATGTCTCAACTCAAGCTCCCACTTGTTCAGGAATTCTAGGCACCCTCTTGAGAGAGGGGGGGTGAATCATTGCTTATTCAAACTTAATTTTAAACAATCTACAATTATTCAATTATCCAATTATCCACAATTAAACTATCTTCACCTATAATGAATTATGACTATTAAACCATGAGACCTTTCAAAAAAATCACTCATGAACACATGGGAGAAAATATTTAATGTGAGAAACCCATCAAGGATGAAAACTCACTCTAGAAAATAGAGAACTAGCTTCTTGTTAACACAAGATCCATCTCCATAAAGTTCTGAATGATTTCACCATATGTCGTTGGGCCTAATTTGGTGAATACATGGTGAGCTCCTAATTTCTTTGGGTGTAATTTGGTGAATACAAGGATTACATGTGAAAAGTTGTGTAACTATCTGGCTCCATAGTATTGGGATAGGTGACCTCTCGTCCTAGGGGTGGTTATATCTCGGCTCCATTGTGTGGGGGTGTGTTAGCCTAACATATGGTTAACATGATGAGATCCCTATCCATTACCGGTTTGAGCTTTTGGAGTGATGGAAAATCATAAAAAAGTACACCCATGATCTTCTTTATCCAACTAGAATATTGTTTCTCGACCAAATCCTTGAATACTTTAAAGTGTGAAAAACATCACTATTGTACTTGAGAAAATAAACCCAAGTATGCCTCGAGAGATTATCAATAAAGGTAAGCGCATACTTAGCTCCATTGAGAGAGGGGGTTGGAAAAACCATCAAGTCACTATGCACAAGCTCAAGTGGTGAAGAAGTTGTTTTAGACAAATTCTTAGGAAATGGATCTTGGTGTTGTTTCCTAATGCACAAAATGAGAGTAAACTCCCTTAAGACAAGAAACTCTAGGAAGACCATCTACCATACCATGAGTTCTCAACTCCTTCAAATATTTGTAATTAATATGTCCAAATCTTTCATGTCAAAGCTTAGTCTTTGAATCTTCATGAGAAACCAATCCTCATCCCTCTAGAAGAATTGTCATCAAAACCCTCAAAGTGATATAGTCTAGAACTATGATCAACAATACCCTAAGAAACAAGTGAATAAGGCTCCAAAAAAGTTCTTACTTCTTCCCCATGTGGTGTAAAAGTCAATGTTTTCCCTTGACTGAATGACAAATTTGATATATTGAAAGAAAATTTGTAGTGATGTTAGAAACATATAGTGCATCTTGATACTACCACCATCAAGTTGTATATCACCTTTTCCCTCAACAGAAAGAAAGGAAGAATCTCTAACCTCAATTTTGGAAGTAGAACTCAAACCTAGAGAAACAAAAGACTCCTTGGAAGAAGTCATGTGATGAGAAACACCAGAATCTATAACCCAAATGTCTACAAGTGGTGACTGAGATCTCCTAACAACATTAAGTGTTTTTCCATGTTGATTAGAAGGAGGTGGAGTGGAGAAATAAATTGTGTTTCTTGACTGCATCCTCTAATGCTTGCATTTGATTTATAACACCTATGTTCTTCATGACCAATACCCCATAAAATGAGCATGAAAGGCTAGAATTATTCTTGGATTTAGAAGACTCCTTGGCTTTAGAGTTGTTTTCTTTGGGTTTAGGAGCATTTTGAGATAAAGAAGGGGTGGATTTGGTTTTAATTTTTTGTTTTCCCTTTCCCTTAGGATTAGATGCAATTAATGCCTTTTGAGATATAAAAGACTCAAGGTGAGACAATTTGATTCTTCCTAGTAAGTATTTCACAAAATGTTTCTAAGTTAGGCATTTTAAATGTGTCACCTAAGGCATTCATGCTAGAGAAAAGGTAGAAGAAAATATTTGAAATGGCCCTATCAACTTGGATATAATCAAGTAAACACACTCTTCATCTTTCTTATCTCTTCCACTCCCCTTCAACTATGTCAAAATTCTTGAACTTGGTAAGATAGTCTATAATTTTTGGAAAATCTTCAGGATTAAGAGAGGTGATCTCAATTTCAAGTTGCATGGCTCTCATATGATCCACTTTACCAAATAAATCCTCCAATTTCTTTCATATTTTGAAAGGAGAGTCACACTTTTCTAAATGAAACAAAAGACTGTCACTTACATAAGTTCCTATCAAACCCATACACTCATCAAATTTGTAATGGTATTGAAATTTCTCATATTCTCTTGTGAACACTTTGGTTGTTGAAGAAGTTAAAGCCCATAATCCTTTCCTCTTAGTTATTGATTCCATTCTTAGTTTCCATGTTTGGTAATTATGTTTTGTTAATGGCTCAACATGTTCTAATGCGTAAGTAGATGTCATGCTAAAAAAATCATCAAAAAAATAAAAGAACCAAGAAATGCAACAAGACCCCCATATTTTGGCACTTTATAATGAGTGCATGTTACAATATGGCACTTTATAATTATAGTGTTATTCTAAAAATAAATATTTCAAATGGAAATATCACGAAAAAAACAAGCACTTTTACAAAAATGACACTCAAAACCGAGTTAACGATCAAAAGTTATAAGATTTTCAATATTATGCTCTATTATATATTTTAGTTGCCACTATAAAATGCTCTTACCTTAACCACACAAAGAAAATGAAAGGGGGCTAGAGTTAAGAACCTAAAAAAACCCAAATTGATCTTAAAATGATTTGTTGGGTTTTCTTCCTACTTGAAATGAATCTTGAGGCAAACCAACATGTTTATCTACACCACAAAAAAACACCAAAAAAATGAATACCTCCAGAAATGGCTGAGTTTGACAACATGATCCTAGGGGTTTTCCACCTTCCAAATCCAATGGAAGACTCTATTTTACATAAAAATGCACACAACAAAAAAATACGTACAAATCTCGAATATATGAATATATAAAAAAATTATTTGCAAAATAAAACTTACAGACAGATACCAACAATAATCTCCTACTCTGATACCATAAAAGGAACGATAACCAGATCATACCAAGCTAAGAACACAAATGCTAATCAAACACCACAATCAATAAGATGAAATTAATTAACCAGAATAACTTTACATAAACCTTTACAAATAAATGAGTAGCACTATCATATATTATTATAGAAATCAATGAATTATAATGAGAATGGGCCTTTGCTTATATAGGCAAGGAATAACAATCTAAGAACCGGTCAAGGTCGTAGATCAAGCCATAAATCAAGGAAATAACTAGTCATCAAAGAACTAGTCAAGACCAAAAATTTAGGAGTGAACTAAACATCAATGATCTAGTAAATACCATAGATCAAGGAAAGAACTAGTCAATACCATAGCTCAAGGAAATAACTATACCTAACAATTGGATAATATCCCCTAATATCTAAAAAATAAAAAGAAATATCCACACACATAAGTGGGTGAGGATAAATACAATAAAGGTAAATAAATTACCTAGGTGAACATGAGCTAAGGTAAATACCTACTCTAACACCCCCCCTCAAGTGAAGCTAGGGGCCAAAATAGAAGTGGCATGTCCATAGTATGAGTCCCGAAAACTAGGCCTGATGAGGTACTCATGTACAATATATCCATGAATAAATCTCAAACCAAAAGAAGGAAAGAATCCTGCTAGAAGGAAAGAGAAAGAAGAATAAGAATGAATATGTTCTCACGAACATTTTCAAATCCCTGATTTTCTGATTTCTCCGACAATAAATTCTTCCTAATCAACAACCTTTTTGTAACTATCATTTTTTTGACTTGTCTCAAAATACTTCATATGCTTCAAAACAGTATAAAAATTTTTCTTGTAGCTTGATAAAGACTCTTACAAGTGTACTCAATAAGAGGAAACATTACAAGTTCTCCTCAACTCCTCTAAAATCCTTAACCTTCATTCTTCTTTGCCACTAATTCTTCAAAGTTGCAATTGATCCTATATAAGCTTACTCAACTTAATAAAAAGGAGTGATGAGTAATGAAATTTCTTAAGAATTCATCCACTTGAATCTAATATATGTGAAGAAGATCATTAATACTAAGAGCTTGTACCTCATCAAATCAATGTGTACAAAACCATTCATTATTCTTTGATAAATAAGAGGTTACTTTCATAGATAAACTTCAACAAAGACAAATATTCTTATCAAGGAACAAAGAGTAGATCTTCAAGAATTTTCTCATTGGAGAGGTTTTATTAGAAGAATTGCATTATCAACACTACTTAAAAGAAAAATACCTCAATAATATTATTCATGAATCATCTTTGAAGGTACGGTATTCAATTTTTTGAACTTAGACTTGCAACATTAAGGAAATGGACAATTTGCAGTACATCCCGACTTCTATCATGACTATAAAAGCATATTTCATGAAAGAGACCATTTATATAACTTCATAAGTCCATATGTTTTCTGAAATTGTTCCCACAAGTTTAAACTTGTTTGATTCTTCCAAACTATGTACAATGAGGGTTTTGGGATTCAAACCCTAGGAATATAGATGAAGGCTTAAAAAACTTTATTCTTTATTTTTATACCATAAACATTGAATGAAAAATTCATCATAGGTTCACTCACCACTATTAAGCCTTATTTTTCATAGATGGAAGAAGATATTAAATATTTTGGGTCACAATTATAGTCCTTCATGACTGTCACAAACAAAATAGTGCACTCTTCATGGATAAGATTATTTTCTTGTGAAAAATCTATCTTAGACTTCTTAGGTACCATTCTAAGAGGGAGACTTTATTTATATATCTTTCCATACTAAAACAACCACCATTTTAAGGATCCTAAACATGAAAAACAAGAATCTTGTATGACCAAGATACTACCTCTTGAGGAAGTATAAGGCAATATTAATTTGAAGCCTTTTATCATCAAAACTTCACTTACACAAATTTCCATCCCACCTAAACTTCCCTAAGAACTTGTTTAATAAGCTCTGTCCTTTCTTGAGTGAATCTCTACACTAGGATCCATTTCCATTTCAAGGAATATAAACATGAAAACAACTACTTGTTGGATCGTGTGTACATGTTCCTAAAATCACACAACACAATATTGACTAGGGTTTCTCTATTTATCAAATATTCATTATGATGATCATCCATGGTAGGAACACTTCAAGGATAACACTAACACTATCTTCACAAGCTTGTGAGCATAGTTTGTAGGATGAAATTTACAAGCACTCAAAATTTAGTCTTCTTGACATGGCTTATACAAGGCGTTAAGAACTAAAGAAAACTATACCTTCACACCAATTAGCCTAGGGAATTTTGAGCTTCAACCAATTGTATTGGACCTATAGAAGGTGCTCACATTCATTTCTCATCTCAAAATCATGCATACTCACAAAACCCTTCTTCAAACACTAAAACAAGTTTAGCTTAAGAAGCCCTTAAACGAGTATAGATGAAAGTTTGATTGAATTCACATTAACAAAACACATAAATTGTTCAAATATCTTCATGAAACCTAATACCACATCACATACCTTCTTCCACATCAGATAATTCATCTTGAGCTCTTCATATAGCACTATATAGCTAAATCCTTGTAAAATAGGGTCAAATATCTATGGATCACCAACCATGAGGGAAAAAAATACCACCATTTTTACCTAAAAGATAATTATACACTCTAAAATGTTGTACCAACTTGAAAACTAGATTTGGATTGAAAGAAATTCATTTTTTTCCTACCACTTCAAGGAGGTTTAAAGAGAGAAAACTTGTTAGTAAAATGAATAGAACTTTTTTGTTCCTTACCCATTTTCCATCAAAAGTTTTGAAAATTTTCAGTCTTGGAGTGGTATTAAAAATTACCTTCTATGATTTATCTTAAGGAGACTTGATAATGTTTTTGAGTGCTAAGAAGACATGGTGCTAAGTTTGCATTCTTCAAGAACCTGGTTTTAGTAAAACTTGAACAACTTGCACACTATTCTTAAAATTTTGATAAAACTTTACCCAGAGCACTAAAACACATCCCTATACACACTTTGCATATATTTTTTACTCATAAATGATCATGTAAAACCTAGAAAAATCTCATTTGCCCATGACTTCACTGTTAGTTCTTAAAGGAAGTTTTAGTGAAAACTTGAATTTTTCTCTAAGGGACAAAGTAATCCATATAGATACTCCTACATTCTCTAGGTAGTGTTTCTAGGATAATACCATGCTTACATAGGATTTGAATGTCTTGTACTTAGATCTTAAGCATCATTAGGCTCTATAACTAGACCTAACTAGGCTAGTTCCAATTGTGACTTACAACACCTGACTTGATGCTCACCCTATAAGATATTTCCTATCCTATAAAAATAATTTTTGACCTATGAGAAACCTAATCCAAGTACATAAATCATCTCCATACCTATAGTGGGAACCTACCTCATTGACCAAGCTCTGAACATATTGAAGTCATCCTAAAACCACTGCGAATCCACCGTGTGAGCTCCAACCATCATTGAGAAGGAACTACCGATCAACCTTCATGTCCCTGACTGAGCCTCACTTTACCACTCACACCTTTTCCATAAATTCCACCTGACATCAATGAAAACACCAATGCACCAGGGTTTACTAATCTCCCCTTTATCATTGATGGAAACAAACTCAGAAACCTTGATGAAAAAAAACACACCAACATCTTCAAAGCATTAATACCTTATTTCTGACAGTAATCTCTCCCCATTTGAAATCTATGAAAAATTTTCCTTCATTCAATCATGGAGGTACTCATTTTTAAATTAAAACCTTACTTCAAAAAGCTCCTCCTTGGATTTGCAATACCTTTCCGATGTGTCTTGAATGGATGGATGGACATGTCCACAAATCAGCCTCATTGCCCCACCCGAACCTATTATCTTCATGTTCGATATATCACTTCACCATGCTAAAAAACAAGCCCAATTCTCCCTTAAGCTAGTTGATTTTGCTATTTGGAGCTTAGGCCCATAAATCATCTTAATGCCTTCTAGCCCAACTATGGCCATCCATAGGAGTATATGTTCATCATGAACTAAGAAAATGCACCTCTCCCTAAGATTATTTTATGGTCCTTTGTCTAAACCTTTGTAAGAAATTAGGATCTTACCTTGCATTCAGGTCATAAGAATTTATCAATCAAAACTAAACAGTCATAAAAGAACTTTTCAGTGCTCTCTATTGCCTTTTCTTTTCCATATATTGATTGAGAAAAAAAAAATTTTCTCCCCCTTGAAGAATACCATCTTATGTCGGCTATATTGTGATCCACTACGCTATCTAGGTTCCTAGGACACCTCAAATTCATTATTGTGCATTTTCAACCATTTCTCATGTGCCAATCCTCCTACTAGACTTGTAGGACAATGTTTTTATCTTACTACGCTTAGAAATCCAAACATGAAGCATGAAAAATTGATTATTGTTCTTTACCCCAACAACCTTGACCTCTTTTCTTCTCTCTATGACTCACCATGCATACCTTGTTTATCCTACCTATCTTTCTTCTTGGTTCATAGGAATACTTAAAGAAAAATATGAGATATTTCTTTTATAAGATCTACCATCCTTTTGGTGTCTGTCGACACTAAAATTTTCCTCCGTAATTTCTATTTCATTAATGTATGTATTAGGAATAGGATGTTGTTAAGTGTAATTAGTAATAGCATCCGATAAAATATAACGGTGCCATCGATGCAGTCTTTGTAATAATGTAGAGAGTACTGTAGCAGTCAAAAGTACAATAGGAATGTTTTGAAAAGTAAATATTTGTCGTAAGTGGTCCTAGGTAATGTTAAAATGTCAAAGTTGGGATAAGTAGAGAAGTAGGGTCTACATGATTAGGAATTAGAAATATTATATTTGTAATAAGGACAAAGAGTGATGTCATAAATATTTTGTGTATTTTATTTGTGGAAAATTCTAAAAAGGTGGAACCCATGTGAGATGATAAGGTTTATCTTATCTTAGAAGATAAGACTACATCTAAAGGCAAGAGTTTAGGCATGAAATATGATTGGCCGGAAGAGATTTCCTATCCTATCGTAGAGATAAGATGGATAAGCCTAAAATCCTATAAATAAAGAGGCCACCCCCCTCATTTAGGATAGAAGGAAGTAGTGAGAAATATTGTAAGTGTGTAAAGGAAGCCATCATTTTGAAGGTGTGTTAAAGAAGCCATTAAGAAGTGTAATTGTGAAGTTTCTCCCATAGTTTTGTTGGAAGGCAAATGAAGTAAGTAACACTTGGAGTACCTCATGGGTGAGATTGTAACAATTTCATGTTGATATTATAATTTACACTTATATTTTAGATTTATCGTCATTCCTTCTTATCATAGTCTATGGTATTCTTGTGTTATGTTTGTTGTTGTGTTTCTAGATTCCATCCACCAAACTAAAAGCTGTGCATTAGTAAATAATCATAGCACGAGGAGTTCCCGATGAAGAATTATCATAGTGCTAGATTGGTGATGACATTTTGGTTCCGTTGCTGGGACCATTCCTCGTTGGTGGATTTTCTGGAGAGATATTCCCACTTAGTCAGAAATCATTTGGAGAGTAACCTTGTTTTTACTGTGCATAGTAGTTACCATGGTAAATTCACTTTTTACCGTGAATAGTATTTACCGCAGTAACTTCACTTTTTACCATGAATAGTATTTACCACAGTAACTTCACTTTTTACCGTAAATAGTGTTTACCACAGTAAAGTCAGTTTTTACCGCAGTAAGTCAAGTTTTACCATAGTTTACCATGGTCATTTCTATTTTACTGTAGAAAAGTGTAAAGTCACTTTCTATTATAGTGATTCCAATTATTTGTGCACATAAGTCTTGTTGATTGTACTTGTGGGTTGGTATTTCACTGTGGTTACTTTTGAAAATGGGGAAGATTCTGTTTTTCAACTCAATCTAATGAAGATGCTTCTGTTTCATTCAAGAGTTTAAACAATCTTGTATTTGTAATGGCCTTATAAGAAGGGAACAATGGACTAAATTTTTCCTACCTTTTTTGGATGGTTCAACACTTAGGTGGTTTGAAACACTAGGTGAAAATGTAAAAAACTCATGGGATTTATTAACTGAAAGTTTTCTTGAAGAATTTGGTGAACAACATAAATATGCAGATCTCATGATCGAGATCACAAATCTAGCCCAAGGAGAGAAGGAGAAGATAAGAGATTATCATGCTCGTGTTCTAGAGCTAAGGAGGAAGCTCGATGCCCAGATCCGGAAGGAAGGATTAGCGGATGGGTTGATGAATGGCATGGATAATCTCCTCTCAGTAAGCACTTCATTCTTGGGATAAAGCTGAGAGATCGACAATGAGTGAAGTATGACCACCCAGCTACCATTGAACAAACAAAGGAGATTGCAAGAAGGCAAGAAGAAAGCATGGAAGAGGAGCCCAAAGAAATTGTTGCTAAAGTAGAGCCTACACCAGCACCTTTGGTTCAGAATCCACAACCACTCTCGGTGAGCATAAATATTTCTCCTAGTACATCTACTGAGTATGAAGATCTGCTTAAGAAGATGGGGTAGTTAACTATTAATCTTCTTCAAGCAAAATAATTTAGTTCTCAGGGAGGAGATAGAGGTCCAAAAAGAAATATTTCTGAAGTTGTTTGTTATGGTTGTTATAAAAAGGGTCATTATAAGTATAATTGTCCAGATAGAGCTTCTACATAAGGTACAAGAGATAATGATAAAGGAAAAGCACCTATGAATTCTTTTGATGTAGTAGATAAGAGCATAAATAATAAAGTAGATGTGTTTGTAACAAAAAGAAAGAAAGAAAAAGATAACCAAGATGGAAATGATCCTAAGAAGATGAAAGGAGAAACTAGTAAGAAACATAGGAGAAGAAAGTTGGGTGTGCAAGATTTTCTAATTTCACAGGGACAAGGACCATACTCCATCTTAGAAGATCTATCCAAAAGGCCTGCAAATATTACATATGGTCAACTCTTGGCTATGTCTTTTAAGAAGAGGCGGGAGCTGCGAAGTGGAATCAATGCTCGACGAAGGAAGGAGGTTGAGGTCCCTATTTTAGAGGCAGAGCATAAATAATGAAGTAGATGTGTTTGTAACAAAAAGAAAGAAAGAAAAAGATAACCAAGATGGAAATGATCCTAAGAAGATGAAAGGAGAAACTAGTAAGAAACATAGGAGAAGAAAGTTGGGTGTGCAGTATTTTCTAATTTCACAGGGACAAGGACCATACTCCATCTTAGAAGATCTATCCAAAAGGCCTGCAAATATTACATATGGTCAACTCTTGGCTATGTCTTTTGAGAAGAGGCGGGAGCTGCGAAGTGGAATCAATGTTCGACGAAGGAAGGAGGTTGAGGTCCCTATTTTAGAGCAGAGGTGGATCCCTATGCTCCACAAGCTGAGGTACTATGTAATGGTATTTCAATTCATGATGTCTTAGTTGATGGAGGTGCTGCAGTTAATGTAATGACCGAGTCTGTAATGAATATGTTGGGTTTAAAAATTGATTTCCCCTCAACACTTATGTTAAGGTCATTAAATAAGGGAAAAACTAAACCAAAAGGTGTAGTTTCAAATGCGGCAATATCTCATTATGGGTGTTGTATATGTGGTAGACTTTCGGTGATGAAAAATGGTACTTGTTGCGTATCCAATGTTGTTGGGAAGACCATGGCTAAGGAGAGTTCATGCAAGAAACTACTGGAATGAAGGCTTCATGACACTTGGCGTGGTAGAGAGAGGGTGAAAATAAACGTGATCCCTCGGCATCATAAGGTAGAACATGTCGATTCAAGTGATGAAACTGATGATTGGACATCCTCTGATTACTCTAGTACCAGTGAAGTGGACACGAAGATGAAGAAAGTGAGGTTGATGTTTCGGTCATGGATATCCTTCTAGTCACACCGACTCATGACCCCATAAAATTATCTGAATAAGAAATTGATGATCGTCTCCAACAAATAAAGATTGGTGATGCTGTGATGGAGAGTGAGAAGGAATCCTACCTCCAGCTCTTTTGAAGGTACATACACATATTCACTTTTGATTACAAGGAACTTTGTCAAGTAAGTTGGGTAGAACATTCTATTGAGCTGGTAGATGGTGTTAAGCCCATAAAGCAAATGCCATATAGAATGAATCCTAATTTTTCCAAGACTGTAAAAGAAGAAATAGATAAGTTGCTTGATGCAGGATTCATATTTGCTATGGATAATTCGAATGGGTTTCTCCCATTGTGATCTCAATAAAAAAATGGGAAGTTATGCATTTGTGTTGACTATAGGAAGCTCAATAAGGCAATAAAGAAGGATCATTACCCTCTTCCATTCTCGAGATCAGATCTTGGACAAAGTAGTGGCAGGGAGTGTTATAGTTTTGCTGATGGATATAGTGGCTACAACCAAGTTCGTATAGAAGAGAAAGATCAGTAGAAGACCACGTTCACCACTCCTTGGGGAACGTTTGCTTATAGAGTTATGCCTTTTAGGTTGTGTAATGCTCCAAAGAACATTCCAAAGCATTTGATGAATAGGGTGTTCGAACCCTACATTGGGAACTTCATCAGAGTATTTATGGATGATTTTTACATCTATGGGAGCAAGATGGACCACCTGCACTAGATGGAGACAGCATTTCAAAGGTTAGATGAATCATAAGCCTCACTAAACCCTACAAAGTGTGTCTTTGGATGTTCTAAAGGTGTTTTGTTAGGGCATGTTATATCCAGAGATGGTATTGGTACCGATCCCGATAAAGTTTCAAAATCAAAGAGTTACCATTTCCTACGAATAGAAGTAAGTTGAGATCATTTTTAGGCCATGTGGGTTACTATAGAAGGTTCATCAAGAATTTCTCAAAGATTGCAAATGACCACTAACCCAGTTCTTGAAGAAGGATGTTACTTATGAACCAGAAATAAGGCGCATGAAGCTTTTGGACAATCAAGGAAGCCCAGTGTCTTCACCTGCTTTTGAAGAATCCAGATTGGAGCAAGCCATTCATTGTGTACACTGATGCCTCAGATGCAGCACTAGGAAGTACTCTGAGCCAAAAGGATGAAAATGGGAATGATCATCCAGTTTACTTTGGGAGTAGACAAATGAGTAGTGCTGAGGTAAATTATACTGTAACTGAAAAAGAGGCTCTGGCTATCATTTTTGTTGTAAAGAAGTTTAGGAATTACTTGCTAGGGCAAAAATTCCTAGTTGTAACAGATCATCAGGCTCTAAAATATATTGTAAATAAGCCTAACCCATTAGGGAGGATAGCAAGATGGATAATTTTGCTACAAGAATTTGAATTTGATATTATAGATAGGCCAAGAAAGAAGCATGTCAATGCAGATGCACTCTCTCGAGCCTATGATGGTTTAGGTTCATCTTGTGATGATGATGATTTTCCAGATGCAGCATTGTTATCCCTTGACACAATCCCTAGTGAATACATAGATATTTGGAATTATCTCGAATGAATTCAAGTTTCTGATGGTGCCATGTAAAGACTAAGAGAAAGATTACTCAAGCCGATCGTCCATATTCTATTCGCATGGAGTATTATTTTGAATAGGACACGATGGACCAGTACAAGAGAGGGCGGTTGGACGTGATCAAGGGAAGGAGCTAATAGAAGAATTCCACAATGGTACATGTGGAGGACACTTCTCTGACAACTTACAACAAGAAGGATCTTGGATGCAGTTATCACCTGACCCACTCTTTTAGAGATTGTTATAATTATTGTAAGACATGTGATATTTGTCAAACACATGGTAACCGTAAGACTTCATCGGCTCCATTATGCCCTATTCTTCCACTTGGTCCCTTTGAAAAGTGGGGAATAGATATTGTAGGTCCACTTCCAACTACCCCACACCAAAATAAGTATATTGTAGTTGCCATAGATTATTTAACTAAGTGGGTTGAAGCTAGGCCATTGAAAACAACTTCATGGATGAAGTGGCACGGTTCATATATGAACGCATTGTCACCAGATTTGGTTGCCCATTAGAAATTGTAACAAATCAAGGAGGCCACTTCATTAATGATGTAGTAGAATCCTAGTCAATAAATTTTCTATTAAGCACGGGGAAGGAAACAACATACAATCCAAGCACAAATGGACAGGTGGAATGAACAAATTTTGTGTTGTGTCAAATTCTAGCAAAGATGCATCCTTGCAGTACATAAGTGGGATAAAAGGATTCATGCAGCATTGTGGGCATATAGGGCAACATAAAAGTCAAAGAACAGGATACTCCCCATTTCAGGTTGGCCTATGGAATTGATCTAGTTATTCCTATTGAGTTTGATATTCCCACCGTGAGAGTTATGAAAATGAAAGGATGGATGAAAGTGATTCAAGAAAAGAAAGGTTGGTACATCTTCATTTGCTAGAGGAAATGAGGGAAATAGAAAAGGATACAAGCTATAAGAAGAAAATGAAGTAGAAGGAATACTTTGATCAAAAGATCCATTGGTCTCCATTTCATGTGAATGACTTGGTTCTAGTATATGATTCCGTATACAAAAAAAGAAGACAGAGAAAATTTCTTCCAAAATGGATGGGGCCCTACAAAATAGTAGTTGTGCATGAAAATGGTACGTGCACTGACCTGAAGGAATTGGATGGCACTCCCATTACGAAATGGGTCAACCACAACAAGTTGAAGATTTTCCAAGCACTGGAATAGTCTACTCAGGACCTGGAGTAGAAGCTAGGAAGGGGGAAGATGTCGACACTAAAATTTTCCTCCGTAATTTCTATTTCATTAATGTATGTATTAGGAATAGGATGTTGTTAAGTGTCAAAGATACAATAGGAATGTTGTAAAAAGTAAATATTTGTTGTAAGTGGTCCTAAGTAATGTTAAAATGTCAAAGTTGGGATAAGTAGAGAAGTAGGGTCTACATGATTAGGAATTAGAAATATTATATTTGTAATAAGGACAAAGAGTGATGTCATAAATATTTTGTGTATTTTATTTGTGGAAAATTCTAAAAAGGTGGAACCCATGTGAGATGATAAGGTTTATCTTATCTTAGAAGATAAGCCTACATGTAAAGGCAAGAGTTTAGGCATGAAATATGATTGGCCGGAAGAGATTTCCTATCCTATCTTAGAGATAAGATGGATAAGCCTAAATTCCTATAAATAAAGAGGCCACCCCCCTCATTTAGGATAGAAGGAAGTAGTGAGAAATATTGTAAGTGTGTAAAGGAAGCCATCATTTTGAAGGTGTGTTAAAGAAGCCATTAAGAAGTGTAATTGTGAAGTTTCTCCCATAGTTATTGTTGGAAGGCAAGTGAAGTCAGTAACACTTGAAGTACCTCATGGGTGAGATTGTAACAATTTCATGTTGATATTATAATTTACACTTATATTTCAGATTTATCATCATTCCTTCTTATCATAGTATATGGTATTATTGTGTTATGTTTGTTGTTGTGTTTCCAGATTCCATCCACCAAACTAGAAGTTGTGCATTAGTAAATAATCATAGCACGAGGAGTTCCTTGCAAAGAATTATCATAGTGCCGGATTGGTGATGATAGTCCACCTCTTAGATTTTATAGGTAATGTATCTCATATTCCATCTCATACACCAATGTAAAGTTTCATTAAGATCTCTCAAACTTAGCCTATATCTCTATTGTCAAGATATTTCAAGATTATATCAGCTTCAAAGTCAAACTCGAGTTGATCCAATCCTTCAATCATGATATTCAATCAGTTTGTCATGATCATATCCTTCAATCTTATTCTTGGTTATCCCATTTTCCTATTGAATCTCCTAGTATTGAATGCAAAAAATCAATACAAACCATGACTTGTCTTCTGAAACTATGAAATTTTGTACCTTATCCTTTTAGAGTACTATATGTTACATGTAATTTACCCTAGTGGAATTGAGCAGGCATATATCATACTTCTAGGTTCTCTTTCTCAATAAATTAGATGTATTTAGACTATTTTTAATCCCACGAGTCAATTTAAGATACTATACAATGTTATGCCTTGATATACTTATGTCTCATCAAGATTTTTGACCTAAGCATGGACTCGTAAGCCTTGGTATTTTCATGAACCTACTTGAAGAACTTGTTGAAAACTTGATTTACTCATGAAAATTCTAAACTTGAATGGGATACACTTAGTATTTCTTAAATTCAACCTTATTTCACCAAGGAAGTGCTTATTGATCACTTCTTTATGCTCTTCTTCAACTCTCGGTCTAAATGCATTTTTGAGACATGTTCCCTTATACTTGAACCTGAATGAACACATGGTAGTTCTTTCAATTTCCTTGCTTCAAATTAAATAACTTGATGAAAGATAGACTTCATTAATATTTAATTTTGGAATGTAGTAATAGGAGACCTTAGAACTTGATTGGTAACATCTTGTATATGCATCATAGTGCAACTTTGTACTTTGAATACTTGGAGTGGAATATGAATCATCATGAACACTTGAGTAGGACTAGTGGTGAGTAGACATTGAAGGATTTGGAAATACCTTGAAAATGTTAATTAGTTCTTTAAAGACTAGGACAAATAAAAACACTTAACACCATTTTCCTGATCATGAGACACCTTTCATACTTTTGAGGGATTTTACTCCCTTTATACAAACCAAGGATGATGACTTAGACATAACTCAATCTTGAAAACATAAATAAGACAACACATACCTTGATACCTCTTGACCACACTCTCTTTACATGTATAGACAAGAAATAAATTCAAGAACTTCAAAGGAACCCAGGTACTTCATAAAAATCTAAACAACCATTATTTACATACCTTTCCGATATAAATTTAGTCAACAACCACTGATGGCATCCTTACTCAAGAATATGATTTCATCTATTCAATTAGCATCATCATGGAGGAAATTGTTTACGGAAGGTTAATGGAAAAATGAGGATAATAATTTGCTTCTTTCAACTAATACACGCCTTTTAGAAGCCTAGAGAAGGCACACCACCTTGTATAATCAATTCAAAATAGAAGATAGTCATCAATGCAACATGATGACTCAATTCATTCCATTCTTTTACATAATATCTTTTCATTATTCTTGGGTGCACTCCTTTGTGTGAAAATATCATCATCTAAGCCCTCACTTTTTGATTGAATGCTTGAAAAAAATTCATGTTACATCTCATATACCTGCTCTAATACAACTTGAGGTAGAATTTCTTCATCACTTGCACTAGAATTGTATTCCTTCTTCTTGGATTTATCATCACCTCCTGATTTATTGTTTGAGTTTGTATCTTCATTTTCTATTTCTGATTCTTCCTTGATATTTTCTATATAAGTGAGCTTGAATTCATTCTTTCTCTTATAGATGAACTTCCTCTTATCATAGTATCTTTAAAAGTGACCAACTTTATTACACTTAAAGCATACAAGATGACTCTTGTCTCTAGGTGTTCTCTTTATCCAATCTTTCTTCATAGGTTCTTCAAGACATAATTTGGCTATGTGACCCCTCTCATGGCAGTTGTAACAAAATATATTCTTTTCATATTCAATCCTACAATCTCTTCATGGGTGTTCTTTTTCTATTTTCCTCAAATAGTCTATGCCTCCATGTCCAAAAACATGACATGAAAAATAAAAACTCCATGGAAATTACTTGAGAATCTCCTTGCATTTGAAGCCTAATGATATTCTTGTGTTCTTTCATATGCTCCATGATTTTATACTATCATTGACATGATACATGGATTAACTCACCATTAAATTCCTTTTTACTTACTTTTTCTAGTTCTTTCCTTAGAGTTTTCAACTATGCACTTAGTTTATCACATTATTCAACATTGGATTTGATATCATCTTGACATGGATCATCACTAGACTCATGATCTAATTCACACCGAGTTGCTTCAATTTTAAGAACTAGAACCAATATTTCATTAGGATGCCTTTAGTTACTTAATAAGTTATCAAGATTGCTTGAAATTTCCTCAATTATTTGATATATCATCAATTTACTTGTGGCTTGTTATAGCTCAAAATTTATAGTCTTAAATTATTCTTCATGGTTGAGGAAATATTTATCTTTGTCTCTTAGATATTTTGACACATTTTCAACAAATGATGCCACCTCATTGAGTTCTTGGAGATGATTGGATTCCATGAGATTTATTTCCATATTTAATTCATTAATTAGGGCTTAAGAAATATCATACTTATTTTTCAAGATCTTGTTTCATTAGACCACTCATGTTTGTGCCTCAAGGAACTTCTCTTAAGTTATTAAAATTGTACCAAGAGAACCAAATATGATACTAATTGTTAGGAATTATAGGAAATGAGAGGGGGTGAATTAGTGCTCATTCAAAATTTTGAAATAATCTACAATTCTTCAATTATCCACATTTAAACTATCTTAATTATAATGAAGTATGGATATTCAACAATGATAGAGAGGAAGAGAGGTAAGTACACATGAACACATAGAGAGACAAGATTTAATGTGGGAAACCCATCAAGGGACAAAACCCACTAAAACCAAAGAACTAGCTTGGAAAATTGTCCTATAAAGTTACAATGATTTCACCATATGTTGAGAACCCACTCAACTTGAAGCACCCACTCTAATCTTGAAGCACCCACTTGAATATAAAGCCAAACACCCACTTGAAATTTTTAAAAGAACATACTTGCAAGGAAGCACCTACTTCCAAATTATTGAGCAACAAATAAGACTTTTATCATATATTTTTTGATCACCTTCATCACCTAGTTACTTACACCAACATATTGTGATCATTGTTTCAGCTCACCTTTCTTCTCTTCTCTTCTCCTAATTTTCCATAGTTTTAGCAATCTTCTTACTCTATCAAATTATACCTCATCTCTCTTAGACATAAACAACATTTACATACTAAAAATGAGCTTATATAAACAAACACAACCTTTGACCTTTCAGGATCAATGACTCTTAAAATAAATCATTCTTCCATACCTACAAGTAACATGAATATGTATTCACAAATCTACCTTACACTTTTTCATTTTACATCTTACATATATGAGTTATTCCTTCATGATCTATAGGCTTATTCAAGGATTCATCTACATGTGTTGCACACCTCGGAGTATTTGGGTGTAAAGTAAGTATGTATATACCCTAGCAAATAGAAATAAATTGGATATGAAATATAAAAAACTAATCTTCATTGGGTACGGTGAAGAAACTCTTGGAGTACATGATTGATGGATTTGAAGACCAGGAAAGTCTACACTAGCGAGATATGTTAAGTTTTTTGAGAAGAAGGAAGCAAAGTCTCCTCCTCCGCTCACTCACTTGATGTAGATTTTCACCTAATTTAAAAATTGAAGCTGATCTTCCCAACGATGATGAAAGTGATGATGGGATAATGGTGATGATTTTATAGAACCATGACCCACGAGAACATTCAAAGTGTATGCCCAAGTGGTATACTAGCATGTTATGAGATGCAAGAATGGATGTTCCTTCGATACATCTACCAATGGACCAAGGACCTGTAGTAAAGAAAGAGAAGAAGTGAAATTTTCTTTGATGAATAGAGTTTTTAAATATGACAAGCCTCTATAGTCCAGAATCCCTACAAAGGTAAAAATCTTGGAAATATGCCAAGGATATTGAATATAACTTAGTAATAAAAACAACACTTGATAACTTGTCAATCTTCCACTAGGAAAAAAACCCATTGGATGCGAGATGGATATTCAAAACAAATTGAAAAGTAGAAAGGACCATAGATAATTATAAAGAGAGACTAGAAGCAAAGGGGTACACACAAAAAGAAGGCATTAACTACAAGGAGACATTTTCTCCCACAACTAAGATCAAAATGATCGGGATGATCTTTGGTCCACCCGCATAGTTTGGTTGGAAATTCCATCATATGGACATAAAAAAGTTCCTTTCTTAACAAAGATTTAAAAGAAGTATATAATACTCAACTTGAGGGATATGTTGTACTTGGTCAAGAAGAAAAGGTATGCGGACTCAGGACATCCCTATATGGCTTGATGAGCATATTGTACAACATGGATTTCTTAGAAATCCATACGATACCAATCCCCACCTCAAAAAAAAGAAGGGTGGAGATTGTGATTTTTGTTGTTTATGTAGAAGATCTAATCATCACTTTGGAAGTTCATAAGGATGATCGATGCAACAAAGAAATCTATTAAATGATCATTTGACATGACAAATCTCGGGCTGATGCATTATTGTCTTGGATTAGAAGTATGACAAAAATAGAATCACATATTTTTTTCTTAGATGAAATATACCAAGACAATTCTTGATAATTTCAAGATGATGGATTGCACACCAAGTATTATACCTATGGATAATAGATTATAGTTATCTCATTCAGATCCATCTCCTACGGTAAATGACACTCTCTATTGGGAGTTGATTGGGAGTCTCATTTACCATACCTACACTAAACTCCGATATCAACTTTACAATGAGCTATCTATCTAGGTTCATGTAGGAACCCAAAGTTTTTCATTGGAAAGCAACAAGGTATATCTTGAGATATCTCAAGGGATCAATGTATCTTGGTCTAGAATACAAGAAGAATGACAACTTCTTGTAAGGATATTCAAATTTTGATCATGCAGGAAAAATTGATGACATAAAATCCACTTCAAGGTTTTTGTTCTTTATGGGATCTATACCAATATCATGGGGAAGTAAGAAAAAACACTTTGTTTCTCGCTCTTCTATAGAAGCTAAGTATTGTTCTGCAGGTGAAGTTGTCTATGAAGCGATATGGCTATGTCGCATACTCGAAGGACTTGGAATACCACAAGACAATCTGACCACCTTGTATGTTGACAATGAAGGTGTTCTAAAAAAATTTGCAATACAATTTTACATGAAAGAACAAATAACATTGAGGTATAGGTACATTTCATACGAGAGCATGTCTTGAAGTACAATATACATCTTAAGTTTTTTCCAACATCTGAACAATGAGTAGATATCTTCAAAAATCACTTGCATGTGACAAGTTCAAGTTTTTCAAAAATTCCTCTCCTTATCTCTTGATACAATGCAAAATTAAGGGGGAATGTTAGGGTAAAAATATTTTACCTAGGTTAATTATGCATTGCATAGTTAGTTTGTTTAATTATTAATTGTTATATGGTTATATTTATTTATAACCTTCTATTTTGTTTTATTCAAACATACAAGAGTTGTTATATTGTTTTAACAATACTATTGTTTGTATTGATTCACGGTTGTACCCGTGCAACCCATTTTTTTTTTGTATATTTTTGTCCAATATGTATAAATATTGCAGCACATCTTTTGTAAATTGATTTTGATTATTAATAAAATATTCTAGGCTTCTTTCCCTATTTTACATTTCCCTCAAACATTTTGAAAAAGTTAAGTATTAGAGTGAATTTTAAAAATTATGTCTATGAATTATCTGAAGGAGGATTGATAATTTTATTAGTGCTAAAAAGACATGGTGCTTAGTTTGCATTCTTCAAGAACCTAATTTTAGTAAGACATGAATATCTTACACAATATTCTTCAAAATTTGATGAAACTTTTCCTAGAGAACTAAAACACATCCCTCTACATGATACATATATTGGTTTCTCATAAATGCACTTGTAAAACCCATACCAATCTCATTTACTGATGACTTCACTGCTAGTTCTCAAAGGTAATTTTAGTGAAAACTTGAATTTTACCTCCAAGGGATAAAGTAATCCCTCTAGACATTCCTAAATTATATAGGTAGTGTTATTATGCTAATACCATGCTTACCTAGGCTTTTCATGGCCTGGATTGAGCTCATACACCTCATTAGGCTCTAGAATTAGGCTTAACTTAACCAGGTTCCAACTCAAAATTACAAAACCTAACCTGATGCTCACCTTAGAATCTCTTACACATCTTATAGACATCGTTTATTACCTTTGGGACACCTAAGACAAGTACATCAATCATCTCCATACCTCTAGTGGGTACCGCCTCATTGACCAAGCCTACAACACACTGAAGTCATCCTAAAACCACTCTAAATCCACTATGTGAGCTCCAACCATTATTGAGAAGGCATTAACAATAAACCTTCATGTCCCTGACTAAGCCTCACTTCACCACTCACACATTTTCTGTTAATGCCATATGAAATCAATGACAACACCAATGCACCAAGGTTCAACATCAATCATTGATTTATACTATCTAAGTATGATCTAGAGGTATGCAAGTACTACAAATATTGGTGATTACTATGCATGTATATCATAAATGTAGTTATCTTGTTAGTATACTCAGAATTAAAATGAAGATTGAATGAGGTGTGGTGAAGGTAAAAATATCCTTGATCTATATGTCAAAATTAGAGTATATTTATTTGCAATAAGCGATTATACAAGTTCTTGAAGACAGAGGTATGAAGTGTTGATACAAGTAATGATAAGGTCTACAATGACTATGAAACAATGTTGAATATTATTTACATACTAATGTGTGTTTTGATATCTCTGAATACTCTTGTAGGATTGGAGCTATGGCAAGATAATAAGGGTTGTTGAATTTATGCAAAATGTTTGTGTATATCTTCTTGTTGATTTATTCAAGTCAAAATGATCAATGCTCTTGAATGGTTAGTATCTTATTTATAAAGGAAAGGTACGTTATTTCTCCTATTAATCTAATGTCTAAGAGGCTTGAGCCTAATATTTTTGTGATATTTGGTGATCGGTTCAATGTGAAGTTTGAGGTCATTCATCAAGAGTTACTGTCATGATGATTGGAGGACTTCTTGATGTGGTTTTTAAGAGAGTAATATATATATATAACTAGTAGTATTTATGCAGTCATGTAGTCTGAATTGATTCATGATGAAGTTTTTGAGTTAATGTGATGATCAAAGATATGAGATGTGTGTGATGGAGTCCTAAATACTTGTTAATTTTGCATCAATAATAATCAAACATCATGAACCTCCATAAAGAGTGATGAAGGGATTTAGAGCATTGTTGAATCATGAACAAGGGTTGTGTATCACAAAGCAAGAAAGGAATATCACCGTTGCATAGTAAAAGTTAATATAATGTTTATAAGTGTATCAAGTTGGTTTATACATCATGAAAGGTGTTCCGAGTTCATGAGGTTACAAAGATAATTGATTAATATGTACATGAAAAATACTATGAAATGTAAGTTGTAATCCATAATCTTTGTTTTCTAAGAAGTCTATAAATGAGGTTAAATTCAAGTAAAGTATGAATGCTATGACATCCCTACCCATGAAAGTTTCATGATGATTAATGTTTCTAAAGTATATTGAAATTTATGCATATGTTCTCAAGTTTTCATCAAAACTATTCTTAGAGATATGTAGAGGTTGTGCAAGCTTATCATGATCTTAGAATATACTGTGATATCAAGCTCTATTAAAGATCATCAATGTCATGTTTTAGATAGTTGTTTTATATCATGAATGTTATCTAGAAATGTTACAAGGAACCAAGTATGATTACATGTATGTACACAAATCGGTGAAAGACGCTTAAAGAATCAATAATAGTTGAGTGGACTATATGGAAATTTGAAGGATATCATAATGGTATCAAGATGCTCATAGTGGTATCCTTGGATGATAAAGGATTAAGTCGATTTATTTTCTACGTAGTCAAGTGTTGATGTTCTTAGACATCTAGGGTGATTGAAGAATTTGATGTGATTCTTGTACAACATTAAGGTCTGCAAGTTCTACAAATGCTAAAAGGATTATTTACCTCTAATGACACATCATATGTAGGAACGATGATGAAAATAATGTTCAAGTATGTTTTAATATGATAATCCATTATGAATTTTTTAGAATGAGCTTAAAAATTCAAATATATGAGTTCTTGACTCAAAATGTAGGGTTTTCATTATCAAAATATTAAAAATGTGATCATTATCTATTAAGGTATGATTTTTGGTCATCTTATAAAGGTTGTTGTGTTCAAATTGGTTGTGTTACTATAATCCAAATACCGGATGAAATATGTCAAAGTTTATTCAAGTGCTATATAACATTGATAAGATTCTTCCTAAGTGTTAAGGAGTTTAAATATCCTTGTGAAATAGGAGAATGGATATTTCAAGGTAAATTTGTATCTTAAAGTTTTATTATGAGTGAGACTATCCATATTTTGTTGAAAAAAATTCTAAATACTATGTACAAGGTAAGAAGGAACATGATTATTTGAGTTTACATAGGATGGTTAAAGATAAATTGAAGTGTTTATTGTCAAAGAAGGCATTTAGACCAAGAAGCTGAGTAAGAAGTGTTGTGAAAATATTAAGAGAATTTGAAGTTACTCAAAATATATGTATAATCCTAGGGCGAGTATGAGATAAAAGTAATTATCTTAGAGAGAATTCATATTGGAAAAACTCGGTCCAAAAAGATTAGTTTCGGATATTGATGATGTTTAGGCCTAAATATGAAAAATTAGAGAATTGTGATAGAATATTGTTATCCCATAAAATTGGCAAGGAAATTTTACAGATAACCATACCAAAAATTTTGTTCCGATCCTTGTCGGGATCCCTTGCGTTCGAACGTTGCAAAATCCCTTCCGGAAATCTGGTTTTCGAACTTAGTCTTTTTGGTCTTTTGGCGCATAGAATGACTATGCAACATCAACTTTGATGCACCCCCTTTAAAACCTTTGGCACATGTTTTCTTATGTCAACAAGCATTTTGATGTGCCTCTCTATGTTGAGGCTTCCTGCGTGTGCCGGCGCATGCGCCTTCTGTCGACGAGAACATTTGTTGCGCCTCTTTTCGGTGCGCCAAAGGCACAAATTTTCCTCTGTCAACACCACTTCCGATACGCCATAGGCGCACATATCTTCGTGGCTTTGACAAGTCTTTTGGTGCGCCAAAGGCGCATGTTTTCTCATGTCGATGACTCATTTGGTGCGCCCATTTAAAAAGTTGGTGGAACATTTATTACTTGTCTCGCCTATATATAGGCATGTCTGTTATTGTCATTGTCCTGAACAAACACGTGATTTTTCTCTAAGCTATTCAGTGCACTAGCCCCGTCGCTTTCGAATTGATTTGTGGACCCATTCTCACGCTTTTTCATCGTTTATATCTGGGTAAGTGGCCTTCTGTCTTTCGTGCGTTTTGTTTTTGTGGTTTTTGGCTGCTAGGTTGGTTCAGTATGGATTGAAAAGAATAGATTATGAGTTTGCTTCCCCCTTGCTATCTTTCCACATTTCCTCCTCTTTCTAGATCTGCTGGTAGAGGAAGCTCATCTAAAAAATGATAGCTTGAAAACCCTTTTGGTATAGCACCTCTTCATATCCTACAATGAACCTTGTTATAAAAGCTAAGCCATATGTGGAAACCCCTCTGAGAGAAAGATCAAACCTAAAAAAGAAAACTGTTTTCTCCTTTGGCGCATGAGCTCGCCATGCAACATCAAAAGCGATTGCGCCTGGTGCATCTGTCACCCTTTTACACAAAGAGCAGCTGCGCCAATGGCACGCTTTCCCCGCCTGCTACATCATAAAAAGATGCGCCCTCATGGCGCACTTCCCTCGCATGCTGCAAATGCTTCCCATGCGCCCCTTGGTGCATCAAACTTGGATGCAACATAAAGATTCCTGTGCCCTTTGGCGCACCTGCGCCCATGTAATGCCTTTCATATGCACCAAATGTTAAGCTATAAAGCGCGGTGCGTTCCTCATCGCAACAACATCATGTTGTGCAGACCCTCCATGCGCCGCGCCAAGTTCCCTAAAGCGCGCCAAAAGCACACGTTACACAAACCATATATGCGCCTTTGGCACACCAAAGTTCTATGCAACATGAAAGATCCATGCGCCATGGGCGCATCCTGTTCCCGTGTAACATAAAGTTTCCAAAGTATTGGCCGATCTGAGAGCATGGGATTTCCACTGAACTGAAAAGCTTGTTTTTAGAGTCACGAAGGAAAGATGCTAGGGCATGTTGTTAGCAAAGAAGGAATGAAGATAGATACCGAAAGAGTTAAGGCTATTCGAGCCTTACTCTCGCTTACAAGCAAGACTCATGCGTTCATTCTTTCTTGAAAGGTGAACTTTCTCGGTGTTTTGTTCTGAATTTGCTTGACAAGACACATCACATATTAAACATGATGAAGGGGTCACCAACTTTCGGATGGAGTGAGGAAGGAAAAAGGTCATTTGAGGAAATAAAAGTTTTCGTTGCTCACGCACCAATTCTGTATGTCCCGATTTCTCCAAGGATTTTATCATGTATAGTTATGCATCTGAGCATACTATGTCTGCAATCTTGATGCAAAAGAATTCGAGAGGATGTTGAATCTCCAATTGCGTTCATGAGCTCTCCCCTCAAGCCTCACGAATTGAAAATGTCTCAATTGGAAAAGCATGCCTTCACCGTTGTCAAAGAAGTCAAAACTTCAGGTATTACATTTTAAACTCTCATACACACGGTAAGTCTTGGTTCTTGACATGGCGGTCAAATCAATTATAACTCAACAAGAGTTGGGAAGCTTGCGAGGAAATTGGATTGCAAAGGTCCAAGAGTATGACCTAGATATAAAACCAACCAAGCTGGTGAGAGGCAAGGGCCTATGTCAGCTTATGGCTGAAAACAAAGATTCAGAAATCCCTGAGGAAAATGATGATTATACCAATGAAGCGCAAAGACAACTAGGGAAAGCCCATTCCCTCCCTCTGGTCCTATTTGTCACAACTAGCGATGAATGGTATTCTGATATTGCTTTCTTCCTCACCTATGGCAAATGTCCAACTCACCTAACTGCTAAAGAGAAGCGCACTGTTAAGCTCAGAGCAGCTAAGTATGTCATCTGGGATGATGACTTATACAAACGCGGGATAGATGGTGTCTTCTTGCGGTGTGTCGACAAGCCACAACAGGTGAAGTTACTTGAAAGTTTTCATAATTCAGCCTGTGGAGGCCATTTCTCTTCTTCCGTGACAGCACACAAGATCATCCGAGCTAGGTACTATTGGCCGACGCTTTTCCAAGATACACCACCCTGGTAGCAAAGTGTGAACCTTGCCAGTAGTTCATCGGCAAGCCCAAGTTGGCTGCTTTTCCCCTCAGGCCAGTCATTATCAACGAACCATTCAGGAAGTGGGGAATTGATTTTATTGGTGCACTCAATCCCCAATCGAGTGCTAGACATAGTTATGTCCTTACGGCAACGGATTACTTCACCAAGTGGGTGGAAGCCATACCTGTCAAACATGCCACTTCTGAGGTTGTTTGCAGTTTCATTAAAGAAAATATTATTGTCAGGTTCGGCGTTCCCAATAAGATTGTTGCTGATAATGCTTCTAACTTCTCCTCACGAGAAGTTATTAGTTTTTGCTATGAATACGGGATAACTTTGGCTCACGCCTCAGATTATTACCCTCAGGGAAATGGTCAGGTAGAATCCAGTAACAAGAACTTGGTGACCATCATACGAAAGTTAGTGGATGAGAATCAACGAATGTGGCACAAGTCTTTATACGACGCTTTGTGGGCAGATCGCATTACTCCCAAGAGGTCTCTCGGTATGTCACCTTTTCAAGTGTTATATGGCACTGATGCCGAGCTTCCCATTTCTGCTGAACTTCCTGCTCTGCGCTTGGCACAAGCTATTGAAGATGAAACTTTCCAAAATTCTCTTGAAAAGAGGATCATGTATCTGACAGAGCTCGAAGAAAAGAGAGTAAGAGTGGTCGACAAGATCACCGAGCATCAGAATCAAGTCAAGAGACTGTTCGATAAAAAAGCTAAGCAAAGAAATTTCCGGTGGAAACCTCATCTTTCGTGGACAAGCGAAGAGAGCCAAAAGGCATGCATGGAAAGTTTGATTCCCTATGGAGAGGACCTTTCAAGATCAAGCAGCTCAACGGAGAGAATAGTTTCTATCTCTCATATCTGGATGGAACCGAACTCCCGCTTCCCTACAGCGGGTAGCATCTGAAGATCTTCAGAAGTAGAGCTTGCTCTCTTCTTTGTACAGTTTGCTTTAGTTGTGTGTTTGTTTTCGTCATGTGTTTTGCTTTCGGTTTGTTGTGTGTTTCCTTTGTTCTCCCTCCGGTCGCCCTTGTTTTTGACTCTGTTACCCAATGGATAGGCACATGAGATATGGGATTCTCTACCCCCGAGTTTGCTCAGGGATAGTCCCCAGAAAGAGCCAGCTGTTATCCCGTAAAATTGGCAAGGGAAATTTTACAGATAACCATACCGAAAATTTTGTTCCGATCCCTCGTCGGGGATCCCTTGCGTTCAGAATGTTGCAAAATCCCTTTCAGGAAATCTGGTTTTCCGAACTTAGTCTTTTTTGGTCTTTTGGCCGGGCGCATAGAATGACTATGCAACATCAACTTTTGATGCCCCCTTTAAAACCTTTGGCACATGTTTTCTTATGTCAACAGGCATTTTGATGCGCCTCTCTATGTTGAGGCTTCCCTGCGTGTGCCGAGGCACATGCGCCTTCCTGTCGACAGAACATTTGTTGCACCTCTTTTCGGTGCGCCAAAGGCACACATTTTCCTCTGTCAACACCACTTCCGGTGCGCCATAGGCGCACATATCTTCATGTTGACAAGTCTTTCGGTGCGCCAAAGGGCACGTGTTTTCTCATGTCGATAGCTCATTTGGTGCGCCCCTTTAAAAAGTTGGTGGCACATTTATTACTGCCTCGCCTATATATAGGCACGTCTGCGCTGTCATTGTCACCTAAACAAACATGTGATTTTTCTCTGAGCTTGTCAGCACACCAGCCCCATCACTTTCGAATTGATTTGTGGACCCGTTCTCATGCTTTTTCATCGTTTATATCCGGGTAAGTGGCCTTCTGTCTTTCGTGCGTTTTGTTTTTGTGGTTTTTGGCTGCTAGGTTGGTTTAGTATGGATTGAAAAGAATAGATTATGAGTTTGTTTCCCCCCCTTGCTGTCTTTCAACATTTCCTCCTCTTTCCAGATCTGCTGGTAGAGGAAGCTCTATCCTAAAAAATGATAGCTTGAAAACCCTTTTGGTATAGCACCTCTTCATATCCTACAATGAACCTTGTTATAAAAGCTAAGCCATATGTGGAAACCCCTCTGAGAGAAAGATCAAACCTAAAAAAAAATTGTTTTCTCCTTTGGCGCATGAGCTCGCCATGCAACATCAAAACAGTTGCGCCCTCGGCGCATCTGTCGCCCCTGTTACACAAAGAGCAGCCGCGCCAATGGCGCGCTTTCCCCACCTGCTACATCATAAAAAGATGCGCCCTCATGGCGCACTTCCCTCGCATGCTGCAAATGCTTCCCATGCCCCTTGGCGCATCAAACTTGGATGCAACATAAATAATTCCTGCGCCCTTTGGCGCACCCTGCGCCCATGTAACAACCCTTTCATATGCGCCAAGTGTTAAGCTATAAAGGCGCAGGCGCGTTCCTCATCGCAGCAACATCATGTTGTGCAAGACCCTCCATGCGCCGTGCCAAGTTCCCTTAAGCGCGCACAAAAGCACATGTTACACAAACCATATATGCGCCTTTGGCGCACAAAGTTCTATGCAACATGAAAGATCCATGCGCCACGGGCGCATCCTGTTCCCGTGTAACATAAAGTTTCCGTGCGCCCTTTACAAAATGCATCCACATGGCGCAGTCGCACTTGTCCTTACAGCAACACAAAATGCACCCTGCAGTGTCTATGCGCCATGCGCCCTTTGGCACTGATTTATCTCCTGCAACACCCTTTTCCTGTGCGCCTTACCTATTTAGCTCTGCAATTTGCAATATCTGTGCGCCATGCGCCCCGAGGCCTTTAAATTGCTAACTCTTTCTTCTGTCAAGCATTTCAATGGAAAATCAAACAGCTGACACGGCTTTCTTCAATTGGGTTTCACGTCTTATTCTTGCAGATCAGCAATTAAGCTCAGAAGAACATATGTCAACATCAAGCAAGAGACCTACCAAATCCAAAGGCAAGGCCAAGCTTACAGAGGAAGAAATGAAATATAAGTATCAGAGGGTCAGAATGCCTGACTCCCAGGCCGAGTGTGACCTGGACATCAGAGATTCAGAGTTGGGTCATATTGATATGGAAGAGTTACAGGTCGGGACTCGAAGGTCACAAGAAGTCCATGGATGGAAAAGGATAGGCGGTGCCACGAACTTCATTTGGAGGAATCCCGATCGGCCAAGTTAATAATGAATTCATGATGGTGGTTTCCCGGTGCTATAATAAAGACACAAGGTGTGTCGTAAATGAGAAGGGCGAGGTTGTAATCAACCTCACTGCCCGCCACTTCGAGATAATACTCGGCATTCCTCATCACCGGCACTTTGTGGCCGTCAGCCGAGAGGATTGTATCAAATCCTGGGATGACCATGAAGATCAGTGCATGCAGCTGATGAATGAAGTCTATCTGAAAAACAAAAAAGTAGTGACCCGTTGGCCACAAATCATTCACCGCAGTGATTTTTCGGAGGAGCTCAGTGACACCATCACATTCCTGAGCAGGGTCTTTGGGCTTCCTGACGCCCACTATTTCCACAAATGGATGCTGCGGTATTTAGAAACCATGAACAAAAATGTGCCCGATCAACGCTTCGAATGGGCAGAAATTATAAGCAGCATGATATCGAGCAAGCATACAACAATTCCCCACAACGGGAGATTCTACATGAATTCCTATGTTGTTTACGCTGCAGCTTCAGAGAGGGACTATCCAGCCCTGATGCGGAGTGGGGTTTGGCCCCAGGTCAAAATATATGAATACTATCCAGAATTGAGGCTGGAAAATAGCATCCCTCAATTTACAAAGATCAACGATGCATTTTTCTACTTCATCATCTGCCTATTGAGGCCAAATATGACTTATGGTCACACGACCAAGAGCATAGTGACAGCCACTGAGAAATGGGGGGCCCTGTTCACCCAATTTCCCACATTCACTTATCTGAGGGCAGCTAACTTCTTGGGAGAGCCAACTAGACTGCCAAGGTATGCTGGGCCCAAGTTGATTCTGCTAGAGCTGTCAAGATAGCTAATCACCTACCATGAGAAGTGCCTCAAAAGAAAGAAGGGTGGAACTCCTTTCCCCCTCACAGTGGGTAGATATACATGTCTTACTCATCACAAGGCAAAAGACATGTTTGCAGAGCTGGAGCTGCTCAATTTGAAACATGACTTCCCAGCAAGGCCCACCTTCAATCCGAGGAATTTCTGCCCGAGGGCTAAGCTCGATCCAATCCACGTCCCTCAGATCGAGGATATCTACATCGACCTATATCATGAGGTGGAACTCAGGAGGAAGGACCATTCTCGTTTGGCCTTGGCAGAAATCATCCAATATGGGGTAGCCATCATCCCCAAAGGCTTCCAAACTACTGAGGAGGAAGTAGATCAAGTATATCTTAACACAGGTGGAGACGATTGGCCATTTGTGGCAGTCGATAGGACCAAAGCGCCTCAGACAATTGAGGAAAGGGTCAAAGAAACTCTGCATGAAAGAGCATTGGTGCCGAATGAACGGACTCATCTACCTCGGGGTTGATTTCACAACCTCCCCATTGGGTAACGCACCTTCTCGATCTAAACAGCAGCCTAAAGGCAAAGAGGGTGAATCCAGCACTTCTCAAGAGGAAGCTCCTGAAAGTCCTCCTTCCGCTGCACCCGAATAGGTCATAACTCTGGCTTCTCCAGAGAAAGGAATGGAAGAAGATGTTCCAATAGGCCCATCCACTCAGGATGTCACCACTGCTGCAACAACCGAGGTCCCTTCTGTCCCTTCTTCTTCTCCTCCTTCCCCTCCTCGAGTGACTCAAGTGACCATTCCTTTGGTCGTGTCCTCTCCCCCTTCTTCTACTGTTCCTCCCGCTTCTTCGTCCATCTTCTCTTCTCTCACGGACTGTCCCCCTCCATTTCTTCCCTCATCTCTGAGCTCCCTTCCCTTCCTATGTCTTCCTCTCCTGCAGTATCTCTTCCTCCCGTGAGCACTTCCTCGGCCTCCCTCTCGATGCCGCCTCCAAGTGTCTCCACGTTTTTCCCTTCTACTACTGCAGCTGCCCCCTTCTCTGTTTCCGGCCCTTCTCCCATAAGTCCAGCCTGGATCTCCCAGCACTTAAGTCAGCAGAAAAGGAAAGTTCCCATCGCACCGATGGACTTCTCCGTAATCCCGTCCAAAGGGGCAAAGAAGCAGAAACCCATCACACGCTTCTCTCAGAGTGCTTCGGGAGAGAGGGTAATGGAGATCGCATACCCCAATCCTCTGAAGGATAAAAAGGATCATCTCTCGAAAGATTATACGGTGACTCAAGTCACAATGGGGCGTCTTCTCCAGAAAGCCTTTAGGGAGAGGCCCTATCTTTAGTTGACGCCCTCTGCAAGAAGCTTTAAGAAGCTAAGGAAGAGAAAAGGCTATTGAAAGAGCAAAACAAACATCTGCTCCAAGCCTTACAGAAGATGGGCAGTGCACCTCCCACAACTGCCACCGAGACTCCTGAGCCTCTGAGCCAGGATAAAATTAATGAATATGCAAAGATCGGCGAGCAGGGCATGGCAGTTTCCGCTTGGAGGAGCCAGATCCTCAAGGACAGTGAACGAGTAATCGCCAAGTTCTCTGATTTATATCTGAATATCAACAAGGCGAATAAAGAGCTCCAAGCGTTAGCAGGGCCCATATCGGAAGAGCTGGAACATGCTAGGCTGCAGCATGAGACCTTTCAACAAATGTTTGACTGTTCAGTCAAAGATCTGGTCAAGTTCGGTGTCTTCGGCCATCCCAGAGCCCTCAATAAAGTCATTTCCACTCTGGACTACCGGATGGATCAACTGGAATTTGTCCTTGAAAAGATTGATAAGGTGAAGGAGGAAGCCCTGGACGCGATGCACCAAATGGAAAAATCATTCTCAACATGTCTCGAGGGTTGCTTACTCCTTCCTTCACCTTAAGAAAAGTTGATGAAACCATTCAGATCTTCAAGGAGATCGTTTTGTGAGGGCTGGGGCCAGAGGTCACTTTTGACGTAGAGTCCATCAATAACCTGCTGGCCTGTCGGGATTTCATCGGGTTCCTCATAGAAGCGGAGAAAGAGTATTCCAAACTCCCAGAGAAGCTCATAGATGAGCGGGAGACTTGCGAGGCGATCAGTGAGTGACACAAGGATCCTTCCCAGGATCAACTAGGGCCCATGATCAGCAAGTTCATGGAATACCGCTCTCAATTCCACATCTCGTCACTTGAGCAGCAGCAAAAGCAGGCTACCCCCTTTCGGCCACAGGATGACGACGATGAATAGCTTCTCTTCTTCTTCTTCTCTCTCTTCTTCGACTTTCTTTTAAATATCTGGAGTATGTTGGCACAAATGATGACATCATCCATGTTGCACCATGGGATGATGTCATCCATCAAGTTGTCAAAAGTCAACATGACTTTGAGATATTTTGTAAATAGGTGGTTGGCTCCTTTTTGCCTTCTTTTCTCTCCTTCTTCTATAAATACCCCATATACTTGTTGTATTGGGCATGAGTGAATATCTTTCAGATGAAAAATAGAAGTAAGGAGAAAAGACTTTGAGCTTTTTGTAACAGAAAGAATTATTAATACAATATTTAGACTTTGTGCTGAATACATGTGTTATTTGCATTGGATCTTTCTTACGTTAGATCTGTGTGTTTGCTCTGTTGAATTTACTTCTATTTTATTTTCATTTATTCATCAGTATTTCTTTTCTCGTTTATGCAAGTAGGTTTGGCTCTGTTTACTACCAATCCCAAAACATAAACCCTCGACCTTTTGCTTTGGAATTCAATTCTTTTCTCCCCGAAGGCGAATATTGTGACACTTGCACTGATTCCCTTTGGTAGAATAGCAATAAACCGCCACTTTGTCTTGACTCAAAGAGGGGCTATGCCCTCGCACAATTTGTTGGCTCGCTTATCCATAAATCTACCCAAGCGACAAATTTTCAGACCAACAAATATGTAGGGCATCAAGAGATAAAATGGAATGATTGAAATCATGGTGATAAGTCATAGAAATTAGAGGGACTTAAAATAATGAAGAGATCATTAATAAATTAACTCAGACAAGAATATTTCATGTGATCCATCTTTTAAACATGCATTCAAGGTATGTAATCTCATTATGGGTTGGATAGATAGTGGATGATGCAATAAAAATAGGGGGAGAATTCATTTGATGATTCAAATACTTGGTTATCTCACACTTCTTGAAGAAAGTTGGAAAAAAATATACTTTGAAATTGTGTTTTATGGACTTTGGTCCTAAAAAGTGGATTTGATAGCTTTTGAGGAGATATTGTGTTTTTGAGCATTATAGAAACCTAAAAGAAGTTATAGAACATAAATGAAGGAAAAATTTGGAGAGTATAAAATCGGGGAGATATTTTGAGGATCATACTAGGTCTATGGATCTTACCGCATTGTAGAAGATAAGAAAAACAAAGTACAATCCAAGGGGGAGTCTTTTGAGTAAGTTTGAGTTTGAAATTTTTTTCCAAAGGTGTGTCTTGTCTTTGATTTTTCATTTTTCCATGTCTAGATTTCATTTTTTCTTTCTCATAGATTACAAAGGGGAAGAGTAAGGTCGAAACATGTAAAAGAGGCCTTGTAGGTGATTGGTCTTATCGGTTGCCATCAATGACAAAGGAGAAGTTTGTTGGTTATTATGTCTTAGTGTTTTCATTTATGTCAAATATATTTATGGAAAATGGAATAAAGAGTTTTAAGGAGTTCCCAAGAGTTGTTATTCATTGTCTAATATGAAGTGTTGAGTCTAGTTGAGAATTGGTTGGTCCTGGTCATGGTTCACGATGTATTGAGTCAATATGATGGATTGTAAAGGTAATGTAAGGAATGAACGATATTGGTATGAGGTCATGGAATGTGATGAATCTTAGTACATGTGTTAAAGGTTGAAAAGTGATGTTGAGGTCATTTTTAGTGAAACAATCTTGTTTCAAGTGCTTGTTTGTGAGGCCTAGTGAGCAGTATGAGACATGGAATGATGAAGTGAATATTGGAGTATCTAGTAAAACATGGTGAAAATATGGGGATCATGTATATGATGTGTTAGGACACTCACAAGTGTCTTAGAAATATTGATACAAGTATTTGACATGGTTTCTAGGTCATTCTAGGCCTATTCCTAGACCTAGTGCATGGTGTTTTACATGGCACCATGAAGAATGGAAAATGAAGTCTTGTAAAAACATGTGGAAGGTATTGTGGCATTTTATATGAGGTGTATGAGGAGTTTAAGGTAAGTACCTATAGATTTGATGATTTTTTATGTCATTTGAAGAAAGAACAATGAGAACAAGGAAAATAGACACAATTAAGTCACTGTGCTTAAAGATATTAAAAAGTATTTGAGCATGGATGAGACTTTTATTAGGTTTTCACCATGCTTCATGCAAAGTTTCAGGTCATTTTGATGATATTTTCTCAATATATGAAGTTTTTGACAAAACCAGTCTTCAAAGGTGTGTTTTAATGTTAAATGTTGACCTTCCGATTCTCATTGTAGAATGTATGATTTGTATGCGTACTTGACCCATTTTTCATAGATAATTAGGCCATATTTGAAGATTTTCCAAGAATAATGAGGTAATTTGATTGCCACATTTTTATGAATGATTGTTAAGAAGGTAAACAAGTTTGAAACCCTCCCAAAACCTTGGATTGAAAGTGACTTGGAGGAAAATGATTTTATCGATCCAATTTTGATTATTTTGGAAAAAGTGATGTTTGGATGTTGTAGAGAACTCCTCAATATATCTCTAGGTATGATTTAGAGTTTTTGACAGTATATGTGCCCTCTTGAGTAATTTTTATTCTTGTAAAGTTTCAGGTGTGTGCAATAGTCTACCATTGGACATATTGACTAAATTACCATTTATTTAATCATGGGAGTTATAATACATTTACATGATGATTTCAGATCATGGTGGTGCCTCTAAAGTGCAAAGTGTTCCCTATTTATGAAGATTGGGTTTTAGGCAATTTTGGGGTAGTTTTGAGAAGTCTATGGTAAAAGGGGGTTTGCAAGAGCTACAAGTGGAATGAATACTTGGTTTGAATTTTTAACAATCATGGCTCCATGATATTTACAATGATATATCACACTTTATTTTTTTTGAGGTATGAAGAAGTTATGACATGTTCTTTGAAGGTCAATTTTTAGGGTGTTTGGTTGAGCATGGTCTCAAGAGGATTCATGAGGTTGTTGAGTGTTCTGAGTCATTTCATGCTTTCTAGATTTTTTAAGTGCTTAGAAAACATTTATAAGTGTTTTCCATGCTTTTTGGATTTTTTTTTCTCTAGTTCATTCCTTTTGGTCAAGGATGCTTGTTTTGGGGTTTTAGGGCTTGTTGTGTCCCAATGGAGCTTTTGGAGGGTCTTGGTGATAGTGGTGACCTACTTGGTACCTTAGATGATATTTTTATCATTTTATTATGATTTGGAAAGTTTTTTTACCATATGAAGGACGACCTAGGTGTTCTGGTGAAAAGAAACATGTATAAAATCAAATTAAAAAGTTCATTTATAGTAGTTATTGGTGTAGTGAAACGTGTGACCCGAGATGGTAAGGTTTGAGGCTTGAAGAAGGTATTAGTGACCATAATGAGGAGGATAATTTTATTATTTAATATTCCATATTTAAATCAAGTAATGGCGAGCTAGGGAAGGTATGAGATCAACTTGAAGGAGAGGAAGAATTTGAGTAAAGAAGAAGCATGTGTATTGGGTCATTTGTGAGTAGCTATGCATGGGAGGAAAAGTGTGACCTCAACGAGGTTGAATAATAATATAGAGGGGTTAAGAAAAGAGATAATAAGATCCATGAAGACCTGAAGAATTCTTAATACTCGATGTGGAAGGAAAATTGATATTTTCAGCCCATGAAGGAGATATATTGAGCGAGTTAGGAGAGAGTTTGTTTAGATGAGGGTTTAAAGAGTTGTGAGCTGAAATTGGATCACAATCAGTTGTGTGAGTAGAATATTTTATGTGATAATTATTTTTAAAAATATCTTATGATGATTCATATTCATAGGAGTCCTTTTTGTGAGTAATATCAAAAAAAGTTTTAGGGGTTGGTGTTCCTTGTGGGGTTGGTGCCTCACTAAACAAATCTTGCAGGATGTGTAATATTCTTGCAAGTCCTTGCTTTGAGTAATATAAGCAATGGTTTCAGTGGGTTTTCTTCCCCTTGAGGGTTTCCCACTTATATTTGGTGTCTTGTGTACTCTCTCTTGTGTTATGATCTTGTGAATGGTTAACACACATCTAATATGCTCATGTATGGTTATGTATGATGAATGGCTAATTGAATGATGAATGCTAATACATGGTAATTGAAGTTAAATTTTTAAGGAATAATCCATTCCCACTCAGTCCATTGTTATTCCAACGTTTTACAATATTTCTAAAAATGTAGATAACTTATAAAACTTCAAAAAAAAATTGATGTATAAAGGAGAATTTGTGAAACCCTAAAATGGTGATAACTTTTGAAACACAAATCTAAAAATCCTAAAATTTAGAGAGAATATTACTTGAGTGATTTATAAAATATTGTAAAATAATGGTATAAAAATCACATTTTTTGTGAGATATAGTAAAATCTTCAAAATTTAGGGTCTTAGCCTAATTTGAGCCTTAATCAAAACTATGATACTATTGGCTCTATATCTAATACCATCAGGGGATAAGGCCCAAAATGATGATTAAGAGGGTAAGGGGAAGGGATAGACCCACTTGGTTAATTATCTTGCAGTAAGGGATGGGGTATTCCCCTTCTCACATGACCAATCCTTCTCGGAGAGAGACATGGAAGCACATGATCGAGGGTGTGGCTATCTACCCAGCTACTTCGACTCTTCCTATTCTAGGGTGAGAAGACCCAAGGTGCAGCCCGAGAGAAAGGATATCAAGGGTGTGTCTCATACCTCTAGAATCATTTGGGAAGGTCAATCATAGGTCAAGTGAATTCACCACATGTAATTCTCCATCGAAAGAGTGATCACAAAAAGTGCGACGCTTAGGAACTCGATACAAAGCTCATCAAGAAAAATATTAGGTAGTTTCAACCATGAATTCTAAAGCATTTATACGTGAATTTTTGTATATTGATGTTAGGGAATTTCAATTGGAATATATAGGAAAACACACTTAAGGTATGTATGGTTTGTGTGTTTGGCCAAAAATATCATGTAAATTATGCCATGATAATGAGATATGTAATATGGGTGGGGTATGTAAGAAAATTTGTGAAAGTAGAAAGTGGGGATGTGTTTTCATAGAAGATGGGAATGAAGGAAAGAGGAATAAAAATACTAAATATTATGCTAACCACCTTATCATGACACCCATGTCATCTCCCGATTTGGAAACAAGGAAAATTAGATTTCCAAATTCATCTACCAAAAGGAACCTCAAAATAAAGAAGACAACATAACAACCCCCAAAGAACCAACTCAAATGCTGTGAGACTAGAACTCTATTTATGAATTATGCTAGATAGTCAAAACCAAAGGACACAAAATAAGAACAAACGCTCATCCATCGTGGTTAGGAGAAATGAATTTTACAAGCTCAAAGAATAATTCCTAATAATGCCACTAAAAGACCCTAATACTTTCACTACCCAAACCACATAACCACTAAAAGAATGATTTCATACAAGTTCTTAGTCATAATCCATACAATATTTGTAAATAAAGCATACAATACCAAAATTCTAGACCAATTAACAAAAGAGTATAGTGAAACAAGCCTATAAAACTACTTGAACATATTCATTCATGGGGGAAAGACAAGGGATACATATATAGATGCTCTCGCATCCTAATAATGTCTTTACAACCACAACCACCTTAGCATAAACCCAAAATGATGAATATTTTAGCAGGTCTTACACAAAAATTAAAATTCCCGCATCAAAGGCACCTTTCTAATCCTCACAGAGAACCTACGAAGAGTTCTCCACCTCTCCCAAAAAGCATCTCTCCTCCTCTTTCAATAAAATATCCTCTTATACCACCTTATCCAAAAAATGACCTCTTCGGATATCCATAAGATTACTCATTCCTTCACACCTGGCCACCCTTTAGAATTACAAAGGAATAATAGGGAATATTCCTATTAGATGACCTTCAATCTTGTCTTATCATGTGTTGTCACCATCGTGTTAGCACGACCAAGGGATGCTTATTACACATCATAGTTTAGATGATTTGATATTTCATTTGATTATATATTATGACAGGAAAATAAAAATAAATTAATATATTTGACCCTTTGAATGCATTAATTCTTAATTATCATTTGGGGATATGTTTTCCCATGAGTGAATTGTTTTAATTTATGTCATCTCATGCCAATTGATTCAGAAAAGAAATGGAAATTAAATGTGAATAAATGGCTCACACAAGCCACTTTAAAAATATTTGCTACTTAAACTCATCATACTATCCCTTTGGGTCACAACTTATCAAGCATATTTAAGTAAGCCTTCCACAAGTATTTTCCCTGTAAATTCTGCATTCATGATGGAATCATCTACTTTAGAAACATACCCTTCAAAATGATATTTAAAAATTGAAGTACTCCTTTCATCTAGTGGGTCCTGATGAAGTTTTAATTAGGTTAGTGTTTGGAGTACCGAAAACCAAAGACCATCCTCTCGAGGGCTTGTCCCAAAACATGTTACTAACATCCTTCATGAATATACTTGCATATATGTGTATCTCCTTCCCTATCTTCCAAGTTTTTCTCTTCTACCTCATTATCCTACATAATAACCTACATACAGAAAAATTGAAAAAAATTGGTCCCAACTTTGTCCCAAACTCTAAGACGGAAGTTGAACTTAGCTAAATAATACTTTACTCCCTTCCTCCTAGAGATTGAAATTCCCCATTATACACCGATGGACACATTTCACGGGGTAAACCATCTTTTAGTCATCAAATGGATATCTACCTTAAAATTATTTGTGGTAGAGTTTCAAGATGAGGAATTGATAACAAGGACCCCTCCCCCAAAGAAATAGAGGACCACTTTGAAATTAACACAACCGGTGAACTCATATGGGCCCTTGCAAGTCGATCACCAACAAGCCAAGGTATAAAGGAATTTTTAAAGTAGGATTAAATCTTCTTGATTTGGTGATCTCACCTGAGAAGAATATGGAACTCTTCCAAATCCTCAATAAGTAATGGATCAATGTGAAAGAACTCATGGCAAGAGGCATGTTGACAGGATTTACCAAAGACATCCAATTTATGTTTGGTACAATAGGGTGTGAAGTGTTTGAAATTATTAGGGAGAAGCTTCTTGCACATTTCCCTTTGTTATCTAAACAGAGTTATAACTATAGGAAACTAGGCTCCCACTTACATGCATACTCTTGTTTTTGTATATGTTATGATGGGAAGGGGCCCTTTTATAGAACCTCATTTATTTGTAAAGTCATTTATCTAATTTTCTTTAATTTATTCTACACTATGAAGTGTTTTTATTATGTATTTCTACAAAAGAATAATTCACTCTAACCTCATACATAAGGTTAACATAAAATGAACTCATAAAAACATCTCCTCAAACAATACCCTTCACCGCATTCACCATTACTAAATTTTGATTACCCCACAAGAAAATTCATCATTGAATGCTCAACTGGTTTTGATCTCCACTATGGAACATAAAACATTTGTTTGTAACTACAACACACACCAGATGGCCAAAATTACGCCAAGTGTTATTCAATAACATGATAAGAGAGCTAGGTCTCAGCGAAAAGGTTTCCACTTAGAACAAAAATATATGGGGCTAAACATATGCAATTTCATTTCTGAGTCTCGATAATATACCATGTACTAGGTGTTGGTTCTCATTTTGAGTCCTACCTAGTTGAGGTTTACAAAAAGTACCCCTACCATCGAAGGACCCAAATTTACATATATTATTTTTTCATTAGAGCTTTCCAAATCTCCATGATTACCCCTTCCCATGAAATTTAACAAATTAAATGATGGACATGACTGTCCAATTCTAAGAAAGGCAAAATGAATCAACTTGGTATTCCACAGAATTGAGAACTTAATGTTATGTGGGTTGCTCCAAATTATGAAAGGGTAAAATATCAGATCATGATCAAGAAAAATTATCAATGATTGATAATCATTTAAATTGACCTTTATGCACAATATGAAAACAATATATGGTTCCGTGGATGACTGGATGCAAGAGATAAGGGAATTTGGTTGTATAACAAAAACTGTGGTGTAATGGTTTAGTGTTCTATGTGTTTTTCAAGGAAGTGAGGACTCCACAGATTATAAAGGACCGCGAGACACTCAAAAATATGTGAAAGTGCTGTGAAACATTAAAAATATCTATAAGTCTATGGGTAAAAGTGGAGTACAAGTAAATTTCATGGGATGGTTTATCAAAAGGGTCAAGACTGTGGAATCTAAAAGTCATGAGACACTAAAAAAAGGAACATATTTCATCAATACCTTTACCGTAGGTATCCACATCGTACAATATGAATTTAGAGATAATTAATATGCTACCCAAAGGTAAATTCAGTTATGAAAATTAATTATTGAGTTAAAAATGAAATAAAGAGAAGCATATATATATATATACTAGGAACAACATGGGGTTTATATAGGGGCCCAAACCCTTGAAATTCACATAACTTATAGTATGCATATGTAAAAATGGAAGTTCTTGTAAAAGAGGTACAATGTCAATTGATGGTTACACATTCCTCTGCAAAGGTAGGAATCTGATTCAGTAGCTTCTTCTTCCTAAACTCGATTCTTTACGGTCTTGAGCCCCATAAAATACTAGATATCCCCTGTAGAAGGTCACAGACATGCCCATTTCCATGAGTTATGTAATGTTTTCCTTGTTTATACGGGATTTTGATCAATTCCAATTTTATCCTATAAGAGGAGACCCATTCAAGAAGGTTAGACCCACCTTTAAGGTAGGCCTTAGTACCCTGTTGGGTAATAGCTTTTGAGGTTGAAGATGACCTAGGAACATCACCTAGTGCTGCGAGGGCATATTTAGGAACACTAACAAATAGATGGCTTGTACATATTGAATTGAATACACCCCATCTACATCTCTTCAAGGAAGGAGATGACACTTCGTCTTCACAGAGGAATATTTCATAGGTTCTTTCTCAATAAGGGTGAGTCTTTTCTCCATCGGTATATTCTATAGGAGATTGATGATATGTATTCTATAGGATCATCAATAGGAACTACATAAGAATAAGCCAAAATTTCTTTCTTGGCCAATTCCTCATTAAAAAATAATGGAGATATGTCAATAATGTTCTTATTAATGGAAGGCTAGCAGTGGAGCCAAAACTTCTTCAGTAATTTAGGATTTTTTGATCCTCCACATGGAACAAATAATGATATAGAACCTAAAAAATAGAGAAGAAAGGAGTCATCTTGACAAGCCTTTGTATCAGTGCTACCCGAACCATGCGAGGTGTTAATGGTCCATCAATCTCCACCTGATCTTCAATCTCAAATAACATCCTCACAAAAGCTTCATCCGGGCTAGAAAGGTCAAAAATTGAGTGCAAAGTCTCTAAGAAATTTCCTTCAAACTAGTTCCTAATTCCACATCTGCCATTGCTTGAGAAGGATGATAAAGATATCTATTTTCACTTAGAATTCTTGAAGGAAGATGCAATCTTATGAGAAAACAATGAGAATTTATAAGAGGATGAAGTTTTAGAGTGATTGTGTGAGGTATCATTTTAGGAATGAATGTGAAATTAATTCTGAATACTTACATGGGTACGGAAAAAGGGGAAAAAAATTAATATCTTTCAAAAGATGGTTTTCGGCTCAAGTGACAATTCACACAAAGGACATGTTGGTGCTCATTTTGAGCTTGCACCTTGATTTAAAAATGCTCCCCTCAAAGTTTTCATCCTACTTGTAAAAACCTATTTTATAAAGGTTTTATTATTTGAGATAAATTTACATAAAACCAGGTTTCCCATGTGACCAGAGATAAATATGTTATAAGTGATAATTACAATTACATTTGTGTAATGGTTACTTAACATATGGGGCAATAATGTGTTTGCATGTAGTCCTATCGGTGTTGTCATTGATGCAAAACCAAATTAATGAAATTTTTATGATGTATTAGAGTCATATGATGTTGTGGATGATGATTAACATGATGTTTCAGATGTGTTCATGATGATACAAGGAGATTCAATGAGGATTGCTTGCTCTTGCAAGCCCATTCAGGTGCCTAGGTGATGTTGCATGGTGGTATGATCTTCTTGGTTTCTTGAGAAGCATTTTGGCATGATGGATGTAATTTTTGAGATTTATTGGGCACTCACATAAGTTACAGGTGTTGCAGATTCAGGTTGGTGACCATGTTTCAGGTGCTCATTTAGAGTAGGTATGGATGCTAGGAGGTATGAGGATGATATTTGGAGATACATGAGATCATTTATGAATGTATGTAGGTGTATTATGGTTTAAAATGTATGTTTGGACCATTTTTAGTGCTTTCATGATGAGTTATTGTGTTCTTTTAGTTGACCCTAGCTTCTATAGTGTAAAACCCTAAGGGGTAGCTATGAAAGTATTAGTGTCTAGAGATTTTGAGATATGGTGATGACTTTATGATGATTTTAGATGTTATTATGATGTGTTATGGTGATTTGAGAAACGTTTTAGGATGTTAGGATGTGAATTTTTTAAGTTATGTCAGTTTTGGTGAGACAGGGTTAAGAACAAGGCCATTTCCATCTCAAATTGGAACTTCTGATGCTCACCCTAAATTGTGTCATTTTCATGGGAAATTGTGGATTTTAGGGATATTTCTACAGTGATTCTATCAGGTTTCACAAAAATTATGAGGTCATTTCATCATCAAATGTTTTTGAACGAATGTTAATAAGGTAAACAACTTTTTATGAGTTTGAAACCCTGACCTGAAAGTAGTTTGAGAGATGTTATTCCTAAGTGGAGATAATTTATTCCTAGTGAATGTAAGATGATTGGGACACATAGAATACTATTTCATCTTTACATAAAGGTATGGTATAGGTCATGGTGATGAGTGGACCCTACTAATCCAGGATAGTTTCTAAAGAAGTTTGTTTTGAGACAAGGTTGTCCAAAGGAGTTACAAATTAAATTGATGTTGCATGATATTCAAGTTTTTATTGATTCACAAAGATGTGTCATGACATGTTTATGTAGTTACATGGTCAAATGAGATGTAACACCTCTAAATGGTTTATACCTATGATGACTTCTTTTTGGAAGTTTCAAATGTTGAATTCTTGTTGAAGAGGGTGTACTCTTGTGAATCATGAAATCATGTTTGTTGTAGATGGTATGTTATTTGATAAAGAAGTATAACTCTACCATACATTTTGAATAAAAAAATAAATTAGTTAATTCATCATTTTTTGCTGAAAGAATTCATTGCTTGAGAAATGAGAAATTGATTTAGTAAACAAATCCATCAGTTTTTATTTGCACTTGGAATTGAACTTTAGTTTTCATAATCCATTGTGATCCAAGACAACATTACCTTGGATCAATTTCATTGATCCAAGGTATGCTTCTAATTTATATACTTTGTGGTCATAATGACTGATTCTGATAGATTAAAGTGTTCCTGGACTCTGACTGCTCTTAATTCATGAATGGTCTTTAGGGCTCTCTGCCTTGTAATTGAATTAGAAAGACAATTTGATTCTTCTTGAAAGATGGAATGCAATCCTTTTAGTGAATTTGGGAACCTAATTAAACTATGTTCCTTAAATTAGTAACTCTATCCTAAGGGTTAAACCTAACCTAAGTTACTATGTTATTTTGTTAATTGGGATGTAAATAATTAAAAGGGACCTAGACTAAAACTATGGACTTAGACCTAAGGACCTATGTTAGTTCCTAATCTAATGTTAAACCTAACTTAAATGTATGGCTAACCTAAAAGGGGGCCTAAGGGATGACATGGTAAAAGGGATGGTCAGTGGCATCATTTTCTAGATATTTATTGGGAGTTAATGCAATCTTATCCTTTGGTGCTGCCAAATTTGGCAGGGGCATGAGGAAAAATAGGGATGGATGAGTTGGCACTTCTGCCAAGTTTAGTTGCATGAAAAATTTGAATTTAGTCATTGCTAAATTTAGAGATGATGTGGTAGCATGGAATTAGAGGGACTGATAATCCTATTTTGCATTTAATATTTTTGAAAATGAAAAAAATTGCCTAGGAAGAAGAAAGAGGGGTTTTGGTTGTTTTGATCATTTGTTCATTTTTGAGCTTGAGCTCTGTATGTGGTTGTTTCTACTTTTTGAACCTCCAATTCTATTCTTGCATTATTGTTATTCTTTATGACATGGAACTATTAGAATGGGTACTATGAAAACTATAAGAAGAATAGGAAAGTGTTGAGGGTTTTGTTGGCTTTTCATGGGAAGGAAGAAGCTATCAAAGTTCTATTTGGAGATCTTCTACAAAAAGTGAAGACATGAGCTCTATCAGGCATGATAGGCCCTATCCATTAAGTCTCTTATTTTACTTAAGTACTTCATAAAAAAATATATACTCTTTTTGAAATCTTCTGTTCTATTTTTATGATTTTTTTGCTTCATTGATGTTGTTGTTTTTATGGAATGCAATTGAATCTGGGTTGTAGAATGGGTAAAGAAATTTGAAAGCATGAATTGTTTCCTGTATTTCTATCTTGTCTGTTGATTTGGATTTTCTCACCATTAAAATAAGTCATTGTGGTTCTCTGTCTGACTAGAAACCTTTGTGAAGTTTTGTACTATTAGTTGGATGGCTCATAAAAATTTGTTGATTAATTGCAAGCTTCTGGAATGTTGTCGATAGGAACTAGCAAGAAAAACACTAGTTGTTTTTGATTATTTCTTAGGGATATTGTGAACTCTTGTTTTGGGTTGATCTCTAGCTATCAAAGGTAGAAACCATCAATTTATAAAATTGTTATCCACTGTAATTTCTATTTTCGAGAATTCCATAAGTACTTAGATCTAGAAAACCCTTATCAAGAATTGTATTCAGTCTTATTCATTTGGTTCTAGTGTTTTGGAAATGAATATTTGAGCTAGATCATTCTGTAAGTTTGAGGTATTATTTTCTTAAATCCTTAAACCCATTTTGGGTATCACTATTTTAACTACTCATTTTTTGAAAGTATACAAGTTTTCATATTTAATGGGGGTCAAACTTGTCTTGCTATATACTTCTTATGTCTTTCTTAAACCACTTTGGGCTTTGAGTTTGGTAGTAGACATTTTTGGATCTGAGTTAACGTTTTTAATTTTTGATGATTCAAACTCTTATTGTTGGGAATGGCTCACATGTATATTTGTATCTTCTTGTTATTTAGTTTTGAGTATATTTGAGGTCCATTCCAGTTTTGATCTAATGTCTTCATCCCATTCTTTGTTGGGTTTTGAAATTAGTCGATTCATTAAATGCCTTGGATGGAATCATTCTTTAAACCTTCCCTTCTTGAATTGAAATAAAAGGGTAATGGTTGGTTGTTGTTTCATTTCCTTTTCTTGGTTCTTATGAACTTATTCAATTCGGGTCTTGGAGGAATTTTGTTTAAATTTTGAATTGGTCATGGGTGATCTATTCTTCACCACTTCTATACTGGACTTGAAGAGTTCATATAGGAATATGTTCTTTGTCTTTTTTTTTCTTTTCTTGTGAAATATTTGACTTCTTCATAAGAATTTGAATAAGGTGAGGAGATTGTAATCTCACTCATACCAACTTCAATCATTGGATGGGAAATTGTTTCATGTAGTTTTGTTATTGTTCCTTCTTTGTTCTATTTGGATTATATCACTTTTGACCTGGTATTTGGACCTTGTGAACTAATGTCTTTTGAGAAACAAAATGGAAGTTATTTTAAAGCTTCAATCAAGGTTACTTTATTGGTAGTTGATGTTGTAGTTTCCCTTATTTACCCATGTGAATTAACTATGATTAATGTCATCTTTAAATTTTAGGATGAATCAGTGCTAGTGGACTATTAGATGGAAAGCAATGCTCAAATCTGAACAACAATGGAATTAAATCTAAAGATAGTTTTATGTACCTTATGTTCTTCTTGTTAAAAATATTTAGATGATTGAAGGAAATTAAATTGATCACATGGAAGTGAAGGAAAGGTTTAGATAAAAGGATAACTCTTCTTTAACTCTGTTGTTTATATTCTTTATGATGAAAGGGGTTTTATGATAGAAAGTAGAATTAATAGGTTGATTTACCCAACCTTATTGTTGATTTAGAAAATCTAAAATATCTCTCTTATTTTTGGATTGTATTCTTTTGGTTATGTCTTTTTGTTAGTTTCTGATGTGTTTTCTGATGATTTTTTCATAAACAAAAAAGTTCTTTTTATGAAATAGTTAGTTGAGAGCACAATGTTTTAATGGAATAGTGCTTATCATGCTCAGTTCAATGAACTGACCCATGCAAACAATTTTGTAGATGGAAATTCATAAAATATGAAAGGGAAATACCTATAAGAAGTTTCTTCTGTTTTACTAAAGGAATTGCATCTTTATTTGATGATATATGACTTTACTACTTGAAATGTACTTGTTGGAAATGGAAGTTGTAATAAGATTTAGTTGATACTATTTTTGAAACTTGTAATCTCTGCAATACTTTTGCTTTAGCAAATGTACCACTCCCCCTTATGAAATAAAAGGATGTGTTGATTTCTAAGGAATACTATTTTGTAATATCTTCTTGTTATGAATTGGGATGTGTTATTAAAAGTAATATCCTCAATGAAGGATACTGAATATGTATTTCCAGAATTATGAATTTGGAACTTAATAATTTCCATATTATAAACACTATGAGTGGTGAATATAAAACCCTAATTTGTGGTTCTCAAATTTAAAAGATACAACTAATAAGTTAACACACATAAATAGGTCTATAAACAATATAAAGAACTAAGTTTGATTTCCATAGATATAAAAGGATATATGTATGATGTTATAATCAAAGCATGTGAAATTAATTTTCATCAAGGGACATTGGACATGATATAAGAAAGAGGGGTAATTCCCTTAAGTTAATCACAAATATATACTAAGGGAACTTGTTTAAAGTGCCATAAGTGTTCCAAAAAATGACTGTTTGTAATACCTTAGGTAGTTTTCCCTTATTATTAAATATATTGTTTTGAAAGATTTAAACATAACTTAGACTTCATCTCAATGAAGTCTAAAAATAAAAGGGGTTTTAAGTAAACTTATTTAAGCTAGGGCTGGAATAAGTAATGAACTAAATGACACACTTCTTAACTGTAAGATCTTGTTATGTTGTCTCTTGATAAAAGTTGTTTCATTTAGATGTTAAACCTAAACATGTAACCTTATAGGTTAAATAATGCTAATTGAACCTTTAAGTGTTGTAGTAATTAATCTAATAATTTGAATAATGGGTTAATTAAATTTCAATCTAAGGTATGTCATCTAGATGAGGGAACTCAGTTGGATGTTGACACACATCAACTATAGCGTAGTACCTTTGTAATGACATGAGTCATTACAAGGATACTAAGATGCAATTGATATGTCTCAATATCCTGCTTAGTTTGTTCAACTTGATCAACATAAGTATTTGGTTGGATCATGGTTCTACCCTATGCGAGTTAGGGACATGATCTAGTATCGGGGTCAACTCATGTTGACTTAGGATAATTAGACACACCCAATCGATGAAATTGATTGAGTATGTCTAAGTACCCTTAGTCACCACGAGTAGTCCTCCATACTAGGGCATGTTGCTCACTATGCCTAGGGTTAAACTTGAATCAGGTGGGACTGACAAAAGTCAGTAAAGACCACTCTAGATAATAGAACAAGTGTGGTGAAGGACTTATTCAGGTTGATGAGTATGCCTAGGAATGTAAACATGATAAACATGTTTAAAAATTTTGGCAAAGTATCACAAGCTTCTAGTTGCATTGTCCTATGTCACCTAGTTTAAGAAGTGATGATTTCAGATGAATATCAATAATAGATATTCAGATAGGCCTCTTAAATAGAACACTTGGGTACCCCTTAAAAGGTAAAGGAACCAAGTATACATTGTATACACTTTAAAAGGTTAACATGAGAGATCGGTTTAATGTCAAGTCATGAAATGAGAGATCGATGTTCCACCAAGTCATTTACAATTACATATGGTTTTTATTATGTGATGGATTGGCATTGGAATGTGTGTTCTAAATTATGATAATTTAGAATAGAGAACATTATAGTAAAAAAATTCCCTTGTTTCTAAAGTCTTAAAATGGGAATGTTACATCTTGGTATCAAAGCTAAAGGTTACATCTCTTGGACCTATTGTGTCCATAAATATGATAAAAACTTAAATTTTTATTAACAAAAATGGTTAGAATAAGGGGTGATGCTTTGCAAACAATCCTCACACTGGTGGAGAGGTAACTACCTCCCAAAAACTTGACTGAGATCTTTGTTTAATGCCTGTTGGACACAAGAAATCGTCTAGTTGTTCTTAAACAAAAGTTATGGAAAATGAGGAGGAAGAAGGTGCTGGTAATAACAATCAACCACCTCCTTATGAACAATGTCAATATTGGAAATTTAGGGTGTAGACAATAATAATGCTACTAATGCTAATGTAAATGCACCCAATCAACCTGAGAATAAAAAGGCAAGATTGGCAGCTGAACTCACAAATGATATAAAAAGGATAATTCCACCTAAGTTTGATGGCACTACATTGGGAGATGGGGCTAGAACTGGCTCAGTGAAATGGAGAAGTACTTTGCAATAAGAACTTCTCTGAGGAAACTAAAGCAGTATGGGGAGCTTATCATATTTCCCATGAGGCATCTTCTTGGTGGGACAACCATAAGGCTGAACTGAATATTGATAAAATCAAACATCACATGGGATCAATTTAAAAATTATTTTAGGCAACACTGGCTGCCACAACTTTACTATGATCATAAGATGACTAAATTTCATAACTTTAGCTCAAGGGAAGTTAACTATAACAGAGTACTAGGAGAAGTTCACTAAGCTTCTCAAGTACATACCTCAATATCAAATCTATGAGAAATTTAGGATACGAAAATTCATTATGGGATTAAACCCTATCATAGGGGAGAGGTAGATGTTCATAGCCCAACCACTATGGAAGGGGTTGTGGAAAAACCATTTGATAGAAAAAAATTAAGAGCCATTTCTGCCCATAGGGAAGAAAACAAAAGAAAATTCCTACTTCATCTTCTTCATCTCTTGCACCCAAAAAGGGGGCATGGAAGAAGTTTGGAACAAAAAATAATTTTTTTGCTGACAATAGTAAGAATCCAAAAATAAATAAACATGTTGTTGAATGTAGGAAACAATTTCGTAAGGAACAATAATAATGAACAGAAGTCCTATGGAGGATAGAATAACAATTTTAGAACTGGAAATAAATTTGAACCTAAAAGAGGACCTGTTGGGGGCTGCTACAACTATGGAAAAATCATTATGTAAATCAGTTCCCTCTAAGGAAGGATGACAACAACCAACAACATAAGATACATGCTGCAGTAGCTGATAAACAAGCTAAAAACAAATCACACCTATAGAAGTGCCAAGTAAGCTACTTGGTATGCCTGTCACTATACTTTTTGATATTGGAGCTACTGAATGCTTTGTTTCTAATAAATTAGTTGCTAAAATTAAAATAAAAGATAGAAAAATGGAAAAATCTTGGGTTGTGCATTATGGAAATAATGTTGTCCACATAGTTAGTAAGTGCCTTTTGGAGCAATCCTAGAATTGCCTAGTTTTTCCATTAAGTTGATCTATATGTTGCTCCTTTTGGGTCTTATGATGTTATAATAGGTGTTAACTAGCTTGTTGAACATAAGGCTATAGTAAACTGCTTAGAAAAACATATTAGCTATCTTGATGATCTGTAGAAAACAAAAAGTATCCAAGGGATAAAATGAGATATTTTAGTTAATAAATTGTTAGTTATGCAACTAAGAAGAAGGCTAAAAAAAGGTTATACTTTGTATGTAGTAAATATTTATAAAATAACTTAAAGGGGATAGAAATTTCTTGGAAAAATATCCGTTTATTAAGGGATTTCAACAATGTGTTTCTAAAGAACTTCGACCTTCCTCCCAAATGAAGTTTGATTTCAACTATAGAGATCAAACCAAAAACTAAGCCTATTTCTAAGGCACCATATGGAATGACTACCATTGAATTGGTAGAGCTAAAGGCACAATTACATGAATTTTATCTAAAGGTTTGATAAGACCGAGTGTTTTACCTTGGGAGCACCGGTAATTTTTGTGAAAAAGAAAGATGGAACACTTAGGTTGTGTATTGATTATAAGATGTTAAACAAAGCAACAATCAAAAATAGATATCCACTTCCTAAAATAGATGATTTGTTTGATCAGATGTGTGATGCATCAGTATATTCTAAGATAGATATTCACTCTAGGTATCATCAGTTAAGAATTAAAGATGAAGATATTCATAAAACAACCTTTAGGACAAGGTATGGACACTATGAGTTTACAATTTTTCCTTTCGGTTTAACAAATGCACCTGCAAACTTTTATGAATCTAATGAATAATATCTTTCAAGAATACTTGGACAAGTTTGTACTTGTATTCTTGGATGATATTCTTATCTATTCTAAAAACATTGATGAGCATCATGAGCATTTGAAAATAGTACTTGAAATCTTAAGGAAAATAAGATTATATGGTAAGTTGTCCAAATGTTCTTTCTATGAGATGGAAGTGCATTATCTAGGACATGTTATAAGTAAGGATGGAATAGTTGTAGATCCATCAAATATTGTCATGCAATAATTGAGTGGCATGCACCTAAGAATGTACATGAAGTCAGAAACTTCATGGGTCTTGTTGGTTACTATAGAAAGTTTGTTAAGGACTTTTCAAAAGTCGTTGCACCAATAACTTCATTACAAAAGAAAGATAAGAAATTTGTGTGGAGTGAAAAATGTGAATCAACATTTAAAACTCTTAAGGATCAATTAACATCTACACCTATCTTGTTTGTACCTGATCTAAATGGAAACTTTATAGTAGTTACAGATGCTTCTAGGGAAGGACTCGAGAGGTATTATGTTGCAAAATGAACATGTTATAGCATATATAGAGCAGAAAAATCAAGTTACATGAGCTGAATTATGATCCCCATGACCTAGAGCTTGCTTCCATAATTCATGCACTTTAAGTATGGAGACATTATCTTTTAGGAAGACCTTTTCAAGTTAAAGACTGATCATCTTGGGCTGAAGTATATTTTCACTCAAAAATATGAATGTAAGACAATGAAGATGGTTAGAATTTTTGTCACAATATGACTTTGATATTAGTTACATAAAAGGAAAAGAAAACGTGGGAAGATGCACTAAGTCATAGGAAACATATTTCAACTTATAACTTTGAGAACTCAGTTTAAGGATGAGGTAAAAAGTATCATGGAATCTAATTTATACTATCAATAAAGTAAAAACAACACTTTGTACATATCCAAATGATGTAAGATATAAAGGTTTTCACTTTGATAATGAAGGAATCTTGAGGTATGATAAATAGTGTATATACCTATGGGAAATGAGTTAAGGAAAAAGTTAATGGAAGAATTTCATAATTCACCTTACTCAGGACATCCTGGAATTATGAAAATGCTTGCTGATATAAAACAACAATACTTTTGGAAAGGGATGAAGAAAGACATAACTACTTTTGTGACACACTACTTGGAATGTCAGTGTGTTAAGGCCGAGCATATGCACCCAGATGGCTTATTGTATCCTCATAGCATACCACAATATAAGTGGCAAGTAATTAGCATGGATTTTGTTCAAGGGATGCCAATGTCAAGAAATAAACATGATGTTATTTTAGTTGTTGTTGATAAACTAACAAAAGTAGCACATTTTATCGCTTGGTAATCTTAAGGATGATTCACCTATTTTAGAAAAACTATTTGTGCATGAAATTTTCAGATTACATGGAGTACTTGAATTAATTATATCAGATAGAGACCCTAGAATGACATCTCAATTTTGGAAAATGCTTAATGCAGCCTTAGGAACTAAACTAAACTTTAGTTTGGCATACCATCCGAAACAGATGGTCAAATTGAAAGAGTTAATCAAGTTTTAGAAGATATGTTACGAATGTACTACATGGATCAACAGTACAAATGGGAAGAATACCTTCCTTTAGTTGAATTTGCATATAATAATATATATCATGCCTCTTTGAAAATGGCACCTTTCAAGCGTTGTATGGAAGGAAATGCAGAACCCGGTTAGTTGGGATAACATTGAAGACAAAGAGGTAATTGGACCTAAAATCCTTACTAAATGGAACAAAAAGTTAAAATGATTTGTGAATGTTTAAAAGAAGTAAGCAGAGATAGGAAAAAAATTATGCAGATCTGAAAAGGGTTGATAAGAAATTTGAACTTGGTGAAAAGGTATTTTACGAGGTTAAGCCAAAAAAGAGTTCTATAACCTTTGGAAGGCATCCAAGTTATCACCTCATTATGTGGGACCCTTTGAAATTGTTGAAGTAATCAATCCTGTAGCTTATCGTTTAGCTTTACCACCTTCTTTGTCATGAATGCATGATGTTTTCCATATTTCTTTACTTAAGAAATACATTTCAGATTTATCACATGTGTTAAATTGGGATTCCTTTCAGAGTCTAAGACCTAGGAATAATCATGGTTGAACCCATTAGAGTGTTGGAAACTCACTAATTGCACTTGAGAAATCATGACATAATTCAATGCAAGGTCCAGTGGGACCAATTTAATGAAGAAAGTGCAACATGGGAAAACCTTGAGGACATGAAAATTATTTTTCCTCATTTATTTGAACAAAGTTAATTCTATTGGTTGATAACGATTAAAGATTTTTTTTAGCTTATCAATAATTCTGCCAATTTTGGGTAGGTACTATATTATTTAGTACTGAAACAACTATTTGATGTTGTAATAAATTGTGAAAAAGTTGAAATTCTCAAATTTGGTTTTTGATGTGAACTTATGATGAAAGAACTATAATTGGATTATTTTTTTTCTTATTTAAGTTTTGACTAATTTAATCATCGGGATGATGATGATTTTTAGGAGGGAGGAATGTAACACCTCTAACATGGTTGATACCTATGATGACTTCTGTTTGGAAGTTGCAAACATTGACAAGTGATTCTTGTTGAAGAGGGTGTACTCTTGTGAATCAGGAAATCATGTTTGTTGTAGATGGTATGTTATCTACTAAAGAAGTATAACTCTACCATGCCTTTTTTGAATAAAAAAAAGAAAAGAATGAGGTAGTTCATCTATTTTTGTGTTGAAAGAATTCATTGCTTGAGAAATGAGAAATTGATTCAGTAACAAATCCATCATTTTATTTGCACTTGAATTGAACTTCAGTTTTCTTAATCCATTGTGATCTAGGACAACATTACCTTGGATCAATTTCATTGATCCAAGGTATGCTTCTAATTTATATAATTTGTGGTCATAATGACTAAGCCTGACAGATTAAAGTGTTCTAGACTCACTACTCTTAAGTCATGAATGGTCTTCAGGGCTCTCTACCTTGTATTTGAATTTGAAAGATAATATGATTCTTCTTGAAAGTTGGGATGCAATCCTTCTATGAATTTGGGAACCTAATTAAACTATGTTCCTTAAATTAGTAACTCTATCCTAAGGGTTAAACCTAACCTAAGTTACTATGTTCTTTTGTTAATTGGGATGTAAATAATTAAAAGGGACCTAGACTAAAACTATGGACTTAGACCTAAGGACCTATGTTAGTTCCTAATCTAATGTTAAACCTAACTTAATGTATGCTAACCTAAAGGGGGCATAAGGGATGACATGGTAAAAGGGATGGTCGGTGGCATCAATTTCTAGATATTTATTGGGAGTTAATGCAGTCTTATCCTTTAGTGCTTGCCAACTTTGGCGTGGGCATGAGGAAAAATAGGGAAGGATGAGTTGGCACCTATTTTGCTCGAGTTTAGTTGCATGTAAAATTTGAATTTAGTCATTGTTAAATATAGAGATGGCGGTGGTGTGGGAATTAGAGGGACTGACAGTCCTATTTTTGCATTTAATATTTTTGAAAACTTTTAAAAAAACTACCTAGGAAGAAGAAAGATGGGGTTTTGGTTGTTTTGATCATTTGTTCATTTTCGAGCTTGAGCTCTGCATGTGGTTGTTTCTACTTTTAAACCTCTAGTTTGATTCTTGCAGTTATTCTTGCATGACATGGAACTATTAGAATGGGCACTTGTGAAAACTATAAGAAGAATAGGAAAGTGTTGAGGGTTTGTTGGCATTTCATGGGGAGGAAGAAGCTATCAAAGTTTTGTTTGGAGATCTTCTACGAAAAGTGAAGACAGGAGCTCTATCAGGCATGATAGGCCCTATCCATTAAGTCTTTTGCTTTTACTTAAGTGCTTCATAAAAATAACTCTACTCTTTGTTGAAATCTTCTAGTTCTATTTTTATGATTGTTTTGCTTCATTGATGTTGTTGTTAATTTGGAATGCAACTAAATCTAGGTTGTAGAATGGGTAAATAAATCTGAAAACGTGAATTGTTTCCTGTAATTCTAGCTTGTCTGTTGATTTGGATTTTCTCACCAATGAAAAAAGTCATTGTGGTTCTCTATCTAACTAGAAACCTTCATGAAGTTTAATATTGCTAATAGTTGCATGGCTCATAAAAATATGTTGATTAATTGCAAGCTTCTTGAATGTTGTCGATAGGAACCTAGCAAGAAGGAAACACTAGTTTGTATTGAGTTATTTCTCAGGATACTGTGAACTCTTGTTTTGGGTTGATCTCTGGCTATTAAAGGTAGAGACCATCAATTTCTCAACTTGTTATCCACTATAATTTCTATTTTCAGAGAATTCCATAAGTACTTAGATCTAGAAAACCCTTGTCGGGCATTGTATTTAGTCTTATTCATTTGGTTCTAGTGTTATGAAAATGGGTATTCGAGCAAGATCATTCTGTTAGTTTGATGTATTATTTTCTTAATCCTTAAACCCATTTTGGGTTTCACTGTTATAACTACTCATTTTTCCAAAGTATACATGTTTGCATATCTAAAGAGGGTCAAACTTGTCTTGTTATATACTTCCCATGTCTTTCTTAAACCACTTTGGGATTTTGAGTTTGGTAGTAGACATTTTTAGATTTGAGTTAACATTTTTATTATTGATGATTAAAACTCTTATTGTTGGGAATGGCTCACATGTATCTCTATCTTCTTGATATATAGTTTTGAGTTTATTGAGGTCCATTCTAGTTTTGATCTGATGTCTTCATTCCATTCTTTTTTGGGTTTTGGAACTGAGTCATTCGTTAATCCCTTGGATGGAATCATGCTTATAAACCTTCCCTTCTTGAAATGAAAAAAATGGTAATGGTTGGTTGTTGTGTTCATTCCCTTTTCTTGGTTTTTCTAAACTTATTCAAATTCGGCCTTGGAAGAATTTTTGTTTAAATTTTGATTTGGTCATGGGTGATCTATTCTTCACCACTTTTAGTACTAGACTTGAAGAGTTCATATAGGAATATGTTCTATGTATTTTGTTTTTCTTTTCTTGAGAAATATTCACTTCTTCATAAGAATTTGAATAAGGTGAGGAGATTATAATCTCACTCATACCAACTTCAATCATTGGATGGGAAGTTGTTTCATGTAGTTTTGTTATTGTTCCTTCTCTGTTATGTTTGGATTATATCACTCTTTGACCTGGTATTTGGACCTTGTGAACTAATGTCTTTTGAGCAACAAAATGGAAGTTTATTTAAAGCTTCAATCAGGGTTACTTTATTGGTAGATGATGTTATAGTTTCCCTTACTTACCCATGTGAATTAACTATGATTAATGTCATCTTTAAACTTTAGGATGAATCAGTGCTAGTGGACTATTAGATGGAAAGCAATGCTCAAATCCTACAACAACGAATTTAAATCTAAAGATAGTTTTATGTACCTTATGTTCTTTTCTTGTTAAAAATATTTAGATGATTGAAGGAAATTAAATTGATCACATGGAAGTGAAGGAAAGGTTTAGATAAAAGGATAACTCTTCTTTAACTCTGTTGTTTAAATTTTGTATGATGAAAGGGGTTTTATGATGGAAAGTAGAATTGATAGGTTGATTTACCCAACCTTACTGTTGATTAGAAAATCTAAAACATCTCTTTATTTTTGGATTGTATTCTTTTGGTTAAGTCATTTTGTTAGTTTCTATGTGTTTTTTGGACTGTTTCAAAACAACAAAGTTCTTTTTATGAAATAGTTAGTTAAGAGCACAATGTTTTAATGGTATAGTGCTTATCATGCTCAGTTCAATGAACTGAGCCATGCTAAAAATTTTGCAGATGGAATTTGTAAAAGATGAAAGGGAAATACCTATAAGAAGTTTCTTATGTTTTACTAAAGGAATTACATCTTTATTTTGATGATATATGACTTCATTACTTGAGATGTACTTGTTGGGAATGGAAGTTGTAATAAGATTTAGTTGATACTGTTGTTTGGAAACTTGTAATCTCTGTAATACTTTTTCTTTAGAAAATGTACCACTCCCCCTTATGAAATAAAAGGATGTGTTGATTTAAGGAATATTGTTTTGTAATACCTTCTTGTTATGAATTGGGATGTATTATTAAAATTAATATCCTCAATGAAGGATACCTATATATATTTCCAGAATTATGAATTTGGAACTTAATAATTTCCATATTATAAACACTATGAGTGGTGAATATAAAACCCTAATTTGTGGTTCTCAAATTGAAAATATACAACTAATAAGTTGACACACATAAATAGGTCTATAAACAATATAAAGAACTAAGTTTGATTTCCATAGATATAAAAGGATATATGTATGATGTTATAATCAAAGCATGTGAAATCAATTTTCATCAAGGGACATTGGACATGATATAAGAAAGAGGGTAATTCCTTAAGTTAATCACATATATATACTAGGGAACTTGTTTAAAGTGCCATAAGTGTTCCAAACAAATGACTATTTGTAATACCTTAGGTAGTTTTCCTTAATTATTAAATAGATTGTTTTGAAAAGATTTAAACATAACTTAGACTTCATCTCAATGAAGTCTAAAAATAAAAGGGGTTTTTAAGTAAACTTATTTAAGCTAGATCTGAATAAGTAATGAACTAAATGACACACTTTTTAATTGTAAGATTTGTTATGTCATCTCTTGATAAAATTGTTTCATTTAGATGTTAAACCTAAACATGTAACCTTATAGGTTAAATAATGATAATTGAACCTTTAAGTGTTGCAGTAATTAATCTTGTAATAATTTGAATAATGGGTTAATTAACTTTCAATCTAAGGTATGTCATCCAGATGAGGGAACTCAGTTGGATGTTGACACACATCAACTGCAGCGTAGTACCTTTGTAATGATAGGAGTCATTACAAGGATACTAAGATGCGGTTGATATGTCTCAATACCCTGCTTAGTTCATTCAACTTGATCAACATAAGTATTTGGCTGGATCACAGTTCTTCCCTATGTGGAGTTAGGGACATGATCTAGTATCGGGATCAACTCACATTAATTAGGATAATTAGACACACCCAATTGATGAAATTTGATTGAGTATGTCTAAGTACCCTTAGTCATCATGAGCAGTCCTCCATACTAGGGCATGTTGCTCACTATGCCTAGGGTTAAACTTGAATCAGGTGGGACTATAGAAGTCAATAAATAAAGACCACTCTAGATAAAAAAAAGCATGGTGAAAGGACTTATTTAGGTTGATGAGTATGTTGTTAGGAATGTAAACATGATAAACATGTTTAAAATATTTGGCCAAAGTATCACAAGAATCTTTGGTTGCATTGTCCTATGTCACCTAGTTTAAGAAGCGGTACTTGAGATGAATATCAGCAAGATAAATATTCAAATAGGCCACTTAAATAAAACACTTGGGTACCCCTTAAAATATAAAGGAACCAAGTATACATTTTTTATAGTTTAAAAGGTTAAAATGAGAGATCGGTAACAGTCATGAAATGAGAGATCGGTGTTCCACCGAGTCATTTACAACTGATATATGGTTTTCTTATGTGATGGATTGGCATTGGAATGTGAGTTCTAAATTATGATAATGATTGGTCAAAGGGTAGTTT